>CM042157.1:79802271-79824614 GCA_023376005.1 Doryteuthis pealeii
TGGCCCTGTGCCTGTATAAATAAAAGATAATCAGTAGCGTCTGAAGAAGAAGAAAATCCCGGCTCTTTGACAAGGCATACAATCGCTAGCGACAGTTGGAAATTTTAAGGGCTCATAGGCACAAGTATCTCATTTGGGTATTTAGGCCTTTAACAAATCCCAACAACAATATATTATCTATAGATACTTAATAAATGTATAGAACATATCAAACTTAACACCAGATCTTGTTTTGATGCAAAAAAGTATACTGAAAGATAATTACGAATAATTAAAATCTAAATATTTCGTTCAGATACATTGAACATCCATTGCGATAATTTTTTTTTTGATTTCACATTTTGATATTTTTAAATGAGGAAGATCAGCTGGGATCCTAAAACCTACTCCTCTCTTAATCTTTTCACATTAACAATCCTGATTCTGCACTTTCACACCAGGCCAAATCAACCACAGCGGTCTTTTTTTTTCTTATACATTAGGGATTTTTTTTAATGACACACAATTACTGCAAGGATTCAACTTTCCTAATCATAGTATAAATGGATTTTGCAAAAGACTTTGATTATTGCCGCCCACCAACAGCGCCCCCCCCCGGCCCCCGCCCCCCCCCCCCCCCCCCCCCCCGGCTTTTTCTACCCAGACGATGCTGGGTTTTACGTTGCCTTTCTAGGGTAGGTGAGTTAGAAAGGAATGAACCACTTGATCAATAATCATGTTCTGCCTCTTTTTCAGGCCTTTCCGTCACGTAGTCACTATAGATGGATTTTGGGAGAGAAAGTGCATCAGTTAATAGCTAAAACACGGTCTCGCCGTTGCGCTACACTCACTCACGCGCACACTGACCAATTCAATATAGGACAAAACACTCGATTCTATTTCAGAAAAAGAAAATGAAAAAAAAAAAGAAAATAAGAGGAAAGGAAAGAAAAGAAGTAAAAAAAAGAAAAAAAGAAAAAGGAGAAGGTGAAATAAACAAAAAGAAAAAAGGAAAAAGATAAAGAAAATAGAAAAAAAAAGATTAGAAGGAAAAAGAAAAAGAAAGACAAAACGAAAAAGATAGGAAAAGGATCAAAATAAAAAAGCAAAGAAAAATAAAAAAAGGAAGAATGAAAAAAGAAGAAAAAATGAAAAAGGAAAAAGCAAAAAAGGAAACAAAGAGAAAATTAAGGTGGAAAAAGAAACAAGGAAAAAGAAAAAAGAAAACAGAAAAAGAAAAAAGAAAATAACAAGAAAAACAAGACAAAGAACAACCAAGGAAAAAAAAACAAAAAGGAATAACGCGATCACCGCGCGAAAAGGAAAAAACAGGGGAAAAGAAAAAAAAGGAAAAAGGAAAAAGGAAAACCGGAAACCCAAGACAAAAAAAGGAAAAAAAAAAAAACAAAATGAAAATAAAAAAAAAGGGCAAAAAACAACAAAGAAAACACAAACAAAAGAGCTAAAAAAGGCGAAAAAAACAAAGAGAGGGAAATCAAACAAAAAAAAAAAAGAAAAGAAAAAGAACAGTAACAAAAAAAGGCGGAACAGAACAACGAAAAAAAGAAAAAGGGAACAAAAAAAAGAAAAGAAAAGAAAAAAAGAAGAATAAGGAAAAAAAAGAGACTAACAAAAAGAAACAAAAGAAAGGAAAAAAGCAGAAGAAAGCGAAAAAAGAAAAGAAAGGAGGAAAAAAAAAACAGGAGTGGAAAAGGGAAAAAGAACCGGGGGGGAACTAAGAAAAGAAAGAGCAGAGGAAAGGAAAAAAAGAAAAAAGAAAAGAAAAGCAAGGAAAAGGAAAGCGAAAAAAAAGAGAAGCAAAAAGAGGAACTGGAAGAGAAGAAAGAAAAAGGAAAAAGAAAGAAAAGGAAAAAAAGTCCATGTAGAAAAAAGGGAAAAGAAAAGGAAAAGAGAAATAAAGAAAAGAAAAGGGGAAAGAAGGAAAAAGAAAAGGGAAAAAGAAACAGAAAAAGGAAAAAAGAAAGAAAAAGGAAAAAAAGAAAGGCAAAAACAGAAAAGACACCAAAGAAGCGGGAAAAAAAGATAAAGGGTAAACGATAAGAAACGGACAAGGAAAAAGGAAAAAAAAGAAGAAAAAGAAAAAAACCGAAAGAAAAAAACGACTAAAAAAATAAAGTAAAGAAAAGAAAAAGGAAAAAAAAAGGCATTAAAGAAAGAACAGAGAGAAAAGAAAAAAGAAAAAAGAAGTGAAAGAGAAAAAGGAAAAGCAAAAAATAAGGAAAAAAGAAAAGGAAAAGAAAAAGAATAAGAAAAAAGCAAAAGAAAAAAAAAAACAAAACGAACAAAGAAAAAAAAAGAAAAAGCAAAAAAAAAGAGAAAAGAAAACAGGAAAAAGAAAAAAAAAAAGAAAAAAAGGCAAAAAAAGAAAAAGAAAAAAAAAAAAGAAAAAGAAAAAAGAAAAAGGAAAAAAAGAAAAAGAAAAGAAAAGAAAAGAAAAAAGAAAAAAGAAAAAAAGAAAAAACAAGGAAAAAAGAAAAAAAAAAATTTCTTTATTGCTATTCGTATTCTAAGTTTGTTTATTTTTCTTCTTTTTTTTTTCAACAAAATCGTATAACCCTAGGACATTACCTGGCACAATGAAAGATTTCGGCATGGTCTGTGTGTAGGGGTGGGGTGCTGAAATTAATCTATTAATCGTTTATTTACATTAAACATTTCTCGTTTGTAATAAAAAGATTTTTTTTTAAAAACTATTGCCTGAATGAAGTTTTGAATATATATTGTACTTTACTTTAGACTCTCCTACCCGCTTTAAGTGCAAGATGGTCTTAACATTACGTCCACTTACGAAACCATAATAATCTTTTTTCCTTTGTAAGCAAGGCATCCACGTAACGGCATGGGTGGTGTAAAAAAATAGATTAGTTCCCGTCAGCATATGGTGCCTCAGAACAACAAGGGTTGACCCAGATCAGGTACCTCATTTTAATATTGGCGTGTTAGGTGAGTTTGCATTTTTACGGCATTCTAACCTTGTTGGTTTATTTTTATGCCGAAGACATCTTCTTTTATATTCATTCTTGATGTATGGTACTCAATTTTTTAAATTATCTCCTAAACTCATTTTTTTTTCTATTTACCTAACTGGTATTACCACTCCAGGGTTCAGAGCTTGGACGTGGAAGTAATGGTGATGAAAGGCTGGTAACTCCACATTCCCAAGAGAATCTAAGAATTGGAATTTTTCACCATCAAATAGGCTTTAACGTCATACACCAGAGCATTAAGACCCCTGAACCATCACCTTCTACGCCACTTATGTGATAAAACAAGGGGTTGGGGGACTTGTCATAAGGACATATAGGGTTTGGGTCAATCATATAGGCTTGATATGACTTGACATGACCAGCCCAATAGACAAGGGGCCTTTGCGACCACCCCGTCTAGCACACTAAGTGGAGTTGCATGTCATGAACTGCTTAGCCAGCAGAGGTTCCATCCCTTAAAACATCACGGGCTTGCTCCACCACGCCGCCAACAGCAGGCTCCACTTGGAGCACGTCCTTAGCCCTATGCAGAGGATGCAGTCGCGTGTATTCTAAAGGCCCAGCTGACAGGGCCTGTAGTACTTTTCTAGAGGACAGATGCGTATTAAATGGTTATCATCCTAAGAAATGGACACAGTGGACTACAGTTTTTCAAATCTTAAACAATGCTTCATGGCATGTTTCACATTAGCACTAATACTCTTGGGAAAGGTATTGTATCCAAAACTATTCTCCTGCCCAGGCATCATGAGGTAAAATAGTTAGGGCAGACAGAGCTCTAATCTTGGCTTTATGGGCCAACAAGTCTAGAAAGCGAAACTGAATTTCAAACCAGACCTGGATGGAGGTGAAAATAAGAGCAATATTACAAGGAATCCTGCCAAGACCACACTACGTGAAGTGCTTGATGGTCTAATGGTTATATTTATTAATAAAACTGGTTGTTTGCCCCTCAGCCAACTGCCTCTAGTACAATATATCATAAAAAGGGCGGGGGGGTGTTCTGCCATAAGAGCAAAACCAAGAATATGGCCATGGACAATCATATAGGTGCTTAGGGCTGACATGATCAGGTGAATTGATGCATGGGGGCCTCTCTGACCACCCCGACAAGCCCAAGTCAGGGCTAATGTGGGAGTTTACATGTCACGGGACCACTAGGTACCCAGCGTTCAATTGACTGCTCAGCCACACAACCCTGTCCAAGGCATATACAGGTCCCCGATTGTCCAACAGGTGGCCCCATTGTTAGGGAGGGGAACATCTTTATTCCTCTGCAGAGGTGCAGTAGCATATTTCTATATCCCTAGCCGACAGGGGGCGGCAAAGAATAGGATATAGGCCCCAGTTCAAAAATAAGTACACCCTTATATTGTGTGGGACGTGATTAATATTAAGCATGCTGCCATAGGTCCACGTATATTAAAAGGACGCAGATAAATTCAATAATCCATGGCACATCCCAGTATTTTTTTTCTTTCTTTCTCCATCACCATATTCCAGCTTAAACTGTAAATACATTATCAATATTTTCCGGTAATTTCATGAAGGAAGTGTGTCCTGTCACTTGCCTCAAAAATTTGCTACCCCGATGACTATAACATAATAACAATCCCGAGGCTTGTCCGTAATTCTTGTCTATTTATCGTAATTCTTGTTTAGATATGGGAAAGATGGGTATATAGTTTGGGAATAAACAAACAAAATATATAGATTAGATACGAAACAATGCGAGAAATCTTTTCGACAAGTAAATGTATTGGGGGGGGGCGTCGCACTTTTCTTTTGCTCGCTAATTCTTGTTTATTTAAACTAAAAACAAGACAATTTAAACAAAACTATGAATAAAAAAAAATTAAGTATTAAATAATAATATAGACCTAAATTATGAACAAATGAAGATAGATAGATAGCATATGAAGGAAATGGGAAGTTCCTTGAATAAGACTGAGCCTGGGACGTTATCTTTAATAGTCACCCGAGGTCCAGCCAGCATTTTTGAGGCAGGGAGACCGGACGCACTCACTTTAAAATTACCCAATTTTCTTAGAAATGAATTACACTGTATTGGTGGTACCAGACGGTAGGGGTTATACGCTTTAGTCATAGATAAAAACTCTGCAATTTATTAAGAAATTTGAGTAGAGGGACCCATTCAATTTCTTGAGGACTCCTTCAAATCAAATCTAGTGCATCCTAAGATTGCCACTAAAATTAAAAAGCTATCAGATCACCTGAATTATGAAATTCTCAGGTCATTACACTTCTCAACAAGTCACACAATATTGGGCATCTGTTTGAGTGAATTTTCACGTGACTGGGAGTGTGCGCGGATGAAAAGAACTCGAGGACGTCGCCGCCATCTTTGTTAAAAGCTGATAGTTCTACCAGAAGCTCCTGAGCTGTTTTAACATCGCTCATCAGAAAATCTTTTTTAGAAAGTCATCACAAAACTTTATATATAATATATATATATTTATATAATATATTAGGTTTTAGATTTAAAATGACTCAACCATAAAACCCGAAATACCTATCTATAGTTTTGGGGTTAAGTTCATTAAATACAAAAAGAATTATATTGATAACAGCTCTTTTTGTGCGTTGATATTTGACTGCAAGCAACTTCTTCAGGTTCTCAATATAAACTTAACTGGTTATCTATATTATCTATTCACTATACAATCCATATATATAACTTACTATTATAATATATATATATATTGTGTGTGTGTGTGTGTGTGTGTGTGTGTGTGTAGTTGAGAGAGAGAATAGATTCAAGCGACCAGGTAATTTATTTTAAAAGACCTCATAGAATGCTAAAAGAGAATGTACACAAATACAAGGCTATGGCAGTCAGAGTCTGAAGCTCGTAGAGTTCACAGTCAGGAACGCAATTAAGGTCATCTGCGAGTCTGAGGCAGTAAAAACTATACAGACGCTGGCTCCAGTTGAATTTAAATTTTATACACGTCCCCGTTTAGTCCATCAAGCTTACAACCAGCATCACAGCTCCTATATAAGCTTAGATTATAAAAATTATGGTCTTTTATATTTATCATGAATTCTAATCCCTTAAACCATAAAGAGGAGTTGGAGTTAAATCGTAATTTGTATTCCGACCCCACCAGCCCTGACATACATACCTGCCCTGTCGGCTGGGGCCTAGTGGCAATAACACCAAACTGCGCACTTCCTGAGCAAGGCAGTTAACATCCCCAATGCGGGCCACCTTGTTGGGCAATGGGTAGCCTTAACAATGACAATCCTTGCGTAGTTGAGCATTCCAAGGACATGCAACCACTCATTTTGGTCCTTACTTCGGCACTAGACGTAGGCGGAGGGAGGCCTCCTCTACATCCACTCAGTCTGCAATTCAGTCAAGCGCTGAGCACCTATAGAATTGTCCCAACCTTCTATTATGGCAAAAATCCAACCCTTTGTATCATATGGGTGTTAGAGGGTTCTTAGTGTCCTGGGTGTCTAGTGGTGAAGTTCCAATTCTGGAGCTGTGGGGAGTGTGGGTCACCCCTTCAATCACCATTGCTCCCAGGTTCACTCTGAACCAGAGTGGTAGTACCTGTTAGAGTCCCCATCTATGGGTTAAATAGAAAAAATATGTGTTTAAAAAATAGGAGTTTTTAAAAAAATTCGAATACCAACAAGAATGAATCAAACAAAATGTCTTCAGCATAAAATAACCCATCAAGGGTTGACATGCCATAAAAATCCAACCAACCAACTTGTGAAAATATTTACAAGATCATGCAAGACATATAAAGGCAGTAAGATTATAAAAATGCAGTTAAAAATGTTTGAAAAAAAAAAAAAAAAAAAAAAAAAAAATTTAATACCAGCCATAATGAATAAAACAAAAACGTGTTTGGCATAAAATAACCTAACAAGGGTTGACATGCGCATTAAAATCCATCCATCCATCCAGCCAGCCAAATACATTTTATGCTAGTTTCACATGAATGATATTTGAAAGTTAAGTAAACAAAACTTTAATTGGGTTGTACAAAAGAATCTTCCTTGAAAGAAAATTGGCACGGTAGAGTATCAGGTCATCAAGTCAAGCCTCGTTGAATAGGGTGGCACTATTTTATAACTGTTGGGGGGCGGGCTGTTATGCAACAGCTTTTCTAACAAAGGGGAGTAAAAAAGCAATAGTGAAATATCACAAGTCACCAAAGTTTGAAAAAAATCTACAGTAGTTGAAATGACTGAGATTTTATTCAATGGTCATTTAAGTAAAGATATATAAGAGTCAGTATGATGTAAATATGCAAGCCACACAAACACACACACTTCAAAATAAGGAGGAGTGAGATTCTTTTAAAGATTAAAAATAAAGCTATTTTGACCTAATATCAACTGTTACTTTTCATAAGTTGTAATACCAAAATAGGTTTGGTTGGATTTTCTGGCATCGTCAACCCTTGTCTGGCGTTATTTTATACCAAAAACGTTTTGTTCTATTACATTCTTCCATGGGTTATTTGAATTTTTAAGTGTTTTTAAAACTTTTTTTTAAACCTCTTTTTAACAATTCTTTTTTCTTTTTCCTTCCACGACAAAATTCTCGGTGGGTTATCTTCAGTCGTTTAGGAGCATCCTCGGCTAGAAATCCCACAAGGTTCCTAGTTTGATACCGCGTCCTCGCCAAACTCAGTGTCCATGAGCTAGCACAGGGATCTTGTGCCGGGTAAAGTAAGGAGCTGATGGTAGCTTGTGGGCCGCCCACCTCAATTGACAAAAACAATCTCCTTGGTTAGCACTTAGGTGAAAGGGGGATAGAACTCCCGTCGCTTGATTGCGCTGATACCAACATTAGGACCGCCCCGAGTACTTTACTTACATTTTAGCTAAGTATGAATAGATGGCGACCACTAACATCACTTATTCACTCTGGACAGGTATTCCTGGCAGTCTGTTTGGTTTATGTTCATATCAACCACACGGGTCAATTTAATGCCGGGCAAAGTTTGAAAGATTTTGTAGCGATAGTTTGGGAAGAAAATTTTTTAAACTCAATTTTTTTTTTGTAAAAAATTGTTCTAATTTAAATCCATACCAGTCGGTATCCTAACCAGGTACCTACCACTCTGGTTATAGAGTGGACTCTGCGCGGAGTAATGGTTGATGAAGATGCATAACCACAATCCCCAGACCTGAGAGTAATGCTCCGATGAAGGCGGTACTCCACCACCCTCCCAGAGCAATAAATTGGAAGTTCACCACTGCGAAAGACCCAGCCACCGCTTCTTAGGCACATATAGATAAAGAGTTGGGGGCATTTGCCCATAAGGGCAGTAGGGTTGCGGATCAATCATATAAATGCTAGGGATTGAAATACGCAAAATGGACTAAATGGATTTAATAAAACGGGTTCATTTGACAGTTCCATGAAGGCTCGCTGCATTACATGAAGGTTCTTGAATTTGACAAGAAACACCCTGAAAAAGACCGGGAGGGCCTACTCGCACCGACAACATTGCTAAATATAACAATAAAGACGAGGACAACACGTCCAAAAAAATCTAAATTGTTATTACTAATTTGTCATTTTTCTCATGTTCGTCCAGCGCATCTAAGCTGCGGCCAAAGATCAACTTTAAGCCAATGCCAATTCATAAATATGCTATGCAGGAGAATCAAAAAACAAAATTATCCACACTTCGTCGCCATCAACACCTATCTTTATTATTGTCACACTGTGTGACTTCTTAACACCATGCGCTGCTCCATAGTTTGCCACTGTTGTGCGTCATGTGATTAAAGTTTAAACCTGATCACGCCAATTTTGCTTGCTGTCTTTACAGTGTAAACATGGCTACTCCATTAGCAGTATACACCAAGGGAAAGTGACCTGATTGAGTCCAGTGCAGGCTTGAAATTCATCGGAGGCTTTAGCACAGTGCACTGTTGTGGTCATGTGATTAAAGTTTAAACCTGATCACGCCATTTTGCTTGCTGTCTTTACAGAATGTAACATAGCTACTCCCATTAGCAGGTATACAACAAGGAAGTGACTGATTTCGAGTGTCAAGGGGCTTGAAATTCATCGGAGCTTTAGCACAGCTGCATTACCACATAGAAGTGAATAGGAGAAGTTTAAGAATGGGACCCTAACAGGTACAACTCACTTCCGGTTCAGATGGTTGGCTTGGAGAGCAATTAGTGATGAAAGGTGCTCCACATTCCCCAAACCTCCAGAACTGGAACCTCACCATCAGCCAGAGTTTAACATTCATTCCAGGACACATGAATAACCTCAGCCAGTATTGATAAAAAGTGTTAGGGGGCCCTTGCCATAAGGGCAAAAGGGTTGGGACCACATCATATAGGTTGCTAGCGGACTTAATTGGTAGTCAAAAGTGTTGGGAAGTGACACTGTATTTCAGTAGAGAAACTCATCCTAGTAGTTTGGTGTATGGACAGACAAAAAAAAAAAAAATCAGAAAAGTCAACTATTGATAAACATTATATCAGTGCCGTTCCCAACGTGGGGTGTACGCGCCCACATTTTGATTTTTAATGGGCACAATTTAAGGACTAATGAGGTCTGGCCGTCCAAATTTGCCGATTTTTTTTTTTTTTTAACTATTCTATTTATTTTAATTTTTACTTTCCATAGAAATGGCTTGCTATTATTTGAAGTTTGTTAACGAACGTATTGATGTTTTGGGCTTCTTCAACTCAAACGAAGTTCACTTTTTATTAATTATAAGAATTATAGTATTATCTGCGTTATTCAGACTATTGTCCCCATCTTCATTGTTATTGTTACAACGTTTCAGCCGATATACGGCCTCTTCAGGTATTTCCTTGTCAGACTCCGAGAAACCTTCTTTTCGAACTCCGCGAACTTTTATTGTCGTATTCGGGAGACAAGAAATACCCTGAAGAAGGCGGAGGGGTATACGCCGAAACGTTGTACAAATAACAATGAAGGATGGGACAATAGTCAGAATAACGCAGATAATACTAATCTTCAAGCCTCATCTCAAACATTCAGAGTAATAGTATAAGAATTATTATTAACCATTTGCGAGGACAATCAGAATTTTAGAGGTGATTAGGTGGGGCCATGGCAAAAAAAAGGTTGGAAGCCCTTGATCTCCCTACAAAACATAATCACATCCACCAGTTATTTATATTATTTCCACATGAGGAGGGCCGGCATCGGGATTTTTAGAAAGTGATGGGGGGGGGCATGGCAAAAAAAGGGTTGGGAAGCCCTTGGATCTCACTACAAAACAAACATAGCATAGACAAAATCACATCCAACAGATAATCCTATATATTTCCACATGGAGGGGGAACATCGGGATTTAGGGGTGATTAGAGGGAGGCATGGCCAAAAAAGGTTGGGAACCACTGGATTAGATCTAATTTTTGTCCAGTCAAAGTTTAAAATAGCGCAGATACTTTACCTCAGCTCCAAACCATAATTGTCCAGCTAGGCTCTCCTGTAACACTCATCCGGGAAACTTCCACTCGGAAATCGCCGATCCTAGCTCGTTCCACATCAATTGCTTGGTCCATGATCTTTGAATGATGTTTAGAACTTTATCCTGGCATCCGTCTGGAGTTGCCCTTTCACCCAAAAAGTGTGTACAGAGTTCAGGATCTTTTACGACCATCAAACGGCTGTCCATACTCAAGCAGCCACCATGTTTAGTTCTTCATACTGCATAGTAGAATTGGAGCTACGCGCAATGACCGATCCAGTCTTTCTTGAAAATAAAGCGGAGAAAAAAAAGAAAAGAAAAAAGTATTAATATCTTCTCTAAAATAGTTGGTTGATTTCATTTTACAGCATCTCAACACTTGTTGGGTTATTTTATGCTGAAACACATTGGTTTTATTCATTTTTTGACTGATGGGTACTGAAATTTATTAAAAAAACTTTTTTTAAATAAATTATATTTCAGATTTTGTTATTTCCAACAAAATTTGTGTGTGTAATATATATATATGTGCTGTGTGTGTGTGTGTGTGTGTCGTGAGTGAGTTGAAAAAATGGAAATGAATCCGCCACAATATGTTGAAAGGAATAAATTAATAAATGAAAGAAAATGTTGAATGGACTTAAAATGGGTTTATTAAGTTACCAACACGTGTTCGCGTCGAGAACTGTTCGTGTACAACAGTTGTAGTTCTATTTATTACTATTTTAAATATGAAATAAAATAATAATAATAGAAAATCTAAGATATTTAAGTATTCAAAGAAATACGCCCTTCTTCAGGGCAAAATTTTTGATATTATAAAAATATCAAACATTTTGCCCTGAAGAATATAATTTATATAAAAACCAATAAATAACATTAAGATAAGTGTAATATTTTCTATATTTGTTCTTATTTAGTTTTCTTAGTTTTTTCTAATTTAATATGATATTTTATTACCATTAAAACTTAAATACATGTGCCCAGAGGCTGCATACATTAGCTAGTAAATATAAAAAAATCTTTGTATGTGTGTGTGATGTGTGGTGTGTGTGTGTGCGTGTGCATTAACTCAATAACAGCACATCATAGTAAGTTTTTATTAGAGCAATATCCTTGTTATGTTTTTAATAAGAATAAAGCCATTTCCTGTTCCAATTTGCAATGAATGCAATATAATATATATATATAATATTGCGCAAGGGGGGGAAAGGGGTATTATATTTTGTACAACTTGAACTTTTTTTTTTTTTTTCTTAATTAACCAAATTCTCATATCTTCCAATGCATGGTAAAACCTTCATGTGTGTGTGTGTCGTGCATAACTCAATAACAGCACATCCATAGCGAGATTTTATATAAGAGCCAATACCGTTGTTATATTTTAAACTAAGAATTAAAGCCATTTCCTGTTCAATTTGCAACTGAATGATACTATGTGCAGGCGGAGAGTATATATTTGAACTGAACATTTCTTTTTTCCTTTAATTAAACAAATTCTTCATATAATTGGAAAAATAACTATGAAATGCTAATTAGAAACTTTCACTCCTTCCTAAAACAGAAGCATCCAATATAATCATGGACCATTGTTACATTTACAATGGGAATCCAATGCAGTCGTATTAAAGTTCCTGAATATAAGAATGTTCTAGAAGTTCAATGTGTAGAATACTTTACAGATTAACTTCACAATCTAAAAGTGACTTTTTTTTTATCTTTGAAAAGTTTCACATTCATTAAAGTAATTCAATATCAAGAAAATGGAATTTTTCATTAAATGAAAAGAGTTCAGAAAATGTGCGGAACCATTTGAAAATGAACCTCAGACTAACAAAATTGATTTGTTGGATTTTACAGCATATCAACCCCTTTCAATGCATGGTAAGTCGCTTTCCAACGCATGCCATGGTAAGAAAGCCGCTTTCCAAGACGCATGCCCATGGTAAAAGCCGCTTTCCGGACGCATGCACATGGTAAAAGCCGCTTTTCCGACGCATGCCATGGTAAGCCGCTTTCCGACCATGCCCATGGTAAAAGCCGCTTTCCGAGCGCATGCCCATGGGTAAAGCCGCTTTCCGACCGCATGCCAGCCGCTTTCCGACGCATGCCCATGGTAAAAGCCGCTTCCGACGCATGCCCATGGTAAAAGCCCGCTTTCCGACGCATGCCCATGGTAAAAGCGCGCTTTCCGACGCATGCGCCATGGTAAAAGCACGCTTTCCGACGCTGCCCATGGTAAAAGCCGCTTTCCAACGCATGCCCATGGTAAAAGCCGCTTTCCGAACGCATGCCCATGGTAAAGCCGCTTTTGCCATGGTAAAAAGCCGCTTTCCGAATGCCCATGGTAAAAGCCGCTTTCCAACGGCATGCCGCATGGCGCATGCCCCGCTTTTGCCCACGCTTTCCAACGCATGCCCCATGGTAAAAGCCGCTTTCCGACGCATGCCCATGGTAAAAGCCGCTTTCAACGCATGCCCATGGTAAAAGCCGCTTTCCAACGCATGCCCATGGTAAAAGCCGCTTTCCAACGCATGCCCATGGTAAAAGCCGCTTTCCAACGCATGCCATGGTAAAAGCCGCTTTCCAAGGCATGCCTATTTTTATGTATGTGTAGTTTATATCCCTACATTTTTTTCAATGCTAAAACTTGTGGGGTATTCACTTTTTCCCCCCATAAATGAGACCCCAACAGGTACCTCCACTCCTGGTCAGTGTGGACCTGAGAGTAATGGCAATGAACGAGTACTCCACACTCTCAGAGCTAAAGAATTGGAACCTCATCACTAGATGGGGTTTAATGTCATACCCAGAAAACTAAGCCACCACTTTCTAGCTGTACTGTAAACAAACTAAGGCTTGTTGGTTGGTTGGATTTTACAGCAAGTCAATCCTTGGTTATTTATGCTGAAGACGTTAATTCATATACTGTTCAATTAAATAATATATATATATATATATATATATATACACACACTTGCAAGTCGGTCGGAATTAAAACATATTACAGGGTGACCCAGAAAAAAAAACAGAACCCCAAATTATTTATATATTTCCCATTAAACTAACCTTAAACTCCAACCCCCCTAGTTAAAATTAACAGTTTTATTACAAAATTTGTGGGTTCTGTTTTTCTGGGTCACCCTAATTTTCCGACCAATTTGCTAGTTTAGCCATAAAAATATAATATATATATATATATATATATCTCCCTCCATTCAATATCTCTCTCTCTATATATATATATATATATATATATATATATATATATATCTCCCCCATTCAATATCTCTCTCTCTCTTAATTATATATATAGTATATATATATATATATATATATTCACTCATTCCGTTCAATTTTACATCTCTCTCTCTCTCAAACTATTCAACTCTTATATATCTCTCTCATCCATTTCTATCTGTTCATATTGAGGGAAGAAAAAAAAAGAATAAGGTTCAATGTAACTTCTAATTGGTCACACCATCTGCTCTCTCTCTCATTCCTGACTAATGAAAATTTCCTGTTGTTGTATGAGAAGAAGAAGTGCAAACAGGATAAGTTGAAAGGAAAGAGAAAATGACACAGTGACACATAGAAAGAAGAGGAACACTAAAGTTATAGAGGGAGGAGGAGGAGAGAGGAGGAGGAGTAGGAGGAGATGCTGATCAATATGTAAATAACGCTGTCATGATGGGAATGATGACTCGTACATAATGAACAGTGGAACTTGTTCTGCTTGTTTGTGTTGTCATGTTAAATACAAACAGAGAATAATCAACAAGGGAATTTTGTTCTGATTTGAATATCTAACAAAAGTCAAGACATATCGACTCTCTTCAAGCAAGAGGATCTTATACACTTGCTTGAATAGAAATTGCTTAAATAAAATTAGAAATATTAATTGGATAGTGTCCTGGTAGAACATTAATTCGTTCATTCCTTCATCTCTTTCGTTTTCGTTCATTTCCCTCTTTCGCTCTCTTTCATTCCTTCGCTCTCTTTCGTTTTCGTTCGTTCATTCTCTTCGTTTTCGTTCGTTCATTCTCTTTTCTTCGTTTTCGTTCATTCCTTTCTCTCTTTCGTTTTCGTTTCGTTCATCATTCCTTCGCTCTCTTTTCGTTTTCTCTCTTTCACTTTCTTCTTTCATTTTTCGTTCATTTTTCATCCTTCGCTCTCTTTCATTTTCGTTCGTTCATTCCTTCGCTCTCTTTCATTTCGTTCGTTCATTCCTTCGTTCGTTCTTCGCTCTCTTTCATTCGTTCCTTGCTCTCTTTTCATTTTCGTTCGTTCATTCTTCGCTCTCTTTCATTTTCGTTCGTTCATTCATCCTTCGCTCATCTTTTCGTTCATTTCCTTCGCTCTTTTTCGTTCATTCTTTTTTTTCTAATCTTCAAACTCTTGTCGCATTATGTTGACTTACTAAATACCCTTGGGAAAGGTATGAAACCTCTCATCACCACAGCTAGGGGTTAAATAATACCATTACGTTCTTCTCCAAGGATGGCTTTGGCATTAAATAACCTTCAAGGTTTGTTATGCCATTAACAAAGAAACCATCATCTCTGAAATTCTTTTAATTTGTTTATATATCGTTTTATTCTCCAACTTATTAAAATCAATCCTATAAATGATTTTATATATAGAAATATAACTGAAATAAGTAATCTTTTTATATTTCTTATTTAATTTATTTAGTGTTTCTAACTTAATATACTTCATTACATTAGCTCAGTCGGTAGAGCGTTTGGCTAGAAACCACAAGGTTCCTAGTTCGATACCGGCCCTCGCCAACTCAGCGTATGAGTAGCACAGGGACCTGTGCGGTAAAGTAAGGAGCTGATGGTAGGTGTGGCGCTCCACTTCGGATGCCAAAACAATCTCCTTGGTCTAGCGCTATTGAAAAGGGGATAGACTCCCTCGGTGACTGGCTGATACCGACTTTAGGCCGCCCCGTCGACTTTACTTACATTAAAACCCAGAGGGTGCATATTCTTGCTAATATATATATATATAATATATATATAATATATATATTATATATATATATATCTTATTATAATGGAGATTGTGTGTTTTTCTGTCTGTAACCGAAACTATATTCCTACTCAAGTCACAATTGTCTTAGTTATTGACATCACATTCTCTATGACTTTATTTTTATCTAAACCTCAATTATTAATAAAATTAATACTGTTAACTATGTCTACATACTGACAACATGCAATTATATTTATATATACAACAAATAGCGGTTTACAGTGTGAACGGGAAGGCTAATTTGCATATTAATATTAAAAATCGAATTTAATAATATGTGCTTTATATGATTTTAATTGTTTGGTTTTATTTTAATGAATATAAGCAAGATCTCTTCAATGAATCTTAAATGAAATCCATTAACAAGATAAAATAACTGTAATTTTATTCTTTACTTCCTCTTATAACTAATACTTAATTAGAAAAAATAACAATGAAAGACGAGAGTGATGGAAGAGTAAGTTTCAGTTGTTCCATTTTTTATTATACTCCCTCTGTTTCAAATCTTTTATTATACCCCCCTCTGTTTCAAATCTTTTTATCTGTATTCTTATTTAGTTTCATTAGCCTTTCTCATTTAATACAATATTTTATTACATTAAAACTTAAATACTTGCACCCGGAGGGTGCATATATTTGCTAGTATATATAAATGATTTTATATATAGAAATATAATTGAAATAAGTAATCTTTTTATATGCTTTCTTATTTAATTTCTTTAGTGTTTCTAACTTAATATACTTCATTACATTAAAATTTAAATACTCCCAGAGGGCGCATATTCTTGCTTATATATATATATATATATATATATCTCCCATCAAAATTCTTGCTTGTATTAAGACTGGATTTTAACCTTACTTTCCCCTTCTTGAAGTACTAAGTACACTTGGATTGAAAATGCACTATAAATAAAAATAAACCTTAACGAGGAAAGGAATTTTTAATAAGATGTTACTTACAACCTATTTAATGACCCTGACATATATACTGTCAAAAGTTGCGTATATCATTACGTTTTATAACTTGGTTGATCTTTAAAAAGAATTTTTATTGATACTTTCACTATCATTCCAAGAGTTGTTCAGACATGATCTTACTCTTTTTATTATGTTGGTATAAGACTAGATTGGTATACACTACCTGAGAAAGAACAAAAAAAAAAAATACCTTCTATAAGTTTTATACCTGAAGAAGACCAAGAATGAATCTGCCAAAATGTTTGGAAAAAAAAAAAAAAAAAAAAAAAAAAGTCTTCTCAATTCCTTAGATCTTATTATATAGATTATTCGGACTATTGTCCTCATCTTTTATTGTTATCTGACAACGTTTTGGCTGATGTGCACTCTGGCCTTCTTCAGGTATTTTCTTGTTGAACTCAGGAGCTTCTCCGACTCGGAACCTTCTTTTTGAACTCCTTAGATCTTTTATTATTCTGTTAGCTCAACATTTAAAGTTGATAGTAATTTTTAATACAGTAATATCTTCTAACTGCACTTGTTTTAATGCCACTATTTAATGACCCATGCATATTAATGGTACATTTGTTTTGATAATTAGTTTGGAAAATTGAATGAGGGTTTCAGCAGCTTGTTAACCATTACACCACAATAGGACACCCTTTGATAGTGCATGGGTATATTTGAAGGTTTAGTTTTTGTTTTTTTCAGGAGAGCTATGAATAGTTTTATTTTTAGTATTGTTAGATTCAAAGGAGTAATGTTAATTATAATTAGTTGAACAGACAACTCTGACCAAGGGTGCTAAATACAACAATGGACTTTATATATACTAGAAAAAAAGAAGTTAGGGTTTAGGGTTAGTTTAATAAGAAAATAAATAACTAATTTATCAGTCAAGAGTGGTTCCCCTTTGATCATGTTAGACTTATAGGAAATAACCGATTATCGTTTAATCTCTAGCGATTATCGTATACGAGAGTAAAAAACAATTTTTAAAATTGCTTACTCAAATTTTGGGTGTATATAGCATAAGAATATTGTGACGTAGAAATATGATGTAGTTTTTGTTACAGACAGAAATACAGACAATCTCCATTATTAATAGATATGAGCACATGGAGAAACATTTATAACAGAAATACAAACACAAGATACATAGTAGATACATAAGAAACAACATGGAGGATATATGAGTAACACATATATGAGACAAGATACAAAATGGAAGTATAACATAGATACATAAGTATACTTATAAATGATATGCAGAGTCCATAAGACAAAGTCACTTACTGACATAGTGTTGGGGGGATGAAACCCTTCCACACAAGAAGGGTGTAGACATAAGTGTCTAATCCATGTATGTTCATTGAGTCCCGAAGAAGAAAGAGGATTCAAACTTGGCGCTTGCCTGCTTATATAGTCAGAGCGCCTGGTGGGGAAAACATGAAACACATGGGAAGACAACACTTCCAGCCAAACAAGGACAGACAATCCCACAGTATAAAATATTTTCCATCATATAAAGTAATCATATATAAAGTTTTTTTTGCCTTTGATGCCCAATTGCCAGGGGAAGTGATTTGACAGACAGACGTATATATAAATAATATAGATAGATAGATAGATAGAGGGGGGGAAAAATATATTATATAAGATAATATGAGTGCTATATCTATAATTAAACAGTGCTCAGTATTATGATGTATTTATAATTTATTATTATATGTAATAGTATATATATTATATCTAAAGGTATTTATATGTATCTAAGAGATTTATTCATTTATTTATTATATCTAAGGTAGCATGGACATGGAGTCAATGGTGCCTGGTTACTGACAGTTTTCTTGCCTACGTGATCTTCAGACCATGGTCATAAGATTGCATGGGCAAGAAACTGTCAATAAACCAGGCATCATTTACTCCATATCCATGCTACCTTAACTTAGATATATATGTGTGTGTGTGTGTGTGTGTATATATGTACATATATATATATATATATATTACCCACACACGAACAGAAAGAGAGAGAAAGAGAGAGATGAGAAAATGGAGAGAAAGAAAGAGAGATGAACAGAGAGAAAGAAATGAATATGAACAAATATTGAAATAAACAAAACAATTTAACTGCATATTTCTCATAGACCTGTTTTAAAACCGGTCTATTTTATTCAATCTTCAATAACATCTTGACCTTTTAAACACAGACTTTAAAAGAGTTTGCCGTTGTTTCTCCAGTAGTGTCCAGCATATCTTGTTTGTTTACTCAGATGGTTTGTGTGATAGGGGGCAAGTGGCCATACAGCTGCTTTCTTGTGGGGTGTTGTTTCCACAATTTGTTTAAGATTGCACCCAGCATTTTTTATGTAAAGCATACTATTACAATACAATGCATCATTTTATTTCTTTATGTTAAATATGGTCCTTGTTGTGCTAATAGTATGGATATCCATGACAATCTCTCGCCAACTATCCCTATCATTCATTGCCCCCCCGCATGTCCTCTGCACAGCATCCAGTATCCATACAGAGCTGGTTAATATAAGTCTTTGCTGGACAGCCCACACTGGCATGCCCATGTGCCGGTTTTTACAGGAGGACGTCGCTTATGAGTTTGTCCTGGTTTCTCTAGTGTGTCTAGCATGTCTTTGTTGTCTCACTCAGACGGTTTGTGTGATAGGGGGCAAGTGGCCATACAGCTGCTTTCTTGTGTGGGTGCTGTTTCCATGATTTAAGATAGCATCTTTGTGCAACTCCCATCTAGGTTATTCTTGAGGCACTTTGTCAGAGTCTAAGTGGTGCAGCTGTACAGTAGCACTGATACAGCTATGGCATGGAAGAATTCTTGCTTTATTTTATCTGTGAGAGCAGATTTCATAATGATTGATAATCTGTCAACAAAAAATAATAATAATAATAATAATAATAATAAAGTAGTTGATTATCAGATGACATGTTATTATCGAGTTCGAAAAGAAGGTTCCCCGAGTTCAACACTAAACACCTGAAGAAGGTTAGAGGGGCACATCGGCCAAAAAAATGTTTGGTTTGGTTTGTTTTACGGCATATCAACCTCGGTGGTTATTTAATACCGACAAAAAGTTGTGAAATAAATTCATTCTTAATGCATAATACAATTTTTGTTTATACATCATGTTTTTCTATTTAACCCATAGATGGGACCCTAACAAAATTTGTGTATATAACAAAACATGAGGACAATAGTCTGAATAATCCAGATAATATAGATAAGAATAGTTACTTGAAAATCATAAAAATTGTGAATTATTAGTATTAATTAGGAATACTTGAAATCATTAAATCAAAATATTTGTATTAGACAGTTGGTTGTTTGTAGTACATCTATTTATCTATACCTATATAAAGGGCGTTGGTGTGTATGTATGTCTGGATAAAACTATGAATAAAACAACAAGTAAATATTTTACACATCAAATATCACCAGCTCTGCTTATTTGATTTATATTCATGAAGATATTTAAAAATTAAATATACATAGAAATAGCATTGAAATTCTACTTGAAAATGTCCAGCATTTGTAAAAATAAAATAAAACACAAAAGAAAATGTTTTCCCCCTTACCTTTAACCAGGAGAAACACTGGGTCTGCTTCGTTTTATAAAGTAAAAATCGTTAGGGCTGGCCTAATGTCAGTATCAGCCAGACAGCGAGGAAGTCTATTCCCTTTTCACAGCGCTAGACCAAGGAGATTGTTTTTGCATCTGAGGTGGATGCGACACCTACCATCAGCTCCGAACTTTACCGCACAGATCCCTATGCTTCTCATATGCCTGAGTTGGCGAGGGCCAGTATTGAAACCGGAACCTTATGGTTTCTGGTCGAAACGCTCTAACTGACTGACTAAGACTCTAGAGAAAAGCAAGTGTAGTCCAATTGTAGACTGCTATATTAAATCAACACATTTATTAATGCAATTGGAAACTTTAAAAGAATTTCGGACCATATTACCTTTAGGCACCCCTTTTTGATCTCGATTAAGAAAGGATATATGTTTCAAAAATCTATTTTTTACATATATTTTTTATTTTGTACTAGTTTAATAAATAATGTAATGTGTATGAAATACTATTTATTCAAAGTTCATACGTCCATTCATAAATATTTAACTACATATCATTGGTTAAGGCTGTAAGAAGAGTAAGGAAATTATAATAAATTTTGATGGACCATATATTACCTTTAGGCACCCCTTTTTGATCTCTATTAAGTTGTTTGTAGGGGTTAGGGTTAGGGGTTAGTTTTATATATTTTTTTTTTTAAATCTAAAAATCGTCTGTTAAAACAACCGGATATTGACGGTGTAAATGAAAAACATGTCCTTTCTTAATCGAGATCAAAAAAGGGGTGCCTAAAGTCATATGGTCCAGAATTTCATTAAAATATATAAAAAAAGACTTGGTAATTATTCATCAGTTTTATCTTCTTATCTCTAGGTATGAGCTTACAACATTCTCTAAGGAAAATAATATATTAATCATCAGCTGATAAGTTTCATAAAGATGAGAAAAGGAGAATGACACGTGATAGATAATCAGAGAAAATGACCAGATCCTGGTTGGTTGGTGTTTAATGGAATATCAACCCTTGTGGTTATTCAAGGCCAAATCTTGTCCTTTTTTATATACATACATGATTTGTATATTATTTGGACTATAGCCCTCATATTTATTGTTATCTACACAATGTTTTGTCCGGCCTTCTTCAGGTGTTTTCGTATCGAACTTAGGGGCACATCGGCTAAAACATTGTGTAGATAACAAAGAGTGAGGGACAATAATACAAGCCTCATCTAAAAAAATTCAGAGAAATGCATAAATGATTTGTCAAAATTCATGTGTATTGATAAAATTTGGTAGAAATAATTTTCATTAACTTCATGTGTATTGATAAATAACTGTGGTTGACTCTCGGCTACCACCTTCTAGCACCTATATTATATAAAGAGGTAGGGTGTGCCATGAGAGAAATTTGAAAAATACAGTCAAGACAATCATATTGTTGCTAAAAATATATCTTTTAGAATATATAAATTGATGTATATATATTTACTTTGTCATTAATTGTATTAATTTCATGGTAGATCCATCTGGACATATTTACACACCAAGTGTCATATATTATATATTATATATATACACATAGAACTGATGATAGTACACGTCCTATGTCCTTGACGCACAAAATCTAAAAGGATGCAGTCAAATTGTATCCATGCATCCCAGTGTTTTTCTTTTTTCTTCCTTCAACACATTTCAAGCAACTGCGCATATACATCTTCAAATAGTTTCTTAGAAATGATACACAGGATAGGTTACAAGGTAAAGGAGCTAGACAGTTTTAGGTGGACCCCATAAATTTGTGCGTCCCAGGATGCACTAAAATCAAAAAAGTTATCGAAGCAATGATATAATATATAGTCAGGTATATTAAAGAAAATGAAAAAAACAGAAGCAGGCTTTTAAATAAGTTGAGTGTTACGTTAATTAAGCCGACACTCGCACGCAGTGTTTGCGATCTATTATTAGATCAATCTTCAGGGCATTTTTGGTATAACAGGAAAGGACTGATAAATTTTTTATGACAACAGAATACGAGAAAAAATAAATTACTAAATTTTTATCACCCTTTCCTCATACCAACAGTGCCCTGAAGATGATCTAAATTAATAGATCGAAACACGCAGCATCGGCTATAAACGTACCACTTAACTTATTTACCTGTGTTTTATTCAAGTTTCTTATATATCTACAATACCTCGAATTCACTATCATCTCTTAACACACACACATATTAGTATATACTTTGATATATATATATATATATATAATATAATATATATATATATAGCTAT
>CM042157.1:79824714-79837214 GCA_023376005.1 Doryteuthis pealeii
AACAACGGCAAACTCTTTTAAAGTCTGTGTTTAAAAGGTCAAGATGTTATTGAAGATTGAATAAAATAGACCGGTTTTAAAACAGGTCTATGAGAAATATGCAGTTAAATTGTTTTGTTTATTTCAATATTTGTTCATATTCATTTCTTTCTCTCTGTTCATCTCTCTCTCTTTCTCTCCCTGTTTCTCATCATTTTCTCACTTCATTTGATCATCTCTCTCTTTCTCTCTCTTTCTGTTCGTGTGTGTGTAATAAATATACACACACACACACATATATCTAAGTTAAGGTGACATAGAGTAAATGGTGCCTGGTTATTGACAGTTTCTTGCCCATGCAATCTTATGACCATGGTCTGAAGATCACGTAGGCAAGAAACTGTCAGTAACCAGGCACCATTGACTCCATGTCCATGCTACCTTAGATATAATAAATAAATGAATAAATCTCTTAGATACATATAAATACCTTAGATATAATATATATCTTACATATAATAAATAAATTATTAAATATTCATAATACTGAGCACTGTTTAATTATAGATATAGCACTCATATTATCTATATATCTTTCTCTCTATCTATCTATCTATCTCTCTCTCTCTCTCTCTCTCTATCTATCTATCTATCTATATATATATATATATATATATATATATAAAATGTCTGTCTGTCTGTCTTTCAAATCACTTCCCTTGGCAATTGGGCATCAAAGGCAAACAAAACTTTATATATGATTACTTTATATGATGGAAAATATTTTATACTGTGGGATTGTCTGTCCTTGTTTGGCTGGAAGTGTTGTCTTCCCATGTGTTTCACGTTTTCCCCACCAGGCACTCTGACTATATAAGCAGGCAAGCGCCAAGTTTGAATCCTTTTTCTTCTTCGGGACTCAATGAACATACATGGGTTAGACACTTATGTCTACACCCTTCTTGTGTGGAGGGGTTTCATCCCCCCGACACTACGTCAGTAAGTGACTTTGACTTATGGACTCTTCATATCTTTTATATGTACACTTATGTATCTGTTATACTTCCATTTTGTATCTTGTCTCATATGTGTTACTCATATATCCTCCATGTTGTTTCCTATGTATCTACTATGTATCTTGTGTTTCTGTTATAAATGCTTCTCCATGTGCTCATATCTATTAATAATGGAGATTGTCTGTATTTCTGTCTGTAACAAAAACTACATCATATCTCTACGTCACAGCTTACATCACAATATTCTTATGCTATATACACCCAAAATTTGAGTAAGCAATTTTTAAAATTGTTTTTTACTCTCGTATACGATAATCGCTGAAGATTAAATGATAATCGGTTATTTCCTATAAGTCTAACATGATCAAAGGGGAACCACTCTTGACTGATAAATTATTTATTTTCCCATTAAACTAATCCTAACCCTAAACCCATCTTCTTTTTTTCTAGTATATATAAAGTCCATTGTTGTATTTAACACCCTTGGTCGGAGTTGTCTGTTCAACTAATTATAATTAACATTACTCTTTTGAATCCAACAATACTAAATAAAACTATTTATAGCTCTCCTGAAAAAAAAAACAAAAAAAATAAACCTTCAAATATACCCCCGCACTAGGGTGTCCTATTGTGGTGTAATGGTTAACAAGCTGTTGAAACCCTCATTCAATTTTCCAAACTATTCTCTGACTTGTAAAAATATTAAAACAAATGTACCATTAATATGCATGGGTCATTAAATAGTGACATTAAAACAAGTGCAGTTACAAGATATTACTGTATTAAAAATTACTATCAACTTTAAATGTTGAACTAACAGAATAATAAAAGATCTAAGGAGTTCAAAAAGAAGGTTCCTGAGTCCGAGAAGGCTCCTGAGTTCAGCAAGAAATACCTGAAGAAGGCCGGAGGGCACATCAGCCCAAACGTTGTACAGATAACAATAAAGATGAGGATCATAGTCCGAATAATCTATATAATAAGATCTAAGGAATTGAGAAAACCTTTTTTTTTTTTTTTTTTCTTTTTTTTTTTTTTCCCAACATTTTGGCAGATTCATTCTTGGGTCTTCTTCAGGTATAAAACTTATAGAAGGTATTTTTTTGTTGTTCTTTCTCAGGTAGTGTATACCAATCTAGTCTTATACCAACATAATAAAAAGAGTAAGATCATGTCTGAACAACTCTTGGAATGATAGTGAAAGTATCAATAAAAATTCTTTTTAAAGATCAACCAAGTTATAAAACGTAATGATATATGCAACTTTTGACAGTATATATGTCAGGGTCATTAAATAGGTTGTAAGTAACATCTTATTAAAAATTCCTTTCCTCGTTAAGGTTTATTTTTATTTATAGTGCATTTTCAATCCAAGTGTACTTAGTACTTCAAGAAGGGGAAAGTAAGGTTAAAATCCAGTCTTAATACTAGCAAGAATTTTGATGGGATATATATATATATATATATATATATATATATATATAAAAGCAAGAATATGCGCCCTCTGGGAGTAAGTATTTAAATTTTAATGTAATGAAGTATATTAAGTTAGAAACACTAAAGAAATTAATAAGAAAGCATATAAAAGATTACTTATTTCAGTTATATTTCTATATATAAAATCATTTATTTCTATATATATATATATATATATATATATATATATATATATTATATATATAATATATATATATTAGCAAGAATATGCACCCTCTGGCGTAAGTATTTAAGTTTTAATGTAAGTAAAAGTAAAGTCGACGGGGCGGCCTAAAGTCGGTATCAGCCAGTCAGCGAGGGAGTCTATCCCCTTTTCAATAGCGCTAGACCAAGGAGATTGTTTTGGCGTCTGAGGTGGAGTGCCACACCTACCATCAGCTCCTTACTTTACCACACAGGTCCCTGTGCTACTCATACGCCGAGTTGGCGAGGACCGGTATCGAACTAGGAACCTTGTGGTTTCTAGCTGAACGCTCTACCAACTGAGCTAATGTAATGAAATATATTAAGTTAGAAACACTAAAGAAATTAAATAAGAAAGCATATAAAAAGATTACTTATTTCAGTTATATTTCTATATATAAAATCATTTATAGGATTAATTTTAATAAGTTGGAGAATAAAACGATATATAAACAAATTAAAAGAATTTCAGAGATGATGGTTTCTTTGTTTAATGGCATAACAAACCTTCGAAGGTTATTTAATGCCAAAGCCATCCTTGGAGAAGAACAGTAATGGTATTATTTAACCCCTAGCTGTGGTGATGAGAGGGTTCATACCTTTCCCAAGGGTATTAGTTAGTAAGTCAACATAATGCGACAAGAGTTTGAAGATTAGAAAAAAAAGGAATGAACGAAAGAGAGCGAAGGAATGAACGAAAGAGAGCGAAGAAATGAACGAAAGAGAGCGAAGGAATGAACGAAAAACGAAAGAGAGCGAAGGAAAGAATGAATTAATGTTCTACCAGGACACTATCCAATTAATATTTCTAATTTTATTTAAGCAATTTCTATTCAAGCAAGTGTATAAGATCCTCTTGCTTGAAGAGAGTCGATATGTCTTGACTTTTGTTAGATATTCAAATCAGAACAAAATTCCCTTGTTGATTATTCTCTGTTTGTATTTAACATGACAACACAAACAAGCAGAACAAGTTCCACTGTTCATTATGTACGAGTCATCATTCCCATCATGACAGCGTTATTTACATATTGATCAGCATCTCCTCCTCCTCCTCCTCTCTCCTCCTCCTCCCTCTATAACTTTAGTGTTCCTCTTCTTTCTATGTGTCACTGTGTCATTTTCTCTTTCCTTTCAACTTATCCTGTTTGTACTTCTTCTTATACAACAACAGGAATTTTCATTAGTCAGGAATGAGAGAGAGAGCAGATGGTGTGACCAATTAGAAGTCACATTGAACCTTATTCTTTTTTTTCTTCCCTCAATATGAACAGATAGAAATGGAAGAGATAGATATATACGAGTTGAATAGTTTGAGAGAGATATGTAAAATTGAACGGAATGAGTGATTTTATATATATATATATATATATATATATATATATGAGAGAGAGAGAGAGATATTGAATGGAGGGAGATATATATATTTATATGGCTAAACTAGCAAATTGGTCGGAAAATTAGGGTGACCCAGAAAAAACAGAACCCACAAATTTTGTAATAAAACTGTTAATTTTAACTAGGGGGGATTGGAGTTTAAGGTTAGTTTAATGGGAAAATATATAAATAATTTGGGTTCTGTTTTTTTTCTGGGTCACCCTGTAATATGTTTTAATTTTCTGACCGACTTGCAAGTATAGCCATATATATATATATATATATATATATATATATATATATATATATATATAAATTGAACAGTATATGTGAATTAAACGTCTTCAGCATAAAATAACCCAAGGATTGACTTGCTGTAAAATCCAACCAACCAACAAGCCTTAGTTTGTTTACAGTACAGCTAGAAAGTGGTGGCTTAGTTTTCTGGGTATGACATTAAACCCCATCTAGTGATGAGGTTCCAATTCTTTAGCTCTGAGAGTGTGGAGTACTCGTTCATTGCCATTACTCTCAGGTCCACACTGACCAGGAGTGGAAGTACCTGTTGGGGTCTCATTTATGGGGCGAAAAAGTGAATACCCAACAAGTTTTCGCCTTGAAAAATATGTAGGGATATAAACTACACATACATATTGGAAAGCGGCTTTAACCATAGGCATGTGTTGGGAAGCGGCTTTACCATGGGCATGGCGTTTTGGAAAGCGGCTTTTACCATGGGCATGCGTTGGAAAGCGGCTTTTACCAATGGGCATGCGTTGGAAAGCGGCTTTTACCATGGGCATGCGTTGGAAAGCGGCTTTTTACCATGGGCATGCGTTGGAAAGCGGCTTTTACCATGGGCATGCGTTGGTTTTACCAATGGGCCGTTGGAAAGCGGCTTTTACCATGGGCATGCGTTGGAAAGCGGCTTTTACCATGGGCATGCGTTGGAAAGCGGCTTTTACCATGGGCATGCGTTGGAAAGCGGCTTTTACCATGGGCATTGCGTTTGGAAAAGCGGCTTTTACCATGGGCATGCGTTGGAAAGCGGCTTTTTACCATGGGCATGCGTTGGAAAGCGGCTTTTACCATGGGCATTGGAAAGCGGCTTTTACCATGGGCATGCAAAGCGGCTTTTACCATGGGCTGCGTTGGAAAGCGGCTTTTACCATGGGCATGCGTTGGAAAAGCGGCTTTTACCATGGGCATGCACTGGAAAGCGACTTTTACCATGGCATGCATGCACTGGAAAGCGACTTTTACCATGCATTGAAAGGGTTGATATGCTGTAAAATCCAACCAATCAATTTTGTTAGTCTGAGGTTCATTTTCAAATGGTTCCGCACATTTTCTGAACTCTTTTCATTTAATGAAAAATCCATTTTCTTGATATTGATTACTTTAATGAATGAAACTTTTCAAAGATAAAAAAAAAAGTCACTTTAGATTGTGAAGTTAATCTGTAAACATTCTACACATTGAACTTCTAGAACATTCTTATATTCAGGAACTTTAATACGACTCATTGGATTCCCATTGTAATGTAACAATGGTCCATGATTATATTGATGCTTCTGTTTAGGAAGGAGTGAAAGTTTCTAATTAGCATTTCATAGTTATTTTCCATTATATGAAGAATTTGGTTAATTAAGAAAAAAAAAAATGTTCAGTTCAAATATATACTCTCCGCCTGCACATAGTTATCATTCAGTTGCAAATTGAACAGGAAATGGCTTTATTCTTAGTTAAAATATAACAACGGTATTGCTCTAATAAAAATCTCGCTATGATGTGCTGTTATTGAGTTATGCACACACACACACATGAAGTTTTACCATGCATTGAAAGATATGAAGAATTTGGTTAATTAAGAAAAAAAAAAATGTTCAGTACAAATATATACTCTCCGCCTGCACATAGTTATCATTCAGTTGCAAATTGAACAGGAAATGGCTTTATTCTTAGTTAAAACATAACAAGGATATTGCTCTAATAAAAATCTTACTATGATGTGCTGTTATTGAGTTATGCACACGCACACACACACACACACACACACACACACATACAAAGATTTTTATATTTACTAGCTAATGTATGCAGCCTCTGGGCACATGTATTTAAGTTTTAATGTAATAAAATATCATATTAAATTAGAAAAACTAAGAAAACTAAATAAGAACAAATATAGAAATATTACACTTATCTTAATGTTATTTTAATTGGTTTTTATATAAATTATATTCTTCAGGGCAAAATGTTTGATATTTTTATAATATCAAAAATTTTGCCCTGAAGAAGGGCGTTTTCTTTGAATACTTAAATATCTTAGAATTTTCTATTATTATTATTTTATTTCATATTTAAAATAGTAATAAATAGAATACAATGTGTACACGAACAAGTTCTCGACCGAAACACGTGTTGGTACTTAATAAACCCATTTTATCCATTCAACATTTTCTTTCATTTATTAATTTATCCTTTCAACATATTGTCGGATTCATTTCCATTTTTTTCACTCACACACACACACACACACACACACACACATATATATATATTTACACACACAAATTTTGTTGAAAATAACAAAATCTGAAAATATAATTATTTAAAAAAAATTTTTTTTATAAATTTCAGTACCCATCAAAAATGAATAAAACAATGTGTTCAGCATAAAATAACCCAACAAGTGTTGAGATGCTGTAAAATGAAAATCAACCAACTATTTTGAGAAGATATTAATACTTTTTTTCTTTTCTTTTTTTTCTCCTTTATTTTCAGAAGACTGATCGGTCATTGCTAGCTCAATTCTACTATGCAGATGAAGAACTAAACATGGTGGCTGCTGAGTTGGACAGCTTTGATGGGCGTAAAGATCCTGAACGCTGTACACTTTTGGTGAACCAACTCCGAGGATGCCAGGATAAAGTTCTAAACATCATTCAAAAGATCATGGACCAAGCAATTGATGTGGAACGAGCTAATCGGGATTTCCGAGTGAAGTTCCCGGATGATGTGTTACAGGAGAGCCTAGCTGGACAATTATGGTTTGGAGCTGAGGTAAAGTATCTGCGCTATTTTAAACTTTGACTGGACAAAAATAGATCTAATCCAGTGGTTCCCAACCTTTTTTGCTATGCCTCCCCTAATCACCCCTAAAATCCCGATGTCCCCCCCTCATGTGGAAATATATAGATATCTGTTGGATGTGATTTTGTCTATGCTATGTTTGTTTTGTAGTGAGATCAAGGGCTTCCCAACCTTTTTTTGCCATGCCCCCCCCCATCACTTCTAAAATCCCGATGCCCCCCCCTCCTCATGTGGAAATATATAAATAACTGGTGGATGTGATTATGTTTTGTAGGGAGATCAAGGGCTTCCCAACCTTTTTTTTGCCATGCCCCACCTAATCACCTCTAAAATTCTGATGTCCTCGCATATGGTTATATATAATTCTTATACTATTACTCTGAATGTTTGAGATGAGGCTTGAAGATTAGTATTATCTGCGTTATTCGGACTATTGTCCCCATCTTCATTGTTATTTGTACAACGTTTCGGCCGATATACCCTCCGGCCTTCTTCAGGTATTTCTTGTCTCCCGAATACGACAATAAAGTTCGCGAGTTCGAAAAGAAGGTTCTCGAGTCTGACAAGAAATACCTGAAGAAGGCCGGAGGGTATATCGGCTGAAACGTTGTACAAATAACAATGAAGATGGGGACAATAGTCTGAATAACGCAGATAATACTATAATTCTTATAATTTAAAAAAAGTGAACTTCGTTTGAGTTGAAGAAGCCCAAAACATCAATACGTTCGTTTAAACAAACTTCAAAATAGCAAGCCATCTATGGAAAGTAAAAATTAAATAAATAAAATAGTTAAAAAAAAAAAAATCGCAAATTTGGACCCAGACCTCATTAGTCTTAATTGTGCCCATTAAAAATCAAATGTGGGCCGTACACCCCACGTTGGGAACCACTAATATAATGTATTATAATAGTGACTTTTCTTTTTTTTTTTTTTTTGTCTGTCCATCCATAACTACTAGGATGAGTTCTCTACTGAAATACAGTGTCACTTCCCAACACTTTTGACTACACAATTAAGTCCCTAGCACCTATATGATTGTCCCAACCCTTTTGCCCTTATGGCAAGCCCCTAACACTTTTTATCATATGGCTGAGGTTATTCATGTCCTGGGAATGATGTTAAACTCTATCTGATGGTGAGGTTCCAGTTCTGGAGGTTTGGGGAATGTGGAGCACCCCTTCATCACTATTGCTCCCAAGTCCACTCTGACCCGGAGTGGTTGTACCTGTTAGGGTCCCATCTTAAACTTCTCTATTCACTTCTATGTGGTAATGCACTGTGCTAAAAGCCTCCGATGAATTTCAGCCCCTGACACTCAAAATCAGGTCACTTCCTTGTTGTATACTGCTAATGGAGTAGCCATGTTTACACTGTAAAGACAGCAAGCAAAATGGCGTGATCAGGTTTAAACTTTAATCACATGACCACAACAGTGCACTGTGCTAAAAGCCTCCGATGAATTTCAGCCCCTGACACTCAAAATCAGGTCACTTTCTTGGTGTATACTGCTAATGGAGTAGCCATGTTTACACTGTAAAGACAGCAAGCAAAATGGCGTGATCAGGTTTAAACTTTAATCACATGACCACAACAGTGGCAACTATGAGCACGCATGTGTAGAACACAGTGTGACAATAATAAAGATATGTTATGGCGAAAGTGTGGATAATTTTTTGACTCTCCCTCATAGATATTTATGAATTGGCATTGGCTTACAGTTGATCTTTGGCCAAGCTAGATGCCTGAAACATTGAGAAATGACAAATTAGTAAACAATTTAGATTTTTTGGACTGTTGTCCTCGTCTTTATTGTTATATTTACAATGTTTCGGTGCGATAGGCCCTCCGGTCTTCTTCAGGTGTTTCTTGTCAAATTCAAGAACCTTCATGTAATCAGGAGCCTTCATGGAACTTCAAATGAACCCTTTATTAAATCCATTTAGTCCATTTTGACGTATTTCAATCCCTAGCATTTATATGATTGTCCCAACCCTACTGCCCTTATGGCAAACCCCCAACTCTTTATCATATATGTGCTAGAAAGCGGTGGCTGAGGGTCTTTGCAGTGGTGAAGTTCCAATTTAGCTCTGGGAGGTGTGGAGTACCCCTTCATCACCATTACTCTCAGGTCTGGGGAATGTGGAGCATCCCTTCATCACCATTACTCCCAGATCCACTCTAACCCAGAGTGGTAGTACCTGTTAGGATACCATCTATGGATTAAATAGAACATTTTTTACAAAAAAAAAATTGAGTTTAAAAAATTTTCTTCCAAACTATCGCTACAAATCTTTCAAAACTTTGCCGGCATTAAATGACCCAGTGTGGTTGATATACCATAAAACAAAACAGACTGCCAGGAATACTCTGTCCCAGAGTGATAGTATGTTAGGGTCCCATCTATTCATCTTAGCTAAAATGTAAGTAAAGTCCTCGGGGCGGCCTAATGTTGGTATCAGCCAATCAGCGAGGGAGTCTATCCCCTTTTCACTAGTGCTAGACCAAGGAGATTGTTTTTGCATCTGAGGTGGAGCGCCACACCTACCATCAGCTCCTTACTTTACCGCACAGATCCCTGTGCTACTCATAACACTGAGTTGGCGAGGACCGGTATCAAACTAGGAACCTTGTGATTTCTAGCCGAATGCTCTACCGACTGAGATAACCCACCAAATTTTGTCTGGAAGGAAAAAGAAAAAGAATTTTAAAAATGTGTTTAAAAATTTTAAAAATTAAAAATTCAATACCCATGAAGAATGTATAGAACAAAACGTTTTTGGTATAAAATAACCCAACAAGGGTTGACATGCCAGAAAATCCAACCAACCTATTTTGTATTTACAACTTAGAAAAAGTAACAGTTGATATTAGGTCAAAATACTTTATTTTTAATCTTTAAGAATCTCAACTCCTCCTTATTTTGAAGTGTGTGTGTTTGTGTGCTTGCATATTTACATCATACTGACTCTTACATAATCTTTACTTAAATGACCATTGAATAAAATCTCAGTCATTTCAACTACTGTAGATTTTTCAACTTTGTGACTTGTGAATATTTCTACTTTGCTTTTTACTCCCCTTTGTTAGAAAAGCTGTTGCATAACCCCCCCTCCCCAACAGTTATAAAATAGTCCACCCTATTCAACGAGGCTTGACTTGATGACCTGATACTCTACGTGCCAATTTTTCTTTCAAGGAAATTCTTTTGTACACCCAATTAAAGTTTTGTTTACTTAACTTTCAATATCATTCATGTGAAACTAGCATAAAATGTATTTGGCTGGCTGGATGGATGGATGGATTTTACGGCATGTCAACCCTTGTTAGGTTATTTTATGCCAAACACGTTTTTGTTTTATTCATTATGGCTGGTATTAAATTTTTTTTTTTTTTTTTTTTTTTTTCAACATTTTTAAACTCATTTTTTAATCTTACTGCCTTTATAGTCTTGCACATCTTGTAAATATTTCACAAGTTGGTTGGTTGGATTTTATGGCATGTCAACCCTTGATGGGTTATTTTATGCTGAAGACATTTTGTTTGATTCATTCTTGTTGGGTATTCGAATTTTTTTTAAAACTCTATTTTTTAAACACATATTTTTTCTATTTAACCCATAGATGGGGACTCTAACAGGTACTACCACTCTGGGTCAGAGTGAACCTGGGAGCAATGGTGATGAAGGGGTGACCCACACTACCCACAGCTCCAGAATTGGAACTTCACCACTAGACACCCAGGACACTAAGACCCTCTAACACCCATATGATACAAAGGGTTGGGTTTGCCATAATAGAGTTGGGACAATCATATAGGTGCTAGGGCTTGACATGAGCAGCTGATTGATTAGAGGAGGCCTCCCCGCCAACCGTCTAGCCGAAGTAAGGACCAAAATGAAGTGTTGCATGTCTTGGAATGCTCAACTACCAGGATTCCATTGTTAAGGCTACCCATGCCCAACAGGTGGCCCCATTGGGGGGATGTTACTCCTCTCAGATGTGCAGTTGGTGTATTCCATAGCCCCAGCCGACAGGGCAGGTATTTGTCAGGGCTGTGGGGTCGGAATACAAAACATTTAACTCCAACTCCTCTTTATGTAATTAAGGGATTAGAATTCATGATAAATATAAAACCATAATTTTTTATAATCTACTTATAAGGAGTGTATGCTGTGTAACTTTATGGACTAAACGGGGACTGTATAAAATTTAAATTCAACTGGAGCCAGCGTCTGTATAGTTTTACTGCCTCAGACTCCAGTGACCTTAATTGCTTCTGACTGTGACTCTACGACTTCAACTCTGACTCCATAGCCTTTGTATTTGTGTACATCTCTTTTAGCATTTATAGGTCTTTTAAATAAATTCCTGGTCTGTAGAATCTATTCTCTCTCTCACTCACACACACACACACACACACACACACACACACACATATATATATATTATATATATATATATATATATATATATATATATACCAGTTAAGTTATATTAAACCTGAAGAAGGCAGCAGTCAAAATATGCAGACAACAAAAAGACTGTTATTCAAATAATTCTTTTTGTATTTTAATGACTTAACCCCAAAACTATAGATAGTATCTCGGGTTTTATTTGAGTCATTTTAAATCTAAAACCTAATATATATATATATATATATATATATATATATAAAGTTTTTGATGACTTTCTAAAAGATTTTCTGGATGAGCGAGTTAAACACTCAGGAGCTTCATGGAGACTATCAGCTTTTAACAAAGATGGCCGATCTGAGTTCTTTCAATCCCGCACACTCCCAGTCACGTGAAATTCACCAACCAGATGCCACAATATTGTTGACTTGTTGAGAAGTGTAGACCTGAGAAATTTCATATTACAGTGATGCTGATAGCTTTTTAATTTAGTGCATCTTAGGATGCACAGATTTGATTTGAAGGAGTCCTCAAGAAATTTGATGGGTCCCTACTAAATTTTCTTAATAAATTGCAGAGTTTTTATCTATGAACTAAAGCCGTATAACCCCTACCTTGTACCCCATACAGTGTAATTCATTTCTAAGAAAATATGGTAATTTATAAGGAAGTGCGTCCCGGTCTCCTGCCTCAAAAATTGCTACCCGGTGACTATTAAAATAACGTCCCAGCTCAGTCTATTCAAAACTATCCATCTTCATATCTATCTATCTATCTCAATTTGTTCATATTTATCTATATTATTTTAAATACTTAAATTTTTTTTTATTCATGTTTGTTTAATGTCTTGTTTTTAGTTTAAATAAACAAGAATTACGACAAAAAAAGATGCGACCCCCCCCCCCCCCCAATACATTTACTTGTCGAAAATATCTA
>CM042157.1:79842214-79849561 GCA_023376005.1 Doryteuthis pealeii
CAAACTCATTTTTTTCTGTTAAATAAGATATCAGTGGTCTGAGAAGATCGTGGGCATACTCCGAAGTGGAAATGGTCCAATAACGCATGATACCGCATGATATTCTACAAGCCTTTTTAATTTCCAAATAATCTTGCTTCTGTTACAATATTAAAACATTGAGCTCCTCATACGGAACCTGAACTTCCGTCAAACAAACTAAACTGTAGAGATAAGGAACCTGCCTAGAATCACCTTGTACCAAGAAACATGGTTACCGCACCAAAGTACATATTATATATAATATATATATTATATATTATATATATATATATATATATATATATTTATTTTCCTGTTAATTGTTTTTATTTCCATAGTTAAAAATCCTGACAAACACATAAATACATACACACCAAACTGCCCTTTATATATGGTAGAGATAGAATAACAATTGAGTAGGCGGGTTGATGAAAAGTACTCTATTTTAACTATTTATATGCAGTTCCTTTTATCTCACTTCTTATATATAGTTCCTGAATATATTAAATTTCTGGTGGTTGGTGGTTGGTACTCCTACACATTTTTTGCTATTGTTGTTCATGAATGGCTGAGTCACATTTTCCTGCAAAGATGATGGTAAACATTGTCCGCATGATGACTGGCAAAAAACTTCTGGATTTAACACCAACAACTTTTCCTTTAGGTTAGGTTGAAGGAAACAAGTTTTACTCTACAAAACCAACAACTTTGAGAACGTGATGGACGAATATGAGAATTTATTTCTGCCGTTCCCACAGAGTTCCTGGGAAGATCAGTTTGATGTGATTACCGAGTGGGATATGAGAGGCTGGAGGTGAATGCTTGGCCTATATAGAATTTTAAATAAAACTCCTTTCATCCAATTGTTCAAGGCTGAACCACTCAATCCAATTATCCTTACTAGAAGAGACTTTGCTGTTGCCCTCAGGGCAATGGAAGCAAATTTTATTGATGAAATACTCTCATATTTCTGTTGCAACCGTGGGTGGTTTATCATCAGAAAAAATGTTCTGCCCTGTTGGCTGAGGCATTAGAATACACGGACTGCACTCTGGCAGAGGGTAAGAACTACCCTAATGGGACCACCCTCCTTCATGTGGATGCTAGAAAGGCGTGGCTTGAGGGTCTTCATATCCTAGTATGACGTTAAATTCTATCTGATGGTGAGTTCCAGGTCTGGGGAATGTGGAGTTACCCCTTCCAAACATTACTTCCCAGGTCCAATTTGACCCGGACTGGTATACCTGTTAGGAATTCTTCATTCATTGGGGTAAATAGGAAAAAAAAATTTTTAAAAACAACTTCTACCAAACTATTGCTTATAACCAAACTTGAACTTTATCCTAATAAACTTAATCCCTTAAACTGATTTCCAAATCACTTAGCAGCAAACAACCCTACTATCGAAACAATTAAATCATATTGAAACAAAGACATCATAAATTTGACCATCCCTATGACCCTACGCTTGGCATAAAATAACCCTGAAAATGGGTTGACATGCCATTAAAAATCAATCAGGAAAAAATGTTTATGGATTCACTTGAATATAAATTATTATTATTTATTTTTTTTATAAGCCACTAGCAATATATGCACCCTCCGGGTGCAAGTATTTATAGTTTTAATGTAATAATTATTGTATTAAATAGAAAGGCTAATGAAACTAATAAGAATAAGATTCAAAAAGATTTGAAACAGGAGTAATAATAAAAGATTTGAAACAGAGGGGAGTATAATAAAATGGAACAACTGAAACTTACTCTTCCATCACTCTCGTCTTTCATTGTTATTTTTTCTAATTTAAGTAATTTAGTTAAAAGAGGAAGTAATAGAATAAAATGACAGTTATTTTTCTCTGTTAATGGATTTCATTTAAGATTCATTGAAGAGATTTTTTGCTTATATTCATTAAAATAAAAATCCAAACAGTTAGAAATCAATAATACTAAGCACATATTTATTAAATTCGATTTTTTAATATTAATATGCAAATTAGCCTTCCCGTTCACTTGTAAACGCCATTTTGTTGTATATATAAATATAATTGCATGCTGTTCAGTATGTGGACATGTTAACAGTATTATAATGTAAACAATTTTATTATTAATTGAGGTTAAATAAAGATAAAAATCATGGAGAATGTGATGTCATAACTAAGAGAATTGTGACTGAGTAGGAATAGTTTCGCGTTACAGACAGAAAAACACACAATCTCCCATTTATATAAGAATTTTTGTTTAATAAGCCTTTGAACAGCTTGTTGTTGGTAGAAACTAATTATGAAAAAATTCCATTACTCCTGTTGCCAAACGACACTTTATTGGGATTTTAATTTGATATTCTTAAGAGAAACCAAATAACCCTGAAACTGTTAAGTAGTCTAGAGTAGTAGTAGCTAAAGTATCCAGGGGCCTATTTCGTTATTAGCTGGACATGAAGGAGTCTATCCCTTTTCACTAGTACTAGACCAGGAGAGAGTAGTTTTGCATCTGCAGATGGAATCCACGCCCACCATTCAGCTCCCATTTACTGCACAAATCCAAGCATGCTACTCATTGCGCTGAAAAAAAAGAATTATATATATAAAACTGCTAGAATTGATTTCTAATAAGAATTAAAAGTGCTTGAGACCCGAGTTAGAGTAAATAAATAATTTTTGTAATCAAAACACCATGCAGCCATCCTTAACTCTTTGCTTGCTTTAAATTCTGCTTCACAAGTGGCCTCTCCAGCACTTAACAATCCTACTTAAACCCGCTGGCAGAGGCTCCTTGCACATGTCACCATGTTTACACAGAAGAAAATCAATATGTGAACACCACTTGTTCATCTTTTGTTTTGTCTTGTTGAAAAGCAACCCTGAGATTGGTATTTGATCCTTTTGCCAATAGGGCCAGTTGAAAGAATTTGGTACGCCGTGGAGGGGGCGGATTTGGTGGCAAAGAGTTAAGTGTATTGAATATATTTGTATTTAGATTCATCATCAATCCATGTCGCGCAATTACACAGGATTCCATGACAATCTCTTGCCAACCTTCCTCTATTGTTCATTGTTCGGGAGGTCCTCTGTGCAGCATCCAGTAATTCACGCAGAGCTGGTCAATTGTAGGTCCTTGGTGAGGCGCCCCACATTAGCATGTCTATGTGCTGGTTTTTACAGGAGAATGTTGCTTATGAGTTTTTGTCCTTGTTTCTCCAGCAGTGTCCAGCATGTCTGACCTTCTCAACTCGGATGGTTTGTGAGATAGGGGACAAGTGGCTGTAACAGCTGCTTCTTGTTTGTTGTTGTTTCCCACGACTTGTTCAAGACCCACCAACGCAGAATTCTTGTGCAGCTCCCATCTAAGCTTATTCTCTAAGGCACCTCGTTAGGGTCCAAATGTAGTTGAAAACCATAATAACTGTATAATTATTAAAGTTTTGTGAAAGGTTATATTTTAGCTGTAGTCTTACTTCAAACCAATAATAATTGTTTTGGTCATAAATAACCCAAGAGGGTTGAATGCATCAAACCAAATTTTTGCCCTTCTATACCCATTGTATGTGGCTCTGTGCCAATTGCCTCTTTCAGTCAACATAATAAAAAAGATCTATAGAATGTACAATGTATAGACATATAGACTGCAGCCAAGGGAAGAAGAAAGATTAGATTGTGCTTACCCTTATGACACTGGTCATGTGTGGACCTGGCAATTCATTGCTTTTGTTAAAAATGACCCATGTCAAATACTACATGCTGCCCCCAAGGGAGTAAAATTAAATATTGACTGAATATTGCAAGGGTTTTAAGTTTAGAATTCTTTTTCATCTTTTTCATCTTTGTGTATGCATGGCTTTATTTTTTTTCCTTTCTAACAAACTTATTCCTAATTGCATTGACTATTAAATCTGATTTTTTACTAAAAAAAAACAAACTCCTTTGGGTCAACTTTGAAAACTTGTCAGCTTAAGAATATCAGCAAGGCGCAAAAATAGATTGCAATCTCTACTAACCAGTTTATGGTCAAGTTTTCACCTTTTTTCTTTTTTTCTTTTGTTTTTTTTTTTTTTCTTTATACCCTTTTCTTTTTCTTTTTTCTTTTCTTTTCTTCTTATTCCTTTTCTTTTTCTTTCTTTTTTTTTTTGTTCTTTTTTTCTTTTTAATTTTTCCTTTTCTGTTTTGCTTTTTTTTCCTTCTTTCGCTTTTTTCACTTTCTCTCTTTTCACTTTCTCTCTTTCTCCTTTTCTCCCTCTTTGTCCTTTTCTCTCTTTCTCCTTTTCTCCCTCTTTGTTCTTTTTCTCTCTCCTTCTCCTTTGTCCTCTCTCCTTTTCTCCTCTTTGTCTTTTCTCGCTTTTCTCCTTTTCTCCCCTCTTTGTCTTTTTCTCTCTTTTCTCTCTCTCTTCTTTTCTCTTGTCTCTTTTCTTCCTTCTTTTTCTCCTTCTTTTTCTTCCCTCTATATATTTGGACAAAAAAGATTTGGCAATTAAGATAACTATTACAGGGTTGATATGCCATTGTAGAAGTTATCCTCCAGTATATAGAAACAATATGATATCACCAGTCCAGTGGGTTCTAACTGCACGTCGAGTTAGATAGAACGAGAAACAAACAGCAAGCTGTAACTAATACAAGTCCTTAGCATGCTGCTGGCATAAATGCAAAGTGGGTGGCTCGAAGAGTGGTACTTATCCCTGTTTTATAACCCTGAAATTCACAAAGCACAATCAGAACTCAGGGAATGAACTTGCCTGAGATTTATAAATGGGAACAATCCAAGCTCCATATAAGCCCACTACAAACCTCTAGTTTTAGTCTTGCATTCATCTTGTAACCAGAGTTGAATACTTTAACACAAAATCCACACATTAAGCACCTACCAACTTTTTTTAAAAAATGGAAACTTTAGTAATTTCTTAAACTGCAAAGTTTGTTGTTTTTTTTTTTGTTTTGTTTTTTTTGTTGTCTTTTTTTCTTTAATGAAAATGATATTAAGTAAAGTCAACGAAGTGCCTATTGTCCAGTATCAGTTAACAGAAGTGGAGTGCCACAACTACCATACTCTCCGTTTTATTACACAGATCTAAGCTGATTGCACTAATGTGCTGTTGGCAAGACTGGTATCGAACCAGAACCTATTCTGATTCTTTTTGTTTTTATGTAAATGGTTCGTGCTGAAGTGTTCTATATGACTAAGTAAAAACGAGGATATTAATCACGACACATCATATCACCATAACTTAGCTTTTGCAAAAAATTCCTGAAGATCTGATCTATATTCACGAAAATATTCAAAATTAGAATTTATTATAGTATCTATAATATATAAAAGGGTAGTAATTATTCAAAATTAAAACTTTACATAGTAATAGCATTGAATTCTACTAACCATTGTCGATAATGTTTAAACATAAACAAATCAATATCTAAAAAAATTTTAAAAAAGAAAATAAATAAAACTATTATAATAGATATTCAGAATATCCACGAACAATATATAATCTTTTCATATATTTTTCATTGTGAAATTTTTATTACTCTTTTAATCAACTTAAAATTATTCTTAGTGAAAATGCCCTATATTATAGAACACTATTCTTACTATAATAATTTTCATACATGAACTGCAATTGCACCAACAAAGCCTCATAGATGAGACTCTGGGTTCAGGCATGGTTTCGGGGCCGAAAGCATCATTAACCACTACCAGAGCGCCCCAGCAGTATCTTTCTACGATACCACCAGCTTTAAAGGAATGACATCAACATAACAATATTAGTAAGAAATGTGCACTGGGTAGACCATTCTTGTATATTATATAAGGGCAGTTGGTGGTTGTATATATATATAATATGTATGTATGAATCTATAATTTATTAAAGGGAAGTTGGTATGTTATGTTATGTTCCGAATAAAATTATGAATATAAAAAACAATTCATGAAAACGTATATGTATGTATGTATTATATATAATATACACACACAACACACACACACACACACAATCTCTCAGTTTCTTGCTTTATGTTGCAAAAATTTGAAGAATGATTTACGTTTCAAAATATCTAAAAATCAAAAATATTACATAGTATCAGCATTGAAATTTTACTTAAAAATGTCCAGTATTTGTAAATCTCAAAAATAAACCATCCAATGCACCAGCCCGCCCCTGTCAACCAGGTGACACCAAAGTAGCCACTTCTTAATGTGTGGTTGTGTATGTTATTATATAATATATATATATATAATATATATATATAATTTATATATAATGATAATTCATTAGGTATAGATGTTTTTTCCCACACCCTGTCCCCCTACACACACACAGATTAGCCTAAAATTCCATAATTGGATTTAGATCCTTTTTACAAGATTTAAAAGGGAAAAATTGAAATCTCGCTAATAATCTGATCCTTCTAGAAACAATGTTCAGTTGAAGGACTCGTGGAATGTCTATGGGTAAAAGAAATAATGGTAATATGATGTGCTGTATCGGCAAATAAGCTCTGAGTGACGAACTGTGGAGACCTCAAATCTCTAATTGTGGGTCCAGATGATTTGAGCTGGTGATCCCCCCCCCCCGCTCTACATGATTATTGATTCTGAAGGAATCTCTGGGTTTGTTTGTGTGTGGCGGGGGGCGGGGTCAAAGCTTTGACCAAATTCAAATTGTTCCTAATTCATTTCTGGGCAGCTTATTTATATGCAGTGGAGGACCCGCTTTATTACTAATCTGGCACTAAACTTCTTTTCTCTAATTAACAAACAGTTCAGGTCCAATCCCTGCCATTTCTTCCACTAGACTCAATTTTATCTATTACGATGAATTAAACATATTTTCTTTTTTTGTTCTGGTTTGCAATAAAAGGTCACTTTTGCTAAAAAATTCTTAAAAAAAAAAATGGTTAGCAAGCTAGATTAGTGGACCATTGTTGTGAGTTTGATTCTCACCTGGGTGTCCCCTATACTTTATGCCTGTGGTGTAATGGTTAGGCAAGCTTTGATTCTCCACTAGGCACCCTATACTTCTTTCCTTTGTGGGTGGCAATGTTAGCAAGCCTAGTTTAGCAGTACCTTTGTTAGTGAGTTCGATTCTCACTGGGTGCCCTATATTCTGGCCTTGTGCGCACATTGTAGCTAAACTTGATAAAAACCTATATTGTAAGCATTAGGAGCATTTTTTTTTCTTCTTTTTAAGAGACTTAAATATATATATTATATAATATATAATATATATACACACACACACACACCAACACACAAAGATGGCTTATATACAAATATTAATATTCTCCTCATCCCCTGGGTGAGCACTCATCGGGGGATTTTTTGCTGAGACTGC
>CM042157.1:79849571-79872071 GCA_023376005.1 Doryteuthis pealeii
AAATGAATGAGAAACAGGCGAGAGAAAGAGAGAGAATAATGAACAGAGAGAAAGAAAATGAATATGACAAAATATTGAAATAAACAAAACAATTTAACTGCACTATTTCTCATAGACCTGTTTTAAAACCGGTCTATTTTATTCAATCTTCAATAACATCTTGACCTTTTAAACACAGACTTTTAAAAGAGTTTGCCGTTGTTTTCTCCAGTAGTGTCCAGCATATCTTGTTTTGTTTACTCAGATGGTTTGTGTGATTGGAGGCAAGTGGCCGTACAACTGCTTTCTTGTGGGTGTTTGTTTCCACAATTTGTTTAAGATTGCACCCAGCATTCTTATGTAAAGCATACTATTACAATACAGTGCATCATTTTATTTCTTTATGTTAAATATGGTCCTTGTTTGTGCCTAATGTATGGATGTCCATGACAATCTCTCACCAACTGTCCCTATCATTCATTGCCCCCCCGCAGGTCCTCTGCACAGCATCCAGTATCCATACAGAGCGGTTAATATAAGTCTTTGCTGGACAGCCCACACTGGCATGCCCATGTGGCTGGTTTTTACAGGAGACGTCGCTTATGAGTTTGTCCTTGTTTCTCCACTGGTGTCTAGCATGTCTTGTTTGTCTCACTCAGACGGTTGTGTGTGATAGGGGGCAAGTGGCCATAACAGCTGCTTTCTTGTGTGGGTTGCTGTTTCCATGATTTAGATAGGCATTCTTTGTGCAACTCCCATCTAGGTTATCTTGAGGCACTTTGTTAGAGTCTAAGTGGTGCAGCTGTACAGTAGCACTGAATTAACGGCTATGGCATGGAAAGAATTCTTGCTTTATTTTATCTGTGAGAGCAGATTTCATAATGATGGATAATCTGTCAAACGATAATAATAATAATAATAATAATAATAATAAAAAAGTAGTTGATTATCAGATGACATGTTATTATCGAGTTCGAAAAGAAGGTTCCCGAGTTCAACACTAAACACCTGAAAAAGGTTAGAGGGCACATCGGCCAAAATGTTTGGTTTGGTTTGTTTTACGGCATATCAACCTCGGTGGGTTATTTAATACCGACAAAGTTGTGAAATAAATTCATTCTTAATGCATAATACAATTTTGTTTATAAACTCATGTTTTTCTATTTAACCCATAGATGGGACCCTAACAAAATGTTGTGTATATAACAAACATGAGGACAATAGTCTGAATAATCCAGATAATATAGATAAGAATAGTTACTTGAAATCATAAAATTGTGAATTATTAGTATTAATTAGGAATACTTGAAATCATAAATCAAATTATTTGTATTAGACAGTTGATTGGTTAGTAGTACATCTATTTATCTATACCTATATAAAGGGCAGTTGGTGTGTATGTATGTCTGGATAAAACTATGAAAATAAAACAACAAAGTAAATATTTTTACACATCAAATATCACCAGTTCTTGCTTTTTGTGCAAAATTTATGAACATTTGATTTATATTCATGAAGATATTTAAAAAATTAAAATATACATAGAAATAGCATTGAAATTCTACTTGAAAATGTCCAGCATTTGTAAATCTCAAAAGTAAAACGAATACACCAGGTTTTTCCCCCTTACCCTTTACCCAGGAGACACTGGGTCTGCTTCGTTTTATATAGTAAAATCGTTAGGCTGGCCTAATGTCAGTATCAGCCAGACAGCGAGGAAGTCTATTCCTTTTTCACTAGCGCTAGACCAAGGAGATTGTTTTTGCATCTGAGGTGGAATGCCACACCTACCATCAGCTCCGAACTTTACCACACAGATCCCTATGCTTCTCATATGCTGAGTTGGCGAGGGCCAGTATTGAAACCGGAACCTTATGGTTTCTGGTCGAACGCTCTACTGACTGAGCTAAGACTCTAGAGAAAAGCAAGTGTAGTCCAATTGTAGACTGCTATATTAAATCAACACATTTATTAATGCAATTGGAAACTTTAAAAGAATTTCGGACCATATTACCTTTAGGCACCCCTTTTTGATCTCGATTAAGAAAGGATATATGTTTCAAAAATCTATTTTTACATATATTTTTTATTTTGTACTAGTTTAATAAATAATGTAATGTGTATGAAATACTATTTATTCAAAGGTTCATACGTCCATTCATAAATATTTAACTACATATCATTGGTTAAGGCTGTAAGAGAAGTAAAGGAATTATAATAAATTTTGATGGACCATATTACCTTTAGGCACCCCTTTTTGATCTCTATTAAGTTGTTTGTTAGGGGTTAGGGTTAGGGGTTAGTTTTATATATTTTTTTTTTAAATCTAAAAATCGTCTGTTAAAACAACCGGATATTGACGGTGTAAATGAAAAACATGTCCTTTCTTAATCGAGATCAAAAAGGGGGTGCCTAAAGGTCATATGGTCCAGAATTTCATTAATATGATAAAAAGGACTTGGTAATTATTCATCAGTTTTATCTTCTTATCTCTAGGTATGAGCTTACAACATTCTCTAAGGAAAATAATATATTAATCATCAGCTGATAAGTTTTCATAAAGATGAGAAAAGGAGAATGACACGTGATAGATAATCAGAGAAAAATGACCAGATCCTGGTTGGTTGGTGTTTAATGGAATATCAACCCTTGTGGGTTATTCAAGGCCAAATCTTGTCCCTTTTTTATACATACATGATTTGTATTATTTGGACTATAGCCCTCATATTTATTGTTATCTACACAATGTTTTGTCCGGCCTTCTTCAGGTGTTTCGTATCGAACTTAGAGGGCACATCGGCTAAAACATTGTGTAGATAACAAAGATGAGGACAATAATACAAGCCTCATCTAAAAAAAATCAGAGAAATAGCATAAATGATTTGTCAAAATTCATGTGTATTGATAAATTGGTAGAAATAATTTTCATTAACTTCATGTGTATTGATAAATACTGGTGGTTGACCTCGGCTACCACCTTCTAGCACCTATATTATATAAAGAGGTAGGTGGTTGCCATGAGAGCAATTTGAAAAATACAGTCAAGACAATCATATTGTTGCTAAATATATCTTTGAATATAAATTGATGGGTATATATATTTACTTTGTCATTAATTGTATTATTTTCATGGTAGATCCATCTGGACATATTTACACACCAAGTGTCATAATATATTATATATATATATATACACATAGAACTGATGATAGGTACACGTCCTATGTCCTTGACGCACAAAAATCTAAAAGGATGCAGTCAAATTGTATCCATGCATCCCAGTGTTTTTCTTTTTTCTTCCTTCACCATTTCAAGCAAACTGCATATACATTTCAATAGTTTCTTAGAAATGAATACACAGGATAGGTTACAAGGTAGGAGCTAGACAGTTTTAGGTGGAACCCATAAATATGTGCATCCCAGGATGCACTAAATCAAAAAGTTATCAGCATATATATTTATATATGTAGTATATTAAGAAAATTGAAAAAACACAGGTTTAAATAAGTTGAGTGTTACGTTTATTAGCCGACACTGCAGTGTTTCGATCTATTAATTAGATCATCTTCAGGGCATTTTTTGGTATAAGGAAAGGTGATAAAAATTTTTTATCACAGAATAACGAGAAAAAAATAAATTCTAAATTTTTATCACCTTTCCTTATACCAACAAGTGCCCTGAAGATGATCTAATTAATAGATCGAAACACTGCAGCATCGGCTAATAAACGTACCACTTAACTTATTTAAACCTGTGTTTTTTCAATTTTCTTTATATACTACATACCGTCGAATTCACTTCCATCTCTTCCACACACACACATATATATATATATATATATATATATATATATATATATATATATATATATATATATATATAAAAGAGAGAGAGAGAGAGAGAGAGAGAGAGAGAGAGAGAGAGATGTTCAGTACAGTAGTAATTTAAGTAGTTTTTAAATTAAAAAAAGGTTTTTTTTTTAAGTTTGAATACCCAACAAGAATGAATAAAACAAAAACATTATTGGCATAAAATAACCCAACAAGGATTGACATGCCTTAAATTCCAACCAACAAACAAATTTGATCAACTGACAAGCAAAGCTATTATCACCCTCCCCCCTTTTCCTTTGTTTCCTTGAATATGGATATAAATTGCACACCATTCTATTAAATTTCATGACAAAATTGGACAAAGCTTAGCATAAAAGAAATGTTATCATAGCTTTACAAAACATTTAGCTGAAAAAGGTATCACAAGGTTATTTGTTAAACACGAATGGATTTTGAACACATGACGAATCCAAAAGTTCTATCACCTCAACAAGATATATTTAGAATTCATTACATTCACAGCTTAGTCATAACTCATCCCTCATAAACAACAAGACTTAATTAAACTTAGTTTTCATATTGTTTGCGCCTTTTAATCTATCACACGTCTCATACATTGAAGTGTCTATTTAATTAGAAACATTGTTTAATACAGTTGCATCATAAAAAAAAGACAGAGAATAGATAAATATACAGAGATGCTGATAGGTGTCACTGAGGCATAAAAATTCTAAAAAGGACAGAAAAATCTCATTTCATATTCAAAAAACGAATTACACTGTACGGGGTACAAGGTAGGGGTTAGACAGCTTTAGTTGTTCATAAATAAAAACTATAATTTATTAAGAAAGTTTAGTTGGGACCCATCAAATTTCCTGGGGACTCATTCAAATCAGATATATGCGTCCCAGGATGCACTAAATTAAAAAGCTATCAGCATCACTGAATATAAAAATACAAACTTCTTTGATGCTAAACTTGGTAGTCCACATTCCCCAGATCTCGAGAACTAGAACCTCACCATCAGTTAGAGTTTAGCATCATTCCCAGGACATGCAGACCCCTTAGCCCTCACCTTCATGATAAAAAGTATTGGGGCTTGCCATAAGGGCAATAGGGATGGGGCAATCATATAGATGCTAGGCCTTGATGTGACCAACTGATTGATCGGAGGGGGCCTCTCCGACTGCCCGTCTATCCTAAGTAAGGACCAAAATAGAATGTTGCATGTCATGGACTACTCAGCCACCTGTGTTCCATCCTTAAGCATCACGGGTCGCCACTCACGGTGAACAGGTGACCCAATTGTGGGAGTCTTATCTCTCTGCAGAGGTGCAGTCGGTGTATTGTAAAACCCCAGTCAATAAATAGAAAGGATGTTAAATATATACTAATTAAAACCTTAACTAATCTTAACCTAACTGGAAATTTTAAAAAAAACCAAAGAAATGCCATCCACAAAATAATAGAAAAAGCAGAAACGGCCACAAAATGGTTGTGGTATAAAAGAAATAAAAATTAAAAACATACAAAAATGATGTTAAAACCATTTGTTACGGGACACCACCAGTGTTAGAGTAAAGCAATCGCCTGTGTGAAATGGGTTGAAACTAATACTCTAACGGACAATAAATTTATAGGGAAAGTTACCAACATGCAAGACTGGACAACACCCTTTTTTTTTAAGTTATGTTTTTACCAATCCCCTCTGCACAAACAGGATGCAAAACAATAGATAGTGAACTTTGAAGTATCCTATCATACAGGTAAAAATACCAAGAAAATTTGATACAGCCGTGGGAGAAATTTGGTAGGTAAAAAAAAAAAAAAAAAAAACAATGACACATCCTGCTAATGTCAATCATGTTTTGTTTTGTTTTTTATCCAAGAGAAAGAAAAATTAATTTCAAATGTGAGCAACATGTTCCTACCTTTCCATAAGTGAAAAGTTGGCTGAGTGGCCTATTGTCAGTATCAGCAGAACAGTGAGGGAGTCTATCCCCTTTTCGCTAGTGATAGACCTGGGAAATTTTTTTTCCTGAGATGGAGTGCCACAACTACTGTCAGCCTCTCCCACTTTACCACATGGATCAGATTACCTAAGCTATGCTACTCATAGGCGGAGTTGGCAGGGGCCAGTATCAAACCTGGAACCTTACAATTCCTAGACAGGCGCTCTACCGACTGACCTAAACTTTCGATAAAAAAAAAAGAAAAATTAAAGATTTGTTAATTAAACAAATTTTAAATTACTAAAATAAATCCATCTAAGTGGATCATGAATTAATCTTGAATTGAAACTAATTGGATCATTGGATCTTTCAAATATAAATGGATTTTTTTTTTTTTAAATTTCTAGAGAAAAATCAAGAGAAAAAACTTGAAAACATTTTAAAAACCCAAGTCCACCCCACCTCCTTAAGCTCAGTCGGTAGAGCATTGGCCTAGGAATCACAAGGTTCCTGGTTCAATACCGGTCCCTGCCAACTCAGTGCACGAGTAGTACAGATTGGGTAATTTCTGTGCGGTAAAATGGGGAGCTGATGGTAGATGTGGCGCTCCACCTCAGCAAAACAATCTCCCTAGCAAAAAGGAATAGACTTCCTCGCTGTCTGGCTGATACCGACAATAGGCCACTCCACCAACTTTACTTTTTTTATAGACTTTTTACAAATGGCTATAAATTAGATCTTATTACAAAGTAATCCATTATAGAAAATTGACACAGTGAACCAAGTTCAAATCCTAGACAAGGCTGTTTGCATTTCACAGTGTTAATACTTTTGGGAAAGGTATGAATCCAACTATTTTTCCTCTAGCTAGGTGTAAATAGTAGGGTAGAGTGGGCTCTTTGACTTTGGTATGGCAACCGGTATAGAAGGAAAACTGTATTCAAACCTGTTAAACCACTTAAAAATTGACCTTGTGCCACATCCTGCTTGTGCGGAGAGGTTGGGTAAATACATCGATGAAGTACTGTCTAGTATTTTCTTTCATCTCAATTTTTAGTTGCTTAACTCTTGGCCGACCAAATCTCCCCAACGGCCATACCAAATTTGGTAGTTTTTTTTTTACCTGTATGATGGGATATCTCAAAGTTCACTATCTATTCAACTCAGAACTCATTCTAAATAAAGTCGTATTAGTATTATCATTATCAGACAAAGCTGTTTGCATTTTCAGTGTTAATACTTTTGGGAAAGGTATGAATCCAACTATTTTCCTCTAGCTAGGGGTAAATAGTAGGGTAGAGTGGGCTCTTTGACTTTGGTATGGCAACCGGTATAGAAGGAAAACTGTATTCAAACCTGTTAAATTTTTAGTTGCTTAACTCTTGGCTGACCAAATTTCCCCAACGGCCATACCAAATTTGGTAGTTTTTTTACCTGTATGATGGGATATTTCAAAGTCCACTATCTATTCAACTCAGAACTCATTCTATTCAAATAAAGTCATATTAGTATTATCATTATCGGAGTCCTTCTGCTCAATCATAATGAACTAACCATCAGTTTTTGTACTTTGCTTGGGTGTGCAGGAGAGCCACAGTTAGCGGCTTAAATCTTTGTGTACCAAATTTTCTTGGTATTTCCCCCACGTCCGTACCAAATTTTCTCTGTACTCTTTACTTATAACTATCTATTCACCTCAGAACTCATTCTATTCAAATGAAGTCCTGCCATTATTGTAATCTTAGTCAACTAAAGTCCACGGGGTGTTCACCTAGTGATTTTTTAGTGTGTGAGAGCCACTGCCATTGGTTTATGATAGGAATCACAGTGGTGAGAGCCGCTGTGAGTGGCTTAAAATAGATAAACAGTTTTTTTAAAAAGTTTTTAAATTAAAAAATAAATAAAGCAATAAGGCAACTACAAAGAATAGTAAAAAAAAATTGGGCAGAGTAGCCTATTGTCGGTATCAGCTGGACAGTGAAGGAGTCTATCCCCTTTTCTGAGGTGGAGTGCCATGCCCACCACTCTTTCAAGTACCCCACCACCCATCAGCTCCTTACTTTATGACAGAGATCAGATTACCCAAGGTGTGCTAGTCATGCACCGAGTTGGTGAGGGCCAGTATCAAACCTGGAACCTTGTGGTTCCTAAGCAGATGTTCTACCGACTGAGCTAAACCAACCCCTGGTGAAAATAAATGGTTTTACTATCTCTATTAATAATGGAGATTGTATTTCTGTCTGTAACAAAAACTACATCATAGCTCTACGTCACAGCTTACATCAAAATATTCTTATGCTATATACATCCAAAATTTGAGTAAGCAATTTTTAAAATTGTTTTTTACTCTCGTCATTTTTTTTAAGTAACAAGAAGTAACTAAAAAGTTTACAAATAAATAAATACCTACGATTTTGTGTAAAATTGATGTGGAAAATATTCAAAATAATTGTTTGATTATTACATGCATGCAACATTTTATTTGAGAGGGACGGGGCTCAGTTTTCATTTCAAATTATTTTTTTTTTGTTTTTTTTTTACCTTTAATAAATATAAGGATTTGTCTTACTTATGATACATTTTTAACTCCCACCCTCTCAGGCAATGTCTTTTAAAAATTAATTTTTACAACACCCGGAGAGTGTTTTCTGTTGCTAGCACTAGTAATGTAAGAGCTTTACCAGTGAATTAAAAATAATGTTGTGGTGCACTAACAACACTGGTTCCTTTTGGCTCATCTAAATAAGAAATCCTTGTGCTTCGAGAATTATTGATTGGGTTATTATTATAAAATATATCAGCCGCATCCCCAAAGACCTACTGTATGGCGAATTAGTAGACAGCACCTGACCGGTAGAGAGACCACGCCTATGCTTTAAAGACGTCTGCAAGAAGGACATGAAGACATGTCACATCAACACCAACACATGGGAAGTTGGTGCAGAAAACCGAGTGACCTGACGACTCCTTGTCAAACACAGCGCGAAAAGGAGTGAAAAAGAGAGGAAAGAAGCCACCAGAGAAAAGAGAGCCAGAAGTAAGGGGAGAAAACAGCAACTTCAGCTAGCATCACTGTTTGTTTGCAGTCACTGCACCAGAGATTGCCATTCAAAAATTGGCCTACTCACGCAGATGCAGGATGCTAATAACAACAATATCAGCTTCTTTATGTGTAAAGACATTGCACATTTGAACAAAGGTCAGCAGTGTGTGTGTGTGTGTGGTGTGTGTGTAAACTATGAAATGGTAATTAGAATATTTCATCCTTCCTAAATAGAAGCATCAATATCATCATGGACTGATGGTACAATCTATGACTCCTTCCTAAAAAAGAACCATCCGGATAATCATGGGCAGCTATTAACTATAAAATGTTAATTAGAATCCTTCACTCCTTAAATAGAAGCAAAAATATAATCATGGACAGCTGTTACCTATTAAATACTAATAAGAATATTTCATAAATAGAAGCATCAATATCATCATGGATGGCTGTAACTATGAAATGCTAATTAAAATCCTTCACTCCTTAAATAGAAGCATCAATATAATCATGGATGGCTATTAACTATGAAATGCTAATTAGAATCTTTCACTCCTTAAATAGAAGCATCAATATAATCATGGATGGCTATTAACTATGAAATGCTAATTAGAATCTTTCACTCCTTTTAAATAGAAGCATCAATATAATCATGGATGGCTATTAACTATGAAATGCTAATTAGAATCTTTCACTCCTTAAATAGAAGCATCAATATAATCATGGATGGCTATTAACTATGAAATGCTAATTAGAATCTTTCACTCCTTTTAAATAGAAGCATCAATATAATCATGGATGGCTATTAACTATGAAATGCTAATTAGAATCTTTCTAAATAGAAGCATCAATATAATCATGGATGGCTATTAACTATGAAATGCTAATTAGAATCTTTCACTCCATAAATAGAAGCATCAATATAATCATGGACAGCTATTAACTATAAAATGCTAATAATATTCTTTCATGAATAGAAGCATCAGTATCATCATGGACTGCTATTATAACAATTGGAACCCATAGGTAGTTTAGTTGACTTTAGAAATAGTCAATATGAAAATAAAAAAATAAAAACTTTCTTAGTCATTGCTGGTAAAACCAGTAAAATAAATAAACAAACAAGGTCAATTAGTTTAACTAAAATGACTAAAAAAAAAAAAATTACTTTTAGCTAAATTTAGATATTTTCTTCTTCCTTAAAATGCCTCTAACAATTCTGAACAGCTGGAGAAAAAAAAACTCTTCCCCCCTTCCCAGCAAATGTCTATAGACAGCAAATATGGGAGATGCGAGAAGATGAAAGAAGAAAATGAATGAATGAATGAACATATCAATGAATACGACCAACTCACATCATTAAGTTGCTTATAGACCAGAAACTACCAACAGACAGATTCCTCTAGTCAATAAGAAAAGAGAGAGAGAGAGAGAGAGAGAGAGAGAGAGAGAAAGAGGAGAAGTAGATAGATATAATGATATATAGGCTACTATCCGACTTTGCAGTGCCTTATGCATTAGCCATGCTTTTCTACAGTAACTGTTGCCAGTCACTAGCTGCAGCAGCAGCAGCAGCAAGACATAATCAATGCATTGCTAGCAAAATATAGAGTTTAAATGAGGAGGATCAACATGGCCTATAAAATATTCAGTTATGTATATGTGTGTGTGCGTGTGTGGTGTCTACATGTGTGTGTGTGTGTGTGTGTGTGTGCGTGCGCGTATGTGGTGTCTACATGTGTGTGTGTGCGTGTGTGGTATCTACATGTGTGCGTGTGTGTGGTATCTACATGTGCGTGTGTGTGTGTGTGGTGTCTACATTGTGTGCGCATGTGCGTTGTGTGTGTGTATGTGGTGTGTGTGTGTGTGTTGTGGTGTGTGTGTGTGTGTGTGGTGTGTGTGTGTGCCTTTGTATGTGGTGTTGTGTGTGTGCCTTTGTATGTGGTGTGTGTGTGTGTGCTTTGTATGTGGTTGTGTGTGTGTGTGTGCTTTGTATGTGTGTGGTGTGTGTGTGTGCCTTTGTATGTGGTGTGTGTGTGTGTGCCTTTGTATGTGTGTGTGTGTGTGTGCCTTTGTATGTGGTGTGTGTGTGTGTGCCTTTGTATGTGGTGTGCGTGTGCCTTTGTATGTGGTGTGCGTGTGCTTTGTATGTGGTGTGCGTGTGCCGTGCGTGTGCCTTTGTATGTGGTGTGCGGTGTGCCTTTGTATGTGGTGTGTGTGTGCCTTTGTATGTGGTGTGCGTGTGCCTTGTATGTGTGTGCCGTGTGCCTTTGTATGTGGTGTGTGTGTGTGCCTTTGTATGTGGTGTGTGTGTGTGTATGTGTGTGGTGTGCCTTTGTATGTGGTGTGCGTGTGCCTTTGTATGTGGTGTGTGTGCCTTTGTATGTGTGTGCGTGTGCCTTTGTATGTGTGTGTGCGTGTGCCTTTGTATGTGGTGTGTATGTGTGTGTGTGTGTGTGTGCCTTTGTATGTGGTGTCGGCACGCGCGCACACTCCTATAAACCCAATACACATAGGATAATGAATGATGAGAGGATTTGTTAATCTGTAATGGTTAGTGGTTATTAGAAACTGTTTTGGTGCAATCAAAACATAAACTCATATCAATGATTGATATGCACTGACATTTTGGACTTAATATCACATACATATCTTTTTTTTTCTTTTTTCTTTTGATTACAGAAAAATATATAAATATTCATGACACACACATACACAAATATATAGACAGTATCAAAAATAATGTTTATATGTACTAATCAAATCAAATGAATATGGAAATTGGGAGAAATGGAGTGAGCGATGATGACAAGGGAACAAGGAGGGATGACATTATTTACATATCCATTTTTATTTTGCACTTATTGGGGGGGGGGGGGTTTAAAAAAACAAATAACTCTTATGTTAAAATCAGTCATCATGAGAAGAGATGACCTGAATGTATAGCGTCCTGGGTGTGACATTAAACTGCATCTAATGGTGAAGTTCCAATTCTGGAGCTCTGTGGAGTACCCCTTCATCACCATTACTCCCACGTCCACCCTGAGCTACAGTGGTAGTAAATGTTAATGTCCCATCTATGGGCTAAATAGAAAAAACAGGAGTTTAAAAAATGTGTTAAAAAGAATTCAGTTTTTTTTTTTAATTGTTCTTATGGCACCCCCCCCCAACCCTTTTTATCATAGATGTGCTAGGAGGCAATGGCTGAGTGTCTTAGTGTCCTGGGTGTGACATTAAACTGCATCTAATGGTGAAGTTCCAATTCTGGAGCTCTGTGGAGTACCCCTTCATCACCATTACTCCCAGGTGCACTCTGACCTGGAGTGGTAGTACCTGTTAGGTTCCATCTATGGATTAAATGAGTTCAATAAAGTGTTGAATACCTATCAGGAATGAATAGCACAAAATGTTTTCAACATAAAATAACCCAACAATGGTTGAGATGCTTTAAAATCCCCCCCAACCAACCAAAATATATAAATTTACAAATTACAATCACAATGTGCATGCATTTTTATATGAACGATTAAAAAAAAGTATATAATAAACAAAATATTTTAAGGCAAAAAGCAAATTTTATAGCTTTCTGTATTTAGCAAGATAAAGCTATATATAGTTTTTAGTATCATATTATATATATATATATATATATATATATATATATATATATATATATATATATGAGAGAGAGACTCATCTAAATGTATATAAATTTTATTATTTTTTTACTTTCTTTAAAAACTCCTGAGAAAGATTTTTGATTGGTGCTTTTTATGTAAGAGTAGATCCGGTTCCGTAGATTCTCCTTTCTTTCATTTTGAAGGAGGAGAAGGAGGAGGTTTATAAATCATTAAAAAAAGCATCTAATAAAATTTCTTAATCCCTGTATAAATTTTTTGATAACATCTAAGTCAATAAACCCTAGAAAATAATAATAATAATAATAATGATAATAATAATTTACAGTAATCTAAGTTTAAATAATCATATTCAACTTGTCAATGTTGGTTAATATTTTAGACTGGATCAAAACAACTAAAACCGAGACTGGATTTGCATAAATTTGAATTTAAAGGGAAGAGAGGAAAAATGAGAGAAGATGGAGGGAAAAATGAAAGGGGTGAAGAGGGAGGGAAAAAAAAGGAAAGAGGTGAAGAAGGAGGAAAAAAGGAAAGAGGTAAAAAAAAAAAAGAAGAGGAAAAACATGAAAAGAGAAGAGAGGAAAAGATGAAAAAAATAAGAGAAGAAAAGGGTTGGTTGGCCGGTTGGATTTTACGGCATGTCAACTCTTGTTGGGTTATTTTCATGCCAAAGATTTTTTTTTTTTAAACAGGTTTTTAAATTTTTTTCTATTTAACCCATAGATAGGACCCTAACAGGCATTACCACTCTGGGTCAGAGTGGAGCTGGGAGTAATAGTGATGAAGGGGTACACCACACTTCCCAGAGATCCAGAATTGGAAATTCACCATCAGAGTATAACATCATACATAGGACACTAAGACCCTCAGCCACTGCCTTCTAGCACATATGATAAAAAGGGTTAGGGCTTGCCAATAAGAACAATAGGGTCAAGAAAATCATATAGGTGCTAGGGCTTGACGTGACCAGCTGGTTGATTGGAGAGGGTGTCTCTGGCCGACTGTCTAGCTTAAGTAAGGGCAAAAATGGAGTGGTGCACGTCATTGACTGCTCAGCCATCAGGGTTCCAATCCTTAAGCATCATGGATCGCCACCCATGGCCAACAGGTGGACCCAGACTTGTTTGTATGATAGGAGGCAAGTGGTTATACAGCTGCTCCTTTGTGGGGGTGCTGCTTCCAGGATTTCTTCAAGACAGCAAGCAGGATTCTTGTACCGCTACCAGTTGTAGTAAAGTAGGCAGGAGGGTTTATTGTCGGTATCAGCTGGACAGCAAGGGAGTCTATACCTTTTCACTGGTGCTATACCAGGGAGATTGTTTTTTTTTTTTGCATCTGATGTGGATCTCCATACTTATCGGCTTCCCACTTTACCACACAGATCCAAACTGTGCTACTCATGTGTTGAGTTATTAAGGGCCGGTTTGAAAACCCGGAACGTTGTGGTTCCGAGGCAGATTCTTTACTGACTGAGCTGTCCTAATAAATAAAATTCTAATTTTCCTACTTTTAAATTATCTTTTTTTTTCTAATGTTCTTTAACGATCTTGCACCTGGAAAGAAACTTAAGTACCTTAAAATGAATTAGATTAGATAAATATATCAGATTCTGTATTCTTTTTAAAAAAAAGGTGATATCCTATTACCAAAAAGGCTTTTTGAATGGAGAGATGTTTACATATTAAGTTTTTCATGGTGTGTGATTATTTATAACTTGATAAACTTTGAGAAAATATCAGTGAACTTATAATACCATATTATAATCGCATAAATTACTCTTAAAAGTCAACACTTCATTCATAATAAGGATATTATTTCTTGTATCCAAGGGTTCTTCCTCACTTCTTCTCACTACTACTTTTAATTATGTTTGAATTTCAATTTTAGAAAATTATTCCTCATGTAAAGGTTGACTCCCAATTTTTGGTCAATTTTTTTTTTTTAAAAATTCAATGAATGAATGAATTAATTAATAGATCAATGAATACGACCAACTCACATCATTAAGTTACTTATAGACCAGAAACTACCAACAGACAGTAATGCTACAACATACCTGTTTATTGTTTTGAAAATTTCTCTAAAAAGCACATTTATTTTATACCAGCAGAGCTACCCCGGGGTTCAATCTACTCCAGAGACCGGATTTCAATTCATTTATTTCAGTTTTCAATAAAACTTGAAATTATTAGCTATACTAGCAAATATATGCACCCTCCGGGTGCAAGTATTTAAGTTTTAATATAATAAAATATCATGTTAAATTAGAAAAGCCAAAGAAACTGAATAAGAATTCAGATAAAAATATTTGAACAGAGGGGGTATGATTTAAAAATAGAACAACTTTGAAACTAACTCTTCCATCATTTTCCCTTACTCCCGTCTTTCATTGGTAAATTTTCCTAAATTAACTATTTAGTTAAAATAAGAAGTAAAGAATGAAATTACAGTTATTTCTTCTTTTTAATGAATTTCTTTTAAGATTTATCCCCGAGATTTTTGCTCATATTCATTGATATAAAACCAAACAATTAGAAATCAATAATATTAAGCATATATTTATTAAAATCAAATTTTTAAGATCAATATGCAAATTAGCCTTCCCATTCACACTGTAAACCGCTATTTTCTTGTATATATAAATACAATTGCATGTTATTAGTATGTAGATATGGTCAACAGTCTTAATGATATCAAAGAATTTTGTTAATAATTGAGGTTTAAATAAAAATAAAATCATGGAGAATGTGATGTAAATAACTAAGGAAATTGTGACTTGAATAGTAATGTAGTTTCGGTTACATACATAAAAACCCACAATCTCCATTATAATAAGATATTAATACTCTATTCAAGGAGAATAAAAATAAATACAGGATTTACATTTTTGCATTAACAATTGCATTGGATGATTTGGACGGTCACATTTTTAACCAGAGGGTGTTGCAATATGGTAACAGTCGAAAGATTAAGGAACAAGAGTATTAATATATAGCTAATAATTTCAAGTTTTATTGAAAACTGAAATCAAGTCTCTGGGGTAGATTGAACCCTGGGGTACCAGGTAAAATTCCATTGTCACCTGGAACCTCCTAGTCATTTGATAACCTCATTTGCATGTTCGCTCTCTATATTATATGCTACATTAATAAACTGACTTTAAGGATTTTCCATAACTATTTTACTAGGTGGACCTTTAAAAAAACATCCACACTTTTTTTTTTTAGGGGGGGGGGGAACTTAGTCAAAACAAAAAAACTCCATTTCCTTTTTGTAGGAAATGGATTCGACATCCCGAGTTCAAATCCTGGATGAAACTTTTTGCATTTCACATTGTGCTATCCTTGGGCTTGCCATTTATGGGTAAATAGTAACGCAAGATGGACTTTTTAACCTTGGTTAGGTAACCAGTCTAGAAGAAGGAAAACCGATTTCCAACTGTTAAACTTTGCTTAAAAAATTGACCATGTGTCACATCCTGGTCGTGCAAAAGAGTTGGTATGTATGTATATATATATATATATATATATATATATTAGTTGAATGAAGTGACAAATAAAAGTTTTAGCTTTTATTCATTTATTTGAGAACAACAATATTACAGATATTACTATATCTGTAATATTGTTCTCAAATAAATGAATAAAAGCTAAAACTTTTATTTGTCACTTCATTGAACTATCAACGCTCTATCACAGATATTGAGCACTCTTCTAATAACACTGTACGTTGGATTTCTACTACTTTTTCTAGTATACTAGTGCCAACCATAGACAATATATATATATATATATATATATATATATATATATACATACACACCAACTCTTTCTATTGTAAACTGTTGGTATTTTGTTTATTCTGGAAATCTATTGTCTTATTAAGTATGGAGATCAAAAGTGTAATAATTTTGAGGATTTATTTATTCATTTTTTTTTTTAATTTTTGGCTGAGGGTGGAGTGGGGTGGAAAATGAAAATTTTTTGTGTCTAAACTTGTCTTGTTTTGTTTCTTTTTAATACATTGTTTGACTTTAAATAAAAATTTTAATCTGTTAACTGTATATTGTTTGAAAGAAAATGTAACTCAAATGACTTATCTGAAGCCACATTCCCCACCCCACTCTCCCAATTATTTTTGGGAGGATCACGAGCCACGGAAAAAAAAAAAAAAAAAAAAAAAAAAGACTTTGTTAGAAGGATGATAGAGCGCAATGAATATAATGCGGATGGTAGATATAATTGTAGTGTTATGGGGGGGGGGTTAATCCATTCAATACAAAAAAAAAAAAAAAAAAAAAAAAATATGGAGCCGGTATTTTTTTTTTTTTTTGAGATTGTAAACTATGACTAATCATGTGAATGTACTTTTGACTGAACAAAGAAAAAAAAAAAATAATCACTGGTTATTCAGGATTCCGACTCTTAAGTCTTCTGCTCCTATTAAACTCTGCTCAGACTTGGGACACTTCAACAATTCTAAGCTTTTAAACTCAACAATTACTAGAAACCTCTTTGTGTTCTTGGGAACAAAATCAAAGTAAACCAGATGTTTTAATAATACAACAATAAAAATATATATTAACAAGAATCGACATATATCAATGCTATGGAAATGTATGGATCCATACATTCTCCCTCCAGCTATGGGTAAATAGTAGGGCACACTGGGCTCTTTAACCATAGCTAGATAACCAGTCTAGGAGAAGGAAAACTGAATTCAAACCTGTTAAACTCCGCTTGAGAAATTGACCTTGTGTCACATCCTGCTCAGGGGGTTGGTTATATATATATATATATATATCTCAATGCATAGTGCTGGGCTACAATCTATAAAATGTATTTAATCACCCTCTCCACTACAGGCAGGATGAGGCACAAGATCGATTTTTAAAAAATAGAATACCACTAGAGTCTTACATTTCCTAGATCAGTGGTTCTCAACCAGGGGCCATATGCTCCCCCACCCCGGACCAGTTAACTTTGTTGTCTAGGTAAGCAAAAAAAAAAAAAAATCTAATCATGATAATACAATAGAATTTTTGGACCATATGACCTTTAAGCACCCCTTTTTGATCTCGATTCAGAAGGACATGTTTTTCATTTACACCATCAATATCCAGTTGTTTTTTAGGGGTTAGTTTTATAAATTTAAAAAAAAACAACTAAAAATTGTCTGTTAACAAACAACCAGATATTGACGGTGTAAATGAAAAACATGTCTTTCTTAATCGAGATTAAAAAGGGGTGCCTAAAGGTCATATGGTCCAAATTTTTAAACATCAAATTGCTGGGAGGGGGGGTGTCAATGGGACTGATAGATAAAAAAGTTTGAGAATCTAGATTGTAGCATTGCTCTGAATTTTTGAGATGAGGCTTGATAATTACTATTATTCGGACTATTATCCTCATTTTTATTGTTATCTGTACAATGTTTCGGCCAATATGCCCTCTGGCCTTCAGGTATTTTTGTCAAACTTGGGAACCTTCTTTTCGTAATCGGGAGTCCAACAAGAAATACCTGAAGAAGGCCAGAGGGCACATTGGCCGAAACGTTGAACAGATAACAATAAAGATGAGGACAATAGTCAGAATAATCCAATAGATAGATTGTACCATTTTAGATTTTCATTTTAACAGAAAATTTTATAAATTAACAATGGTGGGGGAATTCAATATTTTAGAAGCAAGACAATTTATGTCAACTACAGGAAGAGACAGAGTAAAATAAGTTAAAATAAACAAGACTTTATTGTATATAAAAAGAGCACAAAGGATTTCCTGTAGAAAGCATTATTAACACGGACGTAGAAGCAATAAATGTCACCAAAGACCAACAAAGCAATTTACTATTTAGAATAAACACAAAGAAAGCTTAAGTTATTGCTAACTATACACAATTCTAAGAGGCACTTGTTGTGTAATGGTTATCGTCATAGAAAATGGATCTAGCAACCTGAGTTCAAATCTTGGACAAGGCTGTTTGCATTTCACATAGAGCTAATACTCTTAGGAAATGTATGCATCCAATTATTCTCCCTCCAGCTATGGGTAAATAGTAGGGCAGACTGGGCTCTTTAACCTTGTTTAAATAACCAGTCTAGAAAAAGGAAAATTCTTAATTCAAACTTGTTAAACTCCACTTAAGAAATTGATCTTGTGTCACATTCTGCTTGTGTGAAGAGGTTGGTCTGTGTGTGTGTGTGTGTGTGTGTGTATATATATATTATATATATATATGTAACTGCTTTTACTAAACATCATTTATAACTATAATTAAATTGATAGCAATACCGAAGATAGAATTGAGGAATGAGTGCATGTGTGGAACGTTACATCGTTTTTTTCTTAATTTTCGCACGCAAGGATTGAAAAAAATAATGTAGCATTCAACCATTATTATACAACCATTATAAACAAAAAGTAAGTTACAAAAACACACACAACCTATCAAATATCAGAAATCACATATATACATATTCTGCCAAAATATAGTTATTCAATGCCTGAAGAAGATAACAGATCTGAAACATGTGTCGCATATGTAAGTTAATAATAAATTTTTTTAAAAAACAATCCTTTTTGTAAACCTTTTTTATAGAATATCTAATTTTCTCTCATTGGACCCATAACAACACTTTATATATATATATATATATATATATATATATATATATATATATATATATATATTATATATATTATATACATACATATATATATATATATATATGAATAACAAGGATTACCACTCACTTTTCTCATTATTCTGTGATAAATAATTTCTTATCTTATGCCCTGAAGATGATCTAATTAATAGATCGAAACACTGCAATAACTCACCACTTAACCCATTTAAACCTGTGTTTTTTCATTTTTCTTGATATATTACATATATATATATATATATATATACACACACACACACATATCTAAGATAGAGTAGCATAAACACGGAGTCAAGTATACTTGGTTTTAAAAATTGCATAGGCGAAAAACTGTCAATAACCAAGTAATGTCCATGCTACCCTAATTCAGATATAAATGTTCTATCCACAATATTGGGTGATATTTACTTATGAATATAGCACCTATATATATATATATATATATATAAACAATTCTACTCAATCACACAGTAGGATATGACAATTAGCTGAGATCAAAACAATGATATAAAATACAAATAGTGCACACATACTAATCACCTACTAATCGTACTTATTTACTAAACATAGCTAATTATGTAATGGTAGTTATTTAGTAAGCATAGATTAGTTTTCATACTAAGCCACAACAAATATGAGAGACACTGTATGGAGTAAACTCCCTCATCATCATCATCATCATGTCATTCTGATCTCACAGATTCCCAGGACTCTCTTACCACCCATCCCTGTTGATCATCACTCCTGGCAACATCCAATATTTGCACAGAGTTTATCAATGTACGTCTTTGCTGGTATGTCCATGTGTAGGTGTCCATAGGAGAATATCACTTATGAGCTTGATCCCTACTCCATCCAGCATGCCTTGTTTGTCTTACTTGGATGGCTTGTGTGTAAGCTGCTTTTTTTTTTTTTAGGCTGCTCCTGTTATGTACTCACATCTTGGGTATATAATCAAGAGAGAGAGACAGACAGACAGTTGGATAGATTAGAGATGATGGTTGATGATAGGGGGTCTTACTTGGTAACTTCCGCTTACTGCTGGTTCCTGCTAACCCGTCTATCTCATCGGCCATTTTCTCTATTGATTTTCTTTGTTGATTCTTCTTTGTGCAGAGCTGAACATTGCTTGTTTTAACATTTAATTAACACAACAAGACTTTTTTTTGTTTCTTGATCAAGCTTTTATTTCTAACCCTGCCCATTTGATTCCACCGCAGATGAGTTGCGAACCTTAAGAGACATCCTCTCAGATAGGGTGCTGGGTCGCATCTGAATAACTAAACTTATTCTCACGGTGCCCAATCGTGTGCCTCTACCAGAAGGTCAGTTGGGATCATCATCACGTCACTAATAATCTCAACGGCTATGGAAAATTCCCACCTTCGATTTTAAATCTAATGAACGTTATTTAAAATTCTAACTACAGGTACATTCATAATTTATGACTGCTCATAAATTATGTAACACTGCTTTCAATATTTGTTCAGGACAGCACGCAGTATTGTTGTACAGTTCCCATCGTTTTTTTTTTGTTTTTGTTTTTTTTGCAATCATTTTGTTAAAGTCCAAGTGGTGCAGCCATACAGTAGCACTGACATAGCTACAGCTTGGAAGAATTCTTGCTTTATATTATCAGAGAGATCAGATTTCTACATTATTGCTTACCTGCCTATAGCAGTCCATGCCTTTCCAATACGTATATTGGCATCACTTTCTGTGGAGGAGATATTACTGCCCAGGTATGTGAACTGGTCAACTACTAGTCTGAAGATATCTCCATCTTGTTTAAAACAGGAACTCTGTTTTATCAGAGTTCACATAGAGGTCAATACCTCTTGCTGCTTTTTCTAGGCTATGGCAGCAATGATTGGGCTTGTGTAGGTGTATTTGCAAGAAGCGCTAGATCATCTGCATAGTCAATGCTAATTATCTGTCAGACCAGCTTAATTATTACACCATAGTGAAGGTTGGGTTTCTTTGTTTAATGGTATATCAACCTTTGTGGGTTATCTGAATCCAAAGCCATCCTTGTAGAAGAACAGTAGTGATACTATCTTATAAGGAGGTTTACACACCATAATGAAGTATCCCCATCTTAAATCTATGAATCTATATATCCAATAATTTTAGTTGAACATTATTTTATACACAGTAAGACTAGAGATTAAAAAAAAAAAAAAGTACTTTTGACTAGTGAGAAGAGAGAACCTTTGTGTTGAATTTAGAGTTTTCCTTTTCCTAGACCAGTTGCCACACCAAAGTTAAAGAGCCCAGTCTGCCCTACTATTTATCCATAGCTGGAGGGAGGATAGTTGGATTCATACCTTTCCCAAAGGTATTATTAGTATTATGTGAAATGCAAAAAGGCACATCCAGGATCTGAACTCGTCTTGCCGTGTCCATTTCCTAACATGGTAACCATTACACCACGTGACTCCTATGATGATGATGATGATGATGAAAAGGTGATGGAGGTGTTGATTAGCAACAGCAGTTTAATATGGTGAAAAAATCACAGACTACTTTCTTTTTTTTTTTTTTTTTTTTAAAAAAAGGGAATGATGGGATAGCTCTCAAAAAAAAAAAAAATATGGGGGGGTGTTTGAAAACAATCTGGTGTGGTTTTGTTTTGTGGCATGTCAACCTCGGTGGGTCATTTAATGCCAACCAAGTTTTGAAATAAATTCATTCTTAATGGATGCTCAATTATTTTTTTTATAAACACATTTTTCTATTTAACCCATAGATGGGACCCTAACAGGTACTACTACTCCAAAAGCAGTCTGAAGTGAAGTTATAATTGCTCGTGCTTGATTTTCTGAGCTCAGGTTCAGGGAATGGGGTGAAGGCTAAGAGTTGAAAGGGTTAATACAATAATTGGCAAAATTATCGACTATAAAATTTTTAGGGTTGTGAGCCAAAATACACTTAACACCCACGCCTTTTAGCTGTATCTTCATTTTAGTCATAAACCGGCATGTCATGTCATCAGGGTATTGCAAGTGATGGGGGGGGGAGGCATCCGTTAAGGGGTCGTTCCAGTACAGATCGGAAGTGTGGGGTGTGGGGGTGAGTACAAATAGTTCGGGTTTTTTAAAAAAATCAGCACACAAAAATTAGGTTAAATCACATTCACAGGTTGGGTGGACAGCAAGTGATGGGGGTCTGGTCTGGTCATGCAAATACAATATAAAATTATTGATTAACCAATGCTTGTTATAATAATCTAATTTACCAAAATTAAAAGGTATTTGGTTTTGGTTTTGTTTTGTTTTACGGCATATCAACCTCAGTGGGTCATTTAATGCCGATAAAGTTGAAATAAATCAATTCTTAATGGAGAATGCAATTTTTTATAAATACATTTTTCTATTTAACCCAT
>CM042157.1:79877071-79899599 GCA_023376005.1 Doryteuthis pealeii
TCACATTGATAGTAAAATTAACATAAAACTCATTTCAGATTTATATTTATTTACAATATTTTACATATCTATTCAGAAGAGCATTTTTTTTTTTTTTTTATACAAGCAGTTTTACCATTTTGTGTAATGCTCCTTGTACAGAAAGATGTTTGTTTGTTTATTGATTTTAACGGCATATCAACCCGTCTGGGGGTTATGTCATGCCTAACGTTTAGAAAGTTATACATATCATGTATTTATATTTATACTTTTTAGTAATTAGTTTTAACAATGTGTTAGCATTATTGGGGATTATGTTGTATTTTATACAAGCAGTTTTACCATTTTGTGTAATGCTCCTTGTACAGAAAGATATTTGTTTGTTTATTGATTTTAACGGCATATCAATCCATCCAGGGTTATGTCATACCTAACGTTTAGAAAGTTATACATATCATGTATTTATATTTATACTTTTTAGTAATTGGTTTTAATGTGTTAGCATTATTGGGGATTATGTTGTATGGTATTGATTAGTTTCATGTCTATATTCTATGGTATAATTTTATTTCCCTCAAAAAGGAGAGATATCCTCCATGTTGACATTTTCAAACAGAATGGATTCATTTTCTGTGTGATATACAAGGTGTGTCATAAAAGTATCGAGATATGTAAAAGCTGTTGATGCAACTCCTAATATCACTGGTAGAATATGTCAAATATGCAGAAACTTTTTGTTCACCTTAATAATTATATAGTGAGACAGTAAGTTGAGATAACAGAAGGAATTAAACATTAATTGGGTTTGTATTTTAGGAGTACCAACTGCAGCATTTGAACCTGGTATAAATAGGCAGAGTTTTTAACTTATTACTGCTCACCAACTTAACTGCTTTTCTACTAACAAGCGTTAGTCATTTTTCTGCACTAACAAACTGTATACTTGCAATTTTATTTTACGCTACCCTAACTTATATATATATATATATATATACTTTGTCAATGATATTGAGCGCTTCTGTATCTCTTATTCTCTAAATAATGGGTTAAAAACATAGAGATACATACAATTTGTGCATAATCAGAAAGAACATACAATTTTACATAAGAATACCAAATTTTATCAAAATTGCTCCAAAAATAAAGAAACGGCAAAGAAATCACTGAATTTCTTTTTTTTTTTTTTTTTTTTTTTTTTTTTTTTTTTAATGGTCCGTGATTTGACATATTTTTTAAACAAAATCATGTCCACATTTGTACCCCCAATTTCGGGGCTTTAAATTCTCATAACTTTTGAACCACTGGGGATATTTGCATAATTCAAACGGTTCTGAACTTCATTTACAGAGCTCTATATAACTAATGTGATTAAACAACAATAACCTCAAATAAAAAAAATCAACTGGGAATGCTAAATATAGCAAATTATATATATATATAAAAGGATATGAAAACACACAATGCTGTTAAAATGAAAATATTTTATATCATATTCATAGCTAATATTGAACAATATTTTGATTTATAAAAATCATCATCAGAGCTTGTTTTTAATCCGGACTCATCGAGAGAGAGAAGCAGAAAATAATTTAAATTCAAAACGGAAGCATTGATGTTCCAAAATGCATGCAAGCCATGCAATCATTTCGTCATTAGCACATCTGCTACGCGTTTCTCCGCCAACGACATAATTGTATATCTTTAGTGTAACAGTTTTTGAAAGAAAAAGACATATTTCAAATTCAAAAATAGAAAAATGTTGTTCAATATTAGCTATGAATATGATATAAAATACTTTCATTTTAACAGCATTGTGGTTTTTATATCCTTTTATCTATACTTATACCATCGATCATTCGATTCATTTCCTTACTCTTGACTTATATATATATATATATATATATATATATATATATATGAAAGTACGTAAATAAACATTGTGTTTATTTGATATGGCTTTTAGCCGACAATTTTTGGAGGATATGTGATTAATTGAAGTCATACCTAATTTTTGAAAATTAATTAGTTAATAATTAATGAATTTAGGCGGGCATATATGTTCAAATGTAAGGCTAAACAGATAGAGAAAATGTCAATCCCTGAATGTACATTTCGACCTATTAGGTCTCATCATATATATATATATATATATATATATATATATATATATATATATATATTTGTTTCTGTCTCAGTCTGTTCAACTTTATCTAAGTAAATACAAATCAAAACTTTCGGTCATTTTCAAATAATTTTTACACTTATTTCTGTGTCGTTAGATGGCTTGGTTTCTTTGTTGTTTAATGATATATCAACCTTTGTGGGTTATTTAATACCAAAGCAATCCTTCTAGAAGAATAGTAGTTGTACTATTTAACCCATAGGTGAGAGTCTATAGTTAGAATAATAGATCATAATAACGTGGAGGTGACTAATTTTTTTTTTTAGGCTACGCATAGATTACCTCACCTGAGCATGACACAACCGTTTTGCCAGCAGTGGAAATTTTCCCTCTCCATCACAAAATTTATGATGACCAGGGTCAGTTAGAAAGAAATTTAGAGATAAATTTATTTGATCAAGTTTTCAGTACGCAATCTGTATGTTGTGGGGTGTGGGGGGGTGAGTCACTTTTTAAATTGTCAAGTTGTGATTCAAGTTTATCAAATTATATACAAGTTTTACTGTAGATCAACTGAATAATGCAAACTCATGGCTTTTGTTTTATAAACTATCATCATTAGAAATGGACATGGGGGGTGACTCCACATTTTCCAGAGCCCCAGAACTGGAACCTCGTCACTGGATACAAGTGAGTGTCCTACCACAAGGACATCATTTTGGGGGGGTGTTGGGCTCTTATCTCACTTTACAAGGGATACAGTTGGTATATTCTTGGTCCTGTCTACAGCGTCTAAAACACTTTATTTCCCCAGTTTATATAAGACATCCCCCCTCATTGTTCAAGTAAGTAATAATAATCCTTAGTAAACAATTATAGTTTCAAGTTATAAAGCTTCATTACATAGATCCTTAATATTGCCTTGATGATGGTTTATATATATATATATATAAAACTGAAACACCTGAACATCAGCAAAAATATTATTAATTCATAAATAAACATATCCTCTTAATATTTGTTTTTTTTCCCCATATTTCTATACTTACATACCAGATTTATTTCCATTTTTTCACACACACACACACACATACACACGAAGTAGTCAAACAGTGTGTGTTTAGCTAGTGTAGTGGTTAGAATGTCCACCTGACAGGTAGGGTTTGAATCACGCACAAAGCACTGCCCTGTCTATAGCTCCGCTGATGAGGCCTAATGGGCTGAAATGTACATACAGAGATGACTTTTTCTCGATTTGTTTACGCTTTACATTTAAACCGATATGCACGCCTAATTCATTTAGTTATAATTAATTAATTAATTAAATATATGACATGACAGCACCCCCCACATACACACACTATATGATTATATATATATATAATATTATTTGGTTTCTTGTTCTTTTTTTCCAACAGTAAAAATTGTGACTCGTTCCCCATCCCTTTGCATTTCTTGTTTTCTATTTCTTCGAAAGATTATATATATATATATATATATATATATATATATACACACACACACACACAAATAGTCACTGACACAGAAAAATCTAAAAGGATGCAGAAAAATCCATGCGTCCGAGTGTTTTTTTTCTTCTTCCCCCAACATTAAACCCCCAGCTAATCAACAGCTTGAATACGTGGTTAGTTAACTATTTAATCGCTGATATAGAAAGCCGTTCATGTGCACTTTACTCGACATTGATGAAAGGACCTGCAACCAAAGACTTTGCTCAATGCAAGGATCATACCCAACTAAGGGATTTTACCCAACACCCAAAGGATTTTACCCAAAACTATGGGGCACAAGAACCAAAGGATTTACCCAAAACTATGAACAAAGGATTTTACCCAAAACTATGGGGCACCAAGGAAGAACCAAAGGATTTTACCCAAAACTATGGGGCACCAAGAAGAACCAAAGGATTTTACCCAAAACTATGGGGCACCAAGAAAGAACCAAAGGATTTTACCCAAAACTATGGGGCACCAAGGAAGAACCAAAGGTTTCTTCACTAAAGATTGTGCTCCACTGGTAAAGTGCTCCCACTTGAAGCCTATAAATGGCCACAACAGTTAAAAAATTTTTTTAAATTCCATATGAATGGTAAAGCTGTAACAAAAGAGTATTACAAAAGGAAAACAAAGTATAAGTCCCAATTAAGCGAGGCTAAGACATTTATTAACCCAAGGTTGTAGCAGAGATGAAAATATTCATGAGGATGTTTGATTGAAAGTGCAGATATTCTGGGAAAAATGCATGTACGTGTATTGGGGGGGAGGGGAGAAAGAATTGATGCAGACAACAAGACAAGTTCATAGTGGAAACTCACAAATGAGTGAAACCAATGACTGCGACTCATCTGAAAATCTTGCATAAAATGTAGCAAGAGAAACAAAACAAACTGGCTACATTTTTGGCGATGAATATATATATATATATATATATATATATATATATATATATATATATATATGCACTTGATGTTGAGTCCATATATATATATATATATATATATATATATATATATATATATATATTATAGTGAGTGCGTGAGTATTGTTATTGGGAACATTTTTGATTACATTAGATTCATCGGAAAATATCAGTGGAACAAAAAAATTTTATTTTTCATTTTAATTATAGTCAATCTGTCTACAGAAGACTTTGAAAAAGGGTGGAGGCCACCCAAAATATTCGATAAAATAAAGATCAAAAGCAATACAACGTTCGTCCTTCAGAATTTTGTTTTTTGTTCCTCTTATATATATATTTATATATAATGTAACCGAAAACGTTCCCAATATATATATATATATATATATATATATATATATATATATATATATATATTTCTTCTTTAAGGCATATTTTGTTGAACAATGCAGCCATTTTTGGTCTGCAAATTTTGTTCCTTGTCCTTTCATGTTGTTGGATTCAAGTTTCACCAGATATAATCACATCAATCCAGCAACTTGAAAGGACAAGGAACAAAATTTGCAGACAAAAAATGGCTGCATTGCTCAATATATATATATGAAAATGGAAAAGGAATTGAATCCAACAATATGAGAAAAAAATGAGTAAAGAAATGTAAATGGATAAAATGAAAATCATTAATCGCACATAGAAAATATTTCGCACACAGGTCGAATCTTCTATGTGTGCGAAATATTTTCACACACATAAACTGACCGAAACACACGTGTAAGTGAATCGATTAATGTGATATCGATTAAATTCATTTTATCCATTTACATTTCTTTACTCATTTTTTCCTCATATATATATATATATATATATATATATATATATATATATAATAGTTTGCTATATTCATAAAAAGTGCTCAATATCATTGATAGAGTATGTACATCCAAGTTAGGGTAGCTTGGACATGAAGACAACAGCGCTTGATAACTGATAGTTTTTTACCTATGCAATTTTCAAACCAAGTGAATATTTTTGTGTTTTTCTTATATACTGTGGTGTAGTGTAGTGTATTGTGGAAGGGTTGACATGTTTGATTTTGATTCAGTTTGTGTTGCATGCTGAAAATATTGGTTTTCATAAAATATTAATTTAGTTTGAAAATCATATAGGTGAGAATGTCAGTCATCAAGTACTGTTAACTTCACATCCATGTCACCCTAACTAATATATATGTTGTTTTTAATTACTCATCAATTTAAATAGGGAAATAATGGTTCTTTAAATTAGTTCTTTGATTTCATTGGTTGTTTTAATGGCATATCAACCTTCATGGGTTATTTAATGCCAAAACCACCTAAGAACAGTAGTGGCATTATTCAATACATGGGGTGGGGATGAATGGGGGTCATACTTTTCCTGAGGGTATTAGTCCAAAAGTGAATGTAATAGCGCTACTGAAGTTCAAATTCGCTCACTACGATGTTATGTTGCACACCAGCACGTTAAACACTACGCCATGGGGACTCCCCCGGATTAAAATGGAGAATATGAAAGAGAGAGAGAGAGAGAGAGAGAGAGAAGATAAGAAAATAATTTCCTTCAAATTCGAGTTTATAAAAAGTGGGAAACGAAAAACCTGTCAAAATCGTGTCAGTTATGAATTGGTTCAGCCAAACTGGTTGAACAAGTTGAGATTTTACCCAGTCACCAACACCTCGCGGGGAGAAGGGGGTGCTACGAGACATGGTCAGTATAATGTGTGATATGTGTGTGGGTAAAGATAAAAAAAAAAATTGCCTGATCCCTGTGACTAAAGATACAAAGACTATTGATCCTCCCCTTTCGTGTAATGGAGAGAGGGCTTGACCTCGAGTCTTGCCTTATTTACAAAAAAAAAAGAAAAATTCTCATTACTATCTCCTATGTAGACCAAATCTGCAGGTTTGAATGCAAAAATATCATAGGCAAATTGTTGGGATTTACCCAACTTATCTGCCACGAGTAGGATGTGACACAAGGTTGCAAGTATGGGGCATCCGGCAAGGATCAAACTTGCAATTCAGTAATAATGGGTCTGTAAGGGTTGTTTTATGGGATATCAACCCTTTTCGGGTCATTTAATGCCGAATCAAATGATTTTGATAAACAAAGGACTCAGTTGTTGTTTTACGGCACATCAACCCTTTTGGGTCATTTAATGCCGAATCAAGTCTTTTGATAAACAAAGACTCAGTTGTTGTTTTACGGCATATCAACCCTTTTCAGGGTCATTTAATGCCGAATCAAGTCATTTTGATAAACAAAGGATTCAGTTGATTGTTTTACGGCATATCAACCCTTTTCAGGTCATTTAATGCCGAATCAAGTCATTTTGATAACAAAGGACTCAGTTGTTGTTTACGGCACATCAACCCTTTTCAGGTCATTTAATGCCGAATCAAGTCATTTTGATAAACAAAGGACTCAGTTGGTTGTTTTATGGCATCAACCCTTTTCAGGTCATTTAATGCCGAATCAAGTCATTTTGTTAAACAAAGGATCCAGGTTGATGGATCTAGGAGTCTAGCTGCTAACCATTACACAACGATGGGATGCCTTATTTGCCCAACCTGTTTGCCATGGATAGGATGTGACAAGGTTGCAAGTATGGGGCATCCAGTGAGGATCAAACTCGTCCCTGACGCAGAAAAATCCAAAAGGACACAGTGAAATCATATTCCTGCAACCCAGTGTTTTTCTTTTTTCTTCCCTCACCATTTCAAGCTAGCTGTAAATACATTTCAATAGTTTCTTAGAAATTAATTACACAGGATAGGTTCCTAGGTAGGAGTTAGATGGTTTTAGTTGGGACCCATAAATTTTCAGGGACTCATTCAAAGCAAATATGTGTGTCCCAGGACACACTAAATCAAAAAGCTATCAGCATCCCTGTATATGTATAGATAGATGTATCTAAATTTGTTGCTGATGTTATATTAATTTGTTTTCTTTTACTGTTTATTCCTTAAATTCACCATTTATTTTTTCTACTAAATTCATACGAGTCTCTTTCTGTAAATTTATGTGTTGGCCTTCAGGCTACAGATAACTAGATGTTTACAAATAACACAGCAACTAGCACTCCTTAAAAATGTTATGTAACTTATTTTTAGCAGAAATTGATCAAACACAAAATAACATTAATTCTTTAGTTTTTTTTACCCGCCATTTTTTCTTCTAGATAATAAATGTACCGAGAAGGAAATATGGTTTTGCAACAAAAGGGAATTTAAAATTTATTTTCATAATCATCAAATAATTATTTTAAGTTTTAATATTAATTATGGATATCTATCTATACATATATAAAGTAATATAATAAAACAATTAATGACAAAGTAAACATATATTCACATTAAATATCACCAGGGCTTGGTTTTTGAGCAAAAATAATAGAGATTTATTTATATTTGCGAAGATAATTGAAAAATAAAATTTAAATGATAACAGCATGGCTTTTTTTGGGGGGTGGACCTGGGAGTAATGATGAAGGGGTACACCACACTCCCCAAAGCTCCAGAACTGTACTTCACCACTAGATGCAGTTTAACATCATATCCAGGTCACTAAGACCCTAGTCACTGCCTTCTAGCACACATATGATAAAAAGGTTTGGGGGTCTTGCCATAAGGGCAATAGGTTTGGGAAATCATATAGGTGCTAGGGCTTCACATGATCAACCAATTGATCGGAGGGGACCTCTCCAACCATCCATCCATCTAGCCTAAGCAAGGGCTAAAGTGGAGTGTTGCATGTCATGGACTGCTCATAGCCACTAAGATTCCGTCCTTAAGCTTCACAGGTCACCACCCACGGCCAACAGGTGGCCCCATTAGGGGGATTTTACCCCTCTGTAGAATTGAGCCCTGTTGATGGTTTGATTATAACCGAGACTCTGTAAAGATCAGTTAGAATATGGAGAAGAGTCCTGGATGGCTGAAGAGACTTGCATCGACTTTCTGTAAGTCAATCTTTGACTTATTTTTGTTTTTTCAAAAACTTTATACTTAATCACATCATCAAATTTTATATCCATTCTTTTCTTCTCATCTCAGTAAACATTTAACAATAAAGACATAAATAAGATTTTGAGATACCAAGATTACCCAATCTTGGACAGAAGAATAGATCTTGTTTTAGATTAAAAATAAATAGATATATAAATAAAAGAACTTGTCAACAAGTCAATTCTTTGTTGGAACGGCAAACTCAAGAAAGTTACAAGAAAAAAAAAAGAAATACTAGTTAAAATGATTAATAGTATATTTAACTCATTGCCAACCAAATTTCTTCCCACGAATCGCAACATGCTTTGGTAAGGTCATGAGTGACAGAATGGTCCTCTTGGGCAGCACTGCTCATCCAGAAATCTGGAATGGTCTAGAAAAGGTGACCTAAACAAATGCCTGTTCATTTATTAAGCTGGCCAGCAACTTGCTGTTGGCGGCTGTTCATTGTAGCAGGGGTAAGAACAGACACCATAACAAAAATGAAAAAAAAATCAGGTTAATGATAATCACCTGAAATGTTTGTGTGCAGTCAATGCACCAGAGACTGCCATTCAAAAATTGGCTGCTCTGCCATTCACGCAGATAAAAACTTTTTTTTGGACACTATGCCAAATTTTCTTGGTATTTTTTACTTGTATAATGGGATACGATTTCCTATTGCAAAAGGATCAAATACCAATCTCAGGGTTGGTTCACAGACAAAACAAAAGATGGCAGGGGTGTTCACATATTAATTTTTCAGTATAAACAAGTTACACATGCAAGAGCTGCAGCCAGCGAGATAAGGTGGGATTGCAGTGGTGGGAGAGCTGCAGTGATTGGTTAAAGTAGGCAAAGAGTTAGAAATTTGCTTTACTAGTAAAAAACTAAATTTGGCAGCATGGTCTATTGTCGGCATCAACTGGACAAGGGAGTCCCCTTTTCACTTGCGCTAGACCGAGGAAATTGTTTTTTTAGCGTCTGAGGTGGCGCCACACCTACCTCACTTTACCGCACAGACCACTACTCATACACTGAGTTGGTGAGGGCCGGTATTGAACCAGGAACCTTGCAATTCCTAATCAAGTACTCTACCGACTGAGCTAAACCTTATCTAGACTTATGTTTTCAGTCATAATCAAATTAGATAAAAAAATTAAAGAAAAAAAAAAATACTAACTTGAAAAAAAAAAAAAAAAAAAAAGAAAGAAAGAAATAGATATAATGAAAAAAATCTAATTAGAAAAATAACTAAAAAAAAAAAAATAAGATAAAAAATAACTAAATAAAATAAATTAAAAAAGAGAAAAATTATTTTTTTTTTTAAATCTAATTAGAAAAATAACTAAAACATTTTCAGAAAGTAGAAAAATAAACAAAAATTTTAAATTAGAAAAATAATTTTTTTAAATAAAACTTTGAAAAATTATTCTAAAATAGATAAATTTGGAACCCCCCGCCCCCCAAAAAACAACTTTTTCCACAACTACTACACAATCAAAATAAAGATAGATTAAAAAAAAAATATTTTACCTTATTTCTAATATCTTAGAATTTTGAATTTCTGTAATTATTTTTCTTTAATAGGATTTGTCTACTGTCTAATATTTTCTTCATTAGCTTTTGGTATTATAAACAAAAATCTTATTTTGAGTTCAATCCCATATTAACCTCTTAAAAGAGTGCAACTAACTTTTTTTTTAAGTGAATTAAATAGGAAAGCAGAAAGTCGTTATTTTTAGATGCCTCACTACCTTCATTTTCTCCTTACACTTCCACAAAATAATCACATTGGTCGCTGACATTATAGGCATGCGTTTATTTGTGTGAAGTATTTTGTTTACAGTGAATTATACATTCACACAGTTTGTAAAGTGGTGCTTTTAATACCAACTATTAAGTTTACTTATAGGCTGGTTTAGCTCAGTCGTTAGAGCCTTAACCTAGGAATTACAAGGTTCCAGGTGTTGTATAGTAGGTCTTAGCAACATGCCTCAAAATTCACGGCACTAAAAAGGTATTTGTTATGTGGCGGTCATCATTGTCGATAAAAAGGTACAACACGTGAGATATATCATATAAGGGCTTAGCATTTATTTTCGGACTCGTCTCGTGGGTTGTTTCGGAGGGAAAGTAAAGGCAGAGAGAAAGAGAGAGAGGACACTGTTAAATTACTGTGATCCCACACTAGGGAACAGAGGCCCGTCCAAACTCTACGCCACCGGAAAGCAAAAAGAGGCCAATCTTGTTGTTCGTCGTTCCTCGTCACGACGTGACTTCCGGTTTCGGTCAACACCGAAACTTCCAATTCTCCATCCGGGGGTCACACCTCGGTCAAATTCCCGGCAGCCCGTTGTGTGTCCATTACTCCTTTTTTTTAACCTTTACTTTCTCTTATTTCTTCTTCCTCTCTTTCTATAGCAGTCCGCCCAAAACTCCGGACCTTCATAATCACATTACACCGGTTCGAAACTGGTCCTCGTCAACTCAGTGTATGAGTAGCACAGGTATCTGTGTAGTAAAGTGAGGTGCTGATGGTAGGTGTGGTACTCCACCTCAGATGTTAAAAATAATCTCCTTAGCCTAGCACTAGTGAAAAAGGGATAGACTCCATCACTGTCTGGTTGATACCAACTTTAGGCCATCCCGACAACTTTATTTGTACTTTATTAAGTTTACTAGCAGGACCTGTGGATATACCACATTATAATAATTCAATTATTACAACATTTGATATGTTTACTTTAGAGCTATTGCCAAATAGTTCAATATGTAAAAAGTATAATAATCTTGATTTAACTTCTTTTTTTTCTTTCTTTCTTTTCATATTTTCATTATGTTCAGTTGAAATAGATTAGCATTATTGCTTCTGCAAACTCACCCTCTCTATCTTTCCCTTACTCTTTCTTTCTTATATTTTTTCTGTGTAACATGTCCTTTATCTTCCCTTTATAATAAAAATGGAATGGTCCATTATTTAGCTGAGGTGACGACACTCATAAGAAATAAGAATTCAGCAGATAAGGAACACCAGATAATCAGGATTTACATTTTTCCATTTTATCTTGGACGATTTGGATGGTCTCATTTTTAACCTAAGATGATAACAGTCGTACTTTTAAGGAAAACTAGTATTAATATATAAGTAAAGTCGGGGTGGCCTAAAGTCTGTATCAGCTGGACAGGGATGGAGTCTATCCCATTTTCACTAGTGCTAAACCGAGGAGATTGTTTTTGGCATCTAAGGCGGAGCACCACACCTACCATCAGCCCTTCACTTTACCACACAGATCCCTGAGTTGAGCAATGGCCGGTATCGAACCTGGAACCTTTTGGTTCCTAGCACAACTCTCTACTGACTGAGCTATATAATCAATGAAAACCCCCTCCCACCTACCAAATATTGAACTGCTTTCAAATCATAGATGAATGACTTGGATCTTAAGATGACCTTTTTATTTTCCATTTTTAAGAATCCTTAACCTGTTCCAAATCAATGGAACTAACAGGAACACAGTTATTCCCAACATTTCTTTGTTGGAGGAAATTTATAAGTGAATTCCACTGAACAGAAGACTGACTTTATCGTGATGCTGAGAGCTTTTTGATTTAGTGTGTTCTAGGAACAACTATTGCTATGAATGAGTCCCGGGAAAATTTATGGGTCCACTAAAAGCCGTCTAACTCCTACCTTGTAACCTATCCTGTGTAATCTGTTTCTAGGAAAAATATTGAAATGTATTTACAGTTAGCTTGAAATGGTGAGGGAAAAAAAGAAAACACTGGGACTCATGGATATATTTTACTGTGTCCTTTTAGATTTTTGTGCATCAGAACTGCAGGATAATATATATATATATATATATATATATATATATATATATATATATATATATATATATATATATATAAAGAGTTGGTAATTTACTTGAAGCATTGTTTAAGTATGTTATAATATTAATGATTTAAAGGCAATTACAATGCGTATAAAAATAAAAAAAAAAGATGTTTATGTTTGTCTTATCGATTTCAATGTAGAAATTCATCTTCAGAGTGAATATCAGAAATGATTTTCTGATATTCACCTCTGAAGATGAAGTTTCTACTTTGAAATCAATAAGACAAAAATAACATCTTTTTGTTTTTATTTTTTATACGCATTGTAATTGCCTGCAAATCATTAATATATATATATATATATATATACACACACTAGCAAAAACATGCACCCTCTGGGTGCAAGTATTTAAGTTTTTGAAAATTTTTTGTTTGTGAAAAAATTTTTTTATTGATCAATATATAAATATAGATTTATTCTTAACTTTTAAAATCCTGGACAATGCCAGGTAACCCTGCTCGTTCTATGATAGTAATGTTTGTGTAATTCTTAATATATTTTCTTGTTCTTCCTTTCACCATAATCCAGTTATTAGGATTTCCTGCTTTAAGCTTTTACATAACAACTGGCTGCGTTTAATTCATTTCAATTTAATAGTTTTATTAGTCAACCTTCCTTATCTCATTTTTTGAATTATTTGGTTTTTAAATTATCCTAATCCTATTTTACGATCATGATTCTGTAAGCGATTAGAATCGTTCAGTTAGGGTAATAGTTTAACTAGCAGGACCTGTGGATATATTACAGTATGATAATCTAATTATTACAATGTTTGATATGTTTACTTAAGAGCTTTTGCGAAATAGTTCAATATGTAAAAAGTATACAATCTTGATTTAACTTTCACTCACTCTTCTTAATCTTTCTTTCCTTCTTTTCATTATGTTCGATTGAAACAGATTAGCATTTTTTCTTCTCTGTAACTGATTGGGAAAGTGGCTTGCCATTTTGTTTCTATTCAACTATATTGTCATGTTAGTGAGATATATATATATATATATTAAAGAAATGGATACAATAGAAACCTACTCGAGTTTCACCATAAGGATCTTCAGAATTAATCGAGGTACGACTAATTGCACCGATTACACGTGTAATCAATCAGTACCTCGATTAATTCAGGGGGATTTAACCTGAAGATCCTTATGGTGAAACTCGAGTAGGTTTCTATTGTATCATTTCTTTAATAGAATTTGCTCTACTTTGTATTAAGCACTTTGTTTTGTTTTATCGTGGACTTAACCCGTGGATTTTGTGCAACCTCCAACAATCATGCCATATTCACTGGTAAGCTCTATATATATATATATATATATATATATATATATTTAATATAATATATAGATAGATAGATAGATAATAGATAGGGTAGCCTAACAGGTACTGCCACTCCAGGTCAGAGTAGACCTGGGAGTAAATGGCAATGGGAGATACTCCGCACTCTAGATCTATAAAAAAAAAAAAAAATTTTTAAATGTTGGCAGAGTGGCCTATTGTCAGTATCAGCCAGACAGTGAGGAAGTCTAAGCGCGAGACCAGAGAGTTTGTTTTTTTGCTGAGATGGAGCGCCACACCTACGGCAGCTCCCACTTCACCACACATATCAGATTACTCAAACTGTGCTACTCAATATACGTTGAGTTGGCAGACTGGTATCCAACCCGGAAACTTGAGACTCCATGGCAGGTGCTCAACAGATATTGAGTGACGTTTGGTAATTCTGATATGGTGGTGGTGAAGTGGAGCTGGCGTAGGTGTGGCGCTCATCTCAGCAAAAAAAAACAAACTCTCTGGTCTCGCGCTAGACTTCCTCACTGTCTGGCTGATACTGACAAATAGGCCACTCTGCAACATTTAAAATCGTTTTTTTTTTTTATAGAATCTGCAGAGTGCGGAGTATCTCCCATTGCCATTACTCCCAGGTCTACTCTGACTGGAGTGGCAGTACCTGTTAGGCTACCCTATATATTCTATCTATCTATCTATCTATATATATATATATATATATTATATATATATATATATATATGAGGCTTACAGTGGAATATGGGCATGATTGTTGGAGGTGCCAAAATCCACGGGTTAAGTCCACGAAAACAATACAAGTGCTTAATCAAAGTAGAGCAAATCTATTAAAGAAATGGATACAATAGAAACCTACTCGAGTTTCACCATAAGGATCTTCAGGGTTAAATCCCCTGATTAATCGAGGTACTGATTGATTACACGTGTAATCGGCTGCAATTAGTCGGTACCTCGATTAATTCTGAAGATCCTTATGGTGAAACTCGAGTAGGTTTCTATTGTATCCATTTCTTTATTAATAATATATATATATCTCACTAACATGACAATATAGTTGAATAGAAACAAAATGGCAAGCCACTTTCCCAATCAGTTACAGAGAAGAAGAAAAATGCTAAATCTGTTTTCAATCGAACATAATGAAAAGAAGGAAAGAAAAGATTAAGAAGATGAGTGAAAGTTAAATCAAGATTGTTATACTTTTTACATATTGAACTATTTCGCAAAAGCTCTTAAGTAAACATATCAAACATTGTAATAATTAGATTATCATACTGTAATATATCCACAGGTCCTGCTAGTTAAACATATTACCCTAACTGAACGATTCTAATCGCTTACAGAATCATGATCGTAAAGATGGATTAGGTTTAAATTTAAAAACAAATAATTCAAAAAATGAGATAAGGAAGGTGACTAATAAAACTATTAAATTGAAATGAATTAAACGCAGCCAGTTGTTTATGTAAAAAGCTTAAAGCAGGAAATCCTAATAACTGGATTATGGTGAAAGGAAGAACAAGAAAATATATTAAGAATTACACAAACATTACTATCATAGAACGAGCAGGGTTACCTGGCATTGTCCAGGATTTTAAAAGTTAAGAATAAATCTATATTTATATATTGATCAATAAAAAAATTTTTTTTCACAAAAAAAATTTTCAAAAACTTAAATACTTGCACCCAAGGGTGCATGTTTTTGCTAGTGTTGTGTATTATATATATTATAATATATATATTATGATTTTTGCAGGCAATTACAATGCGTATAAAAAATAAAAACAAAAGATGTTATTTTTGTCTTATTGATTTCAAAGTGAAACTTCATCTTCAGAGGTGAATATCAGAAAATCATTTCTGATTTCACTCTGAAGATGAAGTTTCTACATTGAAATCGATAAGACAAACATAACATCTTTTTGTTTTTAATTTTTTATACGCATTGTAATTGCCTTTAATCATTAATATATTATAACATACTTAACAATGCTTCAAGTAAAATTACAACTACTTTTTATATATTATATATTTATATTAATTATATATAATATATATATATATATATATATATATATCCTGCAGTTCTGATGCACAAAAATCTAAAAGGACAAGTTAAATAATATTCATGAGTCCAGTGTTTTCTTTTTTCTTCCCTCACCATTTAAGCTAACTGTAAATACATTTCAATATTTTCCTAAACAGATTACACAGGATAGGTTACAAGGTAGGAGTTAGACGGTTTAGTTGGGACCATAAATTTTCCCGGGACTCATTCATAGCAAATATGTGTGTCCTAGAACACACTAAATCAAAAGCTCTCAGCATCACGGCATAAAGTCAGTCTTCTGGTTCAGTGGAATTTCACTTATAAATTTCCTCCAAGACAAAGAAATGTTGGGAATAACTGTGTTCCTGTTAGTTCCATTGATTTGGAACAGGTTAAGATTCTTAAAATGGAAAATAAAAAGGTCATCTTAAGATCCAAGTCATTCATCTATGATTGAAAGCAGTTCAATATTTGGTAGGTGGGAGGGGTTTTCATTGATTTATATAGCTCAGTCAGTAGAGAGTTGTTGCTAGGAACAAAAGGTTCCAGGTTCGATACGGCCATTGCTCAACTCTGGGATCTGTGTGGTAAAGTGAAGGGCTGATGGTAGGTGTGGTGCTCCGCCTTAGATGCCAAAAAAAATCTCCTCGGTTTAGCACTAGTGAAAATGGATAGACTCCATCCTGTCCAGCTGATACAGACTTTAGGCCACCCCGACTTTACTTATATATTAATACTAGTTTTCCTTAAAAGTACGACTGTTTATCATCTTAGGTTAAAAATGAGACCATCCAAATCGTCCAAGATAAAATGGAAAAATGTAAATCTGATTATCTGGTGTTCCTTATCTGCTGAATTCTTATTTCTTATGAGTGTCAGTCTCAGCTAAATAATGGACCATTCCATTTTTATTTAAAAGGGAAGATAAGGACATGTTACCGAAAAAAATATAAGAAGAAAGAGTAAGGGAAAGATAGAGAGGGTGAGTTTGCAGAAGCAATAATGCTAATTATTTCAACTGAACATAATGAAAATAAAAGAAAAGAAGAAAAAAAGAAGTTAAATCAAGATTATTAACTTTTTACATATTGAACTATTTGCAATAGCTCTAGTAACATATCAAATGTGTAAATAATTGAATTATTATAATGTGGTATACAAGGTCCTGCTAGTAAACTTAATAAAGTACAAATAAAGTTGTCGGGATGGCCTAAAGTTGGTATCAACCAGACAGTGATGGAGTCTATCCCTTTTTCACTAGTGCTAGGCTAAGGAGATTATTTTAACATCTGAGGTGGAGTACCACACCTACCATCAGCCTATTTACTACACAGATACCTGTGCTACTCATACACTGAGTTGACGAGGCCAGTTTCGAACCGGTGTAAATGTGATTATGAAGGTCCGGAGTTTTGGGCGGACTGCTATAGAAAGAGAGGAAGAAGAAATAAGAGAAAGTAAAGGTTAAAAAAAAAAAAGGAGTATGGACACACAACGGGCTGCCGGAATTTGACCGAGGTGTGCCCCCCGGATGGAGAATTGGAAGTTTCGGGTGTTGACCGAAACCGGAAGTCACGTCGTGACGAGGAAGACGAACAACAAGATTGGCCTCTTTTTGCTTTCCGGTGGCGTAGAGTTTTGGACGGGCCTCTGTTCCTAGTGTGGGATTACAGTAATTTAACAGTGTCCTCTCTCTCTTTCTCTCTGCCTTTACTTTTCCCCCGAAACAACCCACGAGACGAGTCCGAAAATAAATGCTAAGCCCTTATGATGATATATCTCACGTGTTGTACCTTTTTATCGACAATGATGACCGCCACATAACAAATACCTTTTTAGTGCCGTGAATTTTGAGGCATGTTGATAAGACCTACTATACAACACCTGGAACCTTGTAATTCCTAGGTTAAGGCTCTAACGACTGAGCTAAACCAGCCTATAAGTAAACTTAATAGTTGGTATTAAAGCACCACTTTACAAACTGTGTGAATGTATAATTCACTGTAAACAAAATACTTCACACAAATAAACGCATGCCTATAATGTCAAGCGACCAATGTGATTATTTTTGTGGAAGTGTAAGGAGAAAATGAAGGTAGTGAGGCATCTAAAAATAACGACTTTCTGCTTTCCTATTTAATTCACTTAAAAAAAAAGTTAGTTGCACTCTTTTAAGAGGTTAATATGGGATTGAACTCAAAATAAGATTTTTGTTTATAATACCAAAAGCTAATGAAGAAAATATTAGACAGTAGACAAATCCTATTAAAGAAAAATAATTACAGAATTCAAAATTCTAAGATATTAGAATAAGGTAAAAATATTTTTTTTTTAATCTATCTTATTTTGATTGTGTAGTAGTTGTGGAAAAAGTTGTTTTTTTGGGGGGCGGGGGGTTCCAAATTTATCTTTTTAGAATAATTTTTCAAAGTTTTATTTAAAAATTTTTTTTCTAATTTAAATTTTTGTTATTTTTTCTACTTTCTGAAAATGTTTTAGTTATTTTTCTAATTAGATTTTTTAAAAAAAATAATTTTTCTCTTTTTAATTTATTTTATTTAGTTTTTTTTATCTTATTTTTTTTTTTTTTTTTTATAGTTATTTTCTAATTGTTTTTCATTATATCTATTTCTTTTCTTTTCTTTTTTTTTTTTTTTTTTTTTTTTCAAGTTAGTATTTTTTTTTTTTTTCTTTAATTTTTTTTATCTAATTTGATTATGACTGAAAATAAGTCTAGATAAGGTTTAGCTCAGTCGGTAGAGTACTTGATTAGGAATGCAAGGTTCCTGATTCAATACCGGCCCTCACCAACTCAGTGTATGAGTAGCACCGTGGTCTATGCGGTAAAGTGAGGTAGGTGTGGCGCACCTCAGACGCTAAAAAAACAATTTCCTCGGTCTAGCGCAAGTGAAAAGGGGATAGACTCCCTTGCTGTCCAGTTGATGCCGACAATAGACCATGCTGCCAAATTTAGTTTTTTTACTAGTAAAGCAAATTTCTAACTCTTTGCCTACTTTAAAACCGATCACTGCAGCTCTCCACCACTGCAATCCCACCTTATCTCGCTGGCTGCAGCTCTTGCATGTGTAACTTGTTTATACTGAAAAATTAATATGTGAACACCCCTGCCATCTTTTGTTTTGTCTGTGAACCAACCCTGAGATTGGTAATTTGATCCTTTTGCAATAGGAAATCGTATCCCATATACAAGTAAAAAATACCAGAAAATTTGGCATAGTGTCAAAAAAAAGTTTTTATCTGCGTGAATGGCAGAGCAAGCCAATTTTTGAATGGCAGTCTCTGGTGCATTGACTGCACACAAACATTTCAGGTGATTATCATTAACCTGATTTTTTTTTCATTTTTGTTATGGTGTCTGTTCTTACCCCTGCTACAATGAACAGCCGCCAACAGCAAGTTGCTGGCCAGCTTAATAAATGAACAGGCATTTGTTTAGGTCACCTTTTCTAGACCATTCCAGATTTCTGGATGAGCAGTGCTGCCAAGAGGACCATTCTGTCACTCATGACTTACCAAAGCATGTTGCGATTCGTGGAAGATATTTGGTTGGCAATGAGTTAAATATACTATTAATCATTTTAACTAGTATTTCTTTTTTTTTCTTATAACTTTCTTGAGTTTGCCGTTCCAACAAAGAATTGACTTGTTTGACAAGTTCTTTTATTTATATATCTATTTATTTTAATCTAAAACAAGATTATTCTTCTGTCCAAGATTGGGTAATCTTGGTATCTCAAAATCTTATTTATGTCTTTATTGTTAAATGTTTACTGAGATGAGAAGAAAAGAATGGATATAAAATTGATGATGTGATTAAGTATAAAGTTTTTTGAAAAAACAAAAATAAGTCAAAGATTGACTTACAGAAAGTCGATGCAAGTTCTTCAGCCATCCAGGACTCTTCTCCATATTCTAACCGATCTTTACAGAGTCTCGGTTATAATAAACAAACATCAACAGGGCTCAATTCTACAGAGGGGTAAATCCCCTCCCAATGGGGCCACCTGTTGGCCGTGGGTGGTGACCTGTGAAGCTTAAGGACGGAATCTTAGTGGCTATGAGCAGTCCATGACATGCAAACTCCACTTTAGCCCTTGCTTAGGCTAGATGGATGGATGGTTGGAGAGGTCCCCCCGATCAATTGGTTGATCATGTGAAGCCCTAGCACTATATGATTGTCCAAACCTATTGCCCCTTATGGCAAGACCCAAACCTTTTATCATATTGTGCTAGAAGGCAGTGACTGAGGGTCTTTAGTGACCTGATATGATGTTAAACTGCATCTAGTGGTGAAGTACAGTTCTGGAGCTTTGGGGAGTGTGGTGTACCCTTCATCATTACTCCAGGTCCACCCCCAAAAAGACCCTGCTGTTATCATTTAAATTTTATTTTTCAATTATCTTCGCAAATATAAAATAAATCTCTATTATTTTTGCTCAAAACCAAGCCCTGGTGATATTTAATGTGAATATATGTTTACTTTGTCATTAATTGTTTTTATTATATTATACTTTATATATGTTATGATAGATATCCATAATTAATATTAAAACTTAAAATAATTTTTTGATGATTATGAAAATAATTTTAAATTCCCTTTTGTTGCAAACCATATTTCCTTCTCGGTACATTATTATCTAGAAGAAAAAATGGGGTAAAAAAACTAAAGAATTAATGTTATTTGTGTTTGATCAATTTCTGCTAAAAATAGTTTACATAACATTTTTAAGGAGTGCTAGTTGCTGTGTTATTTGTAAACATTAGTTATCTGTAGCCTGAAGGCCAACACATAATTTACAGAAAGAGACTCGTATGAATTTAGTAGAAAAATAAATGTGTGAATTTAAGGAATAAACAGTAAAAGAAACCACGAATTAATATACATCAGCAACAATTTAGATACATCTATCTATACATATACAGGGATGCTGATAGCTTTTTGATTTAGTGTGTCCTGGGACACACATATTGGCTTTGAATGAGGCCTGAAATTTATGGTCCCAACTAAAACCATCTAACTCTACTAGGAACCTATCTGTGTAATTATTTCTAGAAACTATTGAATGTATTTACAGCTAGCTTGAAATGGTGAGGGAAGAAAAAAGAAAAAACTGGGTTTGCAGGAATATGATTTCACTGTGTCCTTTTGGATTTTTTCTGCGTCAGGGATGATTTGATCCTCACTGGATGCCCATACTTGGCAACCTTGTCACATCTATCCATGGCAAACAGGTTGGGCAATAAGGCATCCATGTTGTGTAATGTTAGAAGGCTGCTAGAATCCATCAACTGGATCTTTGTTTATCAAAATGACTTGATTCGGCATTAAATGCCTGCAAAGGGTTGATGTGCCGTAAAACACCAACGAGTCCTTTGTTTATCAAAATGACTTGATTCGGCATTAAAATGACCTGAAAAGGGTTGATGTGCCGTAAACAATCAACTGAGTCCTTTGTTTATCAAAATGACTTGATTCGGCATTAAATGACCTGAAAAGGGTTGATGTGCCGTAAAACAATCAACTGGTCCTTTGTTTATCAATGAACTGATTCAGCATTAAATGACCTGAAGGGTTGATATGCCGTAAAAATCATGAGTCCTTTGGTTTATAAATGACTTGATTCAGATTAAATGACTGAAAGGTTGATTCCGTAAACAATCAACTGAGTTTTGTTAATCAAAGATCATTTGATTCGGCATTAAATGACCGAAAAGGGTTGATATCCATAAAACAACCTTACAGACCCATTATACTGAATTTGCAAGTTTGATCCTTGCCGGATGCCCATACTTGCACTTGTGTCACATCCTACTCGTGGCAGATGGAGTTGGGTAATATCCAGCAATTTGCCTATGATATTTTGCATTCAACCTGCAGATTTGGTCTACATAGGAGATAGTAATGAGAATTTTTCTTTTTTTGTAAATAAGGCAAGACTCGAGGTCAAGCCCTCTTCCTCATTACACGAAAAGGGGGGATCAATAGTCTTTGTATCTTTAGTCACAGGGATCAGGCAATTTTTTTTTTTTATCTTTACCCACCACATATCACATTATACTGACATGTCTCGTAGCACCCTTCTCCCCGTGAGGTGTTGGTGACTGGGTAAAATCTCAACTTGTTCACCAGTTTGGCTGAACCAATTCAACTGACACGATTTTGACAGGTTTTTCGTTTCCTTTTTATAAACTCGAATTTGAAGGAAATATTTCTTATCATATCTGTCTCTCTCTCTCTCTCTCTCTCTCTCTCTCTCTCATATTCCCCATTTAATCCGGGGAGTCCCATGGCGTAGTGTTTAACGTGCTGGTTGTGCAACATAACAATCGTAGTGAGCGAATTTTGAACTTCAGTAGCGCTATTACATTCATTTTGGACTAATACCCTCAGGAAAAAGTATGACCCCCATTATCCACCGCCATGTATTGAATAATGCCACTACTGTTCTTAAGGTGGTTTTGGCATTAAATAACCCATGAAGGTTGATATGCCATTAAAACAACCAATGAAATCAAAAGAACTAATTTTAAAGAACCATTATTCCCTATTTAAATTGATGAGTAATTAAAAACACATATATATTATTGTTAGGGGTGACATGGCGATGGTGAAGTTACAGTATTGATGAATGACATCTCACTTAATGATTTCTCAACTGAATTAATATTTATGAAACCATATTGTTCAG
>CM042157.1:79899699-79947199 GCA_023376005.1 Doryteuthis pealeii
CCTAAGGAGAGAGTTCCTAGAAAGTACGACTACTTGTTGCTGTTTTTTAGTTTGGTGGTGCGGCGTGTGCGTGTAAGTTGCGTGTCTGAGGACTGAGCTAAACTTATCAGACTTATGTTTCAGTCATAATCAATTAGATAAAAAAAATTAAAGAAAAAAAAAAAAATACTAACTTGAAAAAAAAAAAAAAAAAAAGAAAGAAAGGAAAGAAATAGATATAATGAAAAAAAATCTAATTAGAAAAATAACTAAAAAAAATAAAATAAGATAAAAAATAACTAAATAAATAAATAAAAAAGAGAAAATTATTTTTTTTTTTTTCTAATTAGAAAAAACTAAATTTTCAGAAAGTAGAAAATAAACAAAATTTCAAATTAGAAAAAATAATTTTTAAAAATAAAACTTTGAAAAATTATTCTAAAATAGATAAATTTGGAACCCCGCCCCCCAAAAAAACAACTTTTTCCAACAAACTACTAACAATCAAAATAAAGATAGATAAAAAAAAATATATATTTTAACCTTATTCTAATATCTTAGAATTTTAAATTTCTGTAATTATTTTTCTTTAATAGGATTTGTCTACTGTCTAATATTTTCTTCATTAGCTTTTGGTATTATAAACAAAAATCTTATTTTGAGTTCAATCCCATATTAACCTCTTAAAGAGTGCAACTAACTTTTTTTTAAGTGAATTAAATAGGAAAGCAGAAAGTCGTTATTTTTAGATGCCTCACTACCTTCATTTTCTCCTTACACTTCCACAAAATAATCACATTGGTCGCTGACATTATAGGCATGCGTTTATTTGTGTGAAGTATTTTGTTTACAGTGAATTATACATTCACACAGTTTGTAAAGTGGTGCTTTTAATACCAACTATTAAGTTTACTTATAGGCTGGTTTAGCTCAGTCGGTAGAGCCTTAACCTAGGAATTACAAGGTTCCAGGTGTTGTATAGCAGGTCTTAGCAACGTGCCTCAAAATTCACGGCACTAAAAAGGTATTTGTTACGCGGCGGTCATCATTGTCGATAAAAAGGTACAACACGTGAGATATATCGTCATAAGGGCTTAGCATTTATTTTCGGACTCGTCTCGTGGGTTGTTTCGGAGAGAAGTAAAGGCAGAGAGAAAGAGAGAGAGGACACTGTTAAATTACTGTAATCCCACACTAGGGAACAGAGGCCCGTCCGAACTCTACGCTGCCGGAAAGCAAAAAGAGGCCAATCTTGTTGTTCGTCATTCCTCGTCACCACGTGACTTCCGGTTCCGGTCAACACCCGAAACTTCTGGTTGGTTTCCAATTCTCCATCCGGGGGTCATACCTCGGTCAAATTCCTGGCAACCTGTTGTGTGTCCATTACTCCTTTTTTTTAACCTTTACTTTCTCTTATTTCCTTTTCCTCTCTTTCTATAGCACTCCGCCCAAAACTCCGGACCTTCATAATCACGTTACACAGGTTCGATACTGGCCCTCGTCAACTCAGTGTATGAGTAGCACAGGTATCTGTGTGGTAAAGTGAGGTGCTGATGGTAGGTGTGGCACTCCACCTCAGATGCTAAAAATAATCTCCTTAGCCTAGCACTAGTGAAAAAGGGATAAACTCCCTCACTGTCTGGTTGATACCAACTTTAGGCCACCCCGACAACTTTACTTGTACTTTATTAAGTTTACTAGCAGGACCTGTGGATATACCACAGAATGATAATTCAATTATTACATTTGATATGTTTACTTGAGAGCTATTGCAAATAGTTCAATATGTAAAAAGTATAATAATCTTGATTTAACTTTTTTTTCTTTCTTTTCATATTTTCATTATGTTCAGTTGAAATAGATTAGCATTATTGCTTCTGCAAACTCACCCTCTCTTTATCTTTCCCTTACTCTTTCTTTCTTATATTTTTTCTGTGTAACATGTCCTTTTTCTTCCCTTTATAATAAAAATGGAATGGTCCATTATTTAGGTGATGACACTCATAAAAAATAAGAATTCAGCAGTTAAGGAACACCAGATAATCAGAATTTACATTTTTCCTTTTTATCTTGGATGATTTGGATGGTCTCATTTTTAACCTAAGATGATAACAGTCGTACTTTTAAGGAAAACTAGTATTAATATATAAGTAAAGTCAGGGTGGCCTAAAGTCTGTATCAGCTGGACAGCGAGGAGTCTATCCCATTTTCACTAGTGCTAAACCGAGGAGATTGTTTTTGGCATCTGAAGGCGGAGCACCACACCTACCATCAGCTCCTCACTTTACCACACAGATCCCAGAGTTGAGCAATGGCCGGTATCGAACCTGGAACCTTTTGGTTCCTAGCCCAACTCTCTACTGACTGAGCTATATAAATCAATGAAAACCCCCTCCCATCTACCAAATATTGAACTGCTTTCAAATCATAGATGAATGACTTGGATCTTAAGATGACCTTTTTATTTTCCATTTTAAGAATCCTTAACCTGTTCCAAATCAATGGAACTAACAGGAACACAGTTATTCCCAACATTTCTTTGTCTTGGAGGAAATTTATAAGTGAAATTCCACTGAACCAGAAGACTGACTTTATGCCGTGATGCTGAGAGCTTTTTGATTTAGTGTGTTCTAGGATACACATATTTGCTATGAATGAGTCCTGGGAAAATTTATGGGTCCCAACTAAAGCCGTCTAACTCCTACCTTGTAACCTATCCTGTGTAATCTGTTTCTAGGAAAATATTGAAATGTATTTACAGTTAGCTTGAAATGGTGAGGGAAGAAAAAAGAAAAACACTGGGACTCATGGATATGATTTTACTGCGTCCTTTTAGATTTTTGTGCATCAGGGCTGCAGGATAGATATATATATATATATAAAAGTACTTGGTAATTTACTTGAAGTATTGTTAAGTATGTTATAATATATTAATGATTTGAAGGCAATTACAATGCGTATAAAAAATAAAAACAAAAAGATGTTATTTTTGTCTTATCGATTTCAATGTAGAAACTTCATCTTCAGAGGTGAATATCAGAAATGATTTTCTGATATTCACCTCTGAAGATGAAGTTTCTACTTTGAAATCGATAAGACAAAAATAACATCTTTTTGTTTTATTTTTTATACGCATTGTTATTGCCTGCAAATCATTAATATTTTTTTATATATATTATATATATATATATATTATATAATAATTACACACACACACACACTAGCAAAACATGCACCCTCTGGGTGCAAGTATTTAAGTTTTTGAAAAAATTTTGTTTGTGAAAAAAAATTTTTTATTGATCTATACATAAATATAGATTTATTTTTAACTTTTAAAATCCCGGACAATGCCAGGTAACCCTGCTCGTTCTATGATAGTAATGTTTGTGTAATTCTTAATATATTTTCTTGTTCTTCCTTTCACCATAATCCAGTTATTAGGATTTCCTGCTTTAAGCTTTTACATAAACAACTGGCTGCGTTTAATTCATTTCAATTTAATAGTTTTATTAGTCATCCTTCCTTATCTCATTTTTTGAATTATTTGGTTTTTAAATTTAAATCCTAATCCTGTCTTTACGATCATGATTCTGTAAGAGATTAGAATCGTTCAGTTAGGGTAATATGTTTAACTAGCAGGACCTGTGGATATATTACAGTATGATAATCTAATTATTACAACGTTTGATATGTTTACTTAAGAGCTTTTGCGAAATAGTTCAATATGTAAAAAGTATAACAATCTTGATTTAACTTTCACTCACTCTTCTTAATCTTTCTTTCCTTCTTTTCATTATGTTCGATTGAAACAGATTAGCATTTTTCTTCTTCTCTGTAACTGATTGGGAAAGTGGCTTGCCATTTTGTTTCTATTCAACTATATTGTCATGTTAGTGAGATATATATATATATTAATTAAAGAAATGGATACAATAGAAACCTACTCGAGTTTCACCATAAGGATCTTCAGAATTAATCGAGGTACCGACTAATTGCAGCCGATTACACGTGTAATCAATCAGTACCTCGATTAATTCAGGGGGAGTTAACCCTGAAGATCCTTATGGTGAAATTCGAGTAGGTTTCTATTGTATCCATTTCTTTAATAGATTTGCTCTACTTTGTATTAAGCACTTTGTATTTGTTTTATCGTGGACTTAACCCGTGGATTTTGTGCACCTCCAACAATCATGCCCATATTCACCGGTAAGCCTATATATATATATATATATATATATATATAATATATATATATATATATATATATAGATAGATAGATAGATAGATAGATAGATAGATAGTAGCCTAACAGGTACTGCCACTCCAGGTCAGAGTAGACCTGGGAGTAATGGCAATGGGGAGATACTCCCACTCTGCAGATCTATAAAAAAAAAAAAAAATTTTTAAATGTTGGCAGAGTGGCCTATTGTCAGTATCAGCCAGACAGTGAGGAAGTCTAGCGCGAGACCAGAGAGTTTGTTTTTTTTGCTGAGGTGGAGCGCCACACCTACGGCCAGCTCCCCACTTCACCACACATATCAGATTACTCAAACTGTGCTACTCAATATACGTTGAGTTGGCAGAGACTGGTATCCAACCCGGAACCTCGAGACTCCATGGCAGGTGCTCAACAGACTGAGCTAAACCAGCCTCTCAAATGCTTGTCTGTAAGTTGTCCCTATTGAGTTCATTCTTTGCTCGAGTATTCAATAAGCTTGTCCTTGTGCCTTAATTGGCTGAGGTCATCCAGAATCTAAATAGAAGATAAGAGCTTTTTCATTCTACAAAGAGAAATAGATAAATAAAAGCTTGATTAAATGTATAAGGAATTTATTTCTTATCTTATTTTGCCCACAAGAAAAATAATCATTAATTCTCTTAATTATTACTAATCATCTAAAAGCCGACTTTGGCAGCCTATGTACAATATAAAGTTGGTTGGCTGTTTTATGGCATATCAACCCTTTTCAAGTCATTTAATGCTGTATCAAGTCATTCTGATAAAGAAAGGACTTCTGTTATAAGACAAAAGCTATAATAGACTTTATTATTATAATAGTCTATAATAATATATAGTCTATAATAGATTTCTGTTATTAAACAAAAGCTATAATAGACTTTATTATTATAATAGTCTATAATAATATATAGAGTCTATAATAGATTTCTGTTATTAAACAAAAGCTATAATAGACTTTATTATTATAATAGTCTATAATAATATATAGAGTCTATAATAGATTTCTGTTATAAGACAAAAGCTATAATAGACTTTTCCATGTAAAATATGTTAAGAGAGTTAAGAAAAAAAATAAATGGGTGGATAGCAATGAAGAACATACTAAAACTTGGTCACAGAAATGCTGCCTATTTAAAGTTAGTACAATATAAAGTTGCATTCTATTTATAGTAATAATTGCTAATAAGTAAATTAGGCAGAATACTCTACAGTTAGTTTAATTTAATACTGATGTTCATTAAGAAATTACAATGATTGAGGTGAGTGTGAGCACAGGTCCTTTGTTATGAAGTTGCAAATTGGATTGGAAATTGCTTTATTCTCTTAAGTTGGTGTTAGGGAATTATAGAAAATCTTTCTATAATTTACATTTGTTTCTGCTTTATGGTGATACACACATAAAAAATAATTCAGTCTATCAGAGATGCTGATAGGTATGTGTCCTGCATCCCTGATGCATAAAAATCTAAAAGGATGCAGGAAAGGAAGGGAATTTCCATGGATTAAGATTGTATAGATGAATCCTTTTTGTTTTATAGAATGGGCAAATCCAAGTGATCCGAGTTGGTCTTACATAAAGCAGAGATGCTGATACATATTTTTTTTATTCAGAATACAAGGTGTGTCAAAAATTAAAAAAAATCTCAATACTTTTTTGACACACCTTGTATGTTATATATATGAAAGTAAGTAAACAAACAGTGTGTTTATTTTTGATATGGCCTTTTTAGCCGACAATTTTTGGAGGATATGTGCTTAATTGAAGTCATACCTAATTTTGAAAATTAATTAGTTAATAATTAATGAATTCAGGCGGGCATATATGTTCAAATGTAAGGCTAAACAATAATATATATATATATATAATATATATATATAAGGTATCCAAAACTGGTAGTAAAGGAAGATTCTACATGGGATCTTCAAAAAAGCCTTCTAAAAGCCTTTTAAGTTTGGGTCGAAATAAATTTATTACAGAATGACGGTTTATTGAGTTTTTCCTTTCTTTCAAAGGTATATATATATATATATATATATATATATAAAAGCAACATCAATGTGACTGCTATTAAATCCTTCTCTATATTAAAGACAATATAACTAAGTTCATTATTCTCACAAATTTCCACAAAGTAGTGAATATCATGTAATAATACAAAAGAAGACAAAGGATACTATTAATGTTTGTTATTAAAAAAATAGTTAAAATATTTAGCTTGGTTAACTGGAAAGTCTAAATATAAATTCAGAGAATTTATCAAGATTTTCTTAATTAAAATTTATTATCACCCCCACCCCAACCTCCTTTGTTTTTAAATTACTGAGTGTTAATTAAGAATAATAAATACAAGTTGCTTATTACAAGTCACATGTTTACTTATATAGTACAGGCAGATTACACACCCACATATTCTTGTCATAAATTTTAAATATTGGTTGGTTGGGTTTTATAGCATGTCAACGCTTGTTGGGTTATTTTAAGCCAAAGATGTTTTGTTTTATACATTTTTGATGGGTACTCAATTTTTTAAAAACATTTTATCAAAACTCATTTTTTTTTCAATTTAACCCATAAATGGTACCACCATACACACACATTATATATATATATATATATATATATATATATATATTTGGGAATAAAAAGGCCTTAAAATACCATGGGTATCGTGGTTATGGACCACTTCCACTCGCGAGTATGCTCATGAGCTTCTTCAGACCACTGATATATTTTATAAATATATATCAGTGGTCTGAAGAAGCTCATGAGCATACTCGCGAGTGGAAGTGGTCCATAACCACGATACCCATGGTATTTTAAGGCCTTTTTATTCCCAAATAACTTTGCTCTGTTTACAATAATTAAACATTGAGCTCTCATACGGAACCTGAACTCTACAACAAACTACGGGTAGAGAATTAGGACCCACCTAGAATCACCTTGTACCAAGAAACTTGGTACCGCACCAAAGTATATATATATATATATATATATATTATATATATATATGCATGCACACACACACATACAGTACAGTATATTTCAAATACTAAATATAATCTAATATGGATTATTTATGTATTTGACCCACCAATGCTGACTCGGTGGGGGTGGGGGTAATGGTTTTTCTCTGCAGTTGCTTGAGAAAGTAGTTTGCCATAATTCTATTATGGGACAGAGATGGTATTTTTTTTTTTTAAATCTTTTATTTTTATTATACAGATATAAAAATAGTTTAAATAAAACAAAAACTTAGAAGTAATCAATAGTAGAAAGAAAGTCTTTTTTTTCTTTTCCTTTTTTTCTGTTTTTCCCTTTTTATATTATTGGAAGCAAATTAATGGAGTTAGAGAAAGAAAGAAAAAAAGACATTAAATTGATGTAGGTAGTATTAGCATAAATAAAGATACATGATAGATTAAATAAAAAACAAAAACAAAAAAACAAAAAAATAAAAGTTTATGCCTTCATGTACCCTGTAAATTCCAGACATAGGCAAAAGTATGTATTTACCAACCCCACCACCACCACAAGCAAGATGGGACACAAGGTCAATTTTTAAGTGGAGTTTAATAGATTTGAATTCAGTCTTCTTTCTAAACTGGTTACCATTCCAAGATTAAAGAGCCCAGTCTGCCCTACTCATAGTCAGTGATGCTGAGAGCTTTTTAATTTAGTTCGTCCTGGGACACACAATGCTTTGAATGTGTACCCGGTAAAAATTTATGGGTCCCAACTAAAGCTAACTCCTACCTTGTAACCTATCCTGTATAATTTATTTCTAAGAAACTATTGAAATGTATTTACAGTTAGTTTGAAATGGTAGGGAAGAAAAAAGAAAAACACTGGATGCAGGGATATGACTTTACTGCGTCTTTTTAGATGTTTCTGCATCAGGAACGCTGGACGTGTACCTATCAGCATCTCTGTATAGCTAGATGGAGATTAGTTGAATGCATACCTTTCAAAGAGTATTAGCACTATATGAAATGCAAACAGCCTCATCCAAGATTTGAACTGATGTTTCTATGTCCATTTCCTATGACAATAACCATTACACGATTAGCGGATCCATGGGCAAAAATATGGTTAAAATTCTTAGTATCTAACTGGCTTGAATTCTGCCATAAATAATCTGGAAGATATGCATGGGTTTTTTTTTTTCGTTTTTACAAGTGTGATAATTACAGGGTGTTTCTGAAAAATTGATACGGTTTCATTTCAAAATGCCTGCTATCATTTGAGATGTTAATGTCTGAGTAATTACATAGTCTAGGCAAATGAGTCTAAGTAGGCTTAATGGCTGAGAAAAATTAGATTTATTCATCAAAACTTGAATGAGAAATTCAAAGATATATGGATTTCACAAGTTTTACATATGTGCAACACCTGTGACACAGCACACCTAGTGGAATACTCCTTCATCGCCATTACTCCCAGGTCCACTCTAACCCGGATTGGTAGTACCTGTTAGGGTCCCATCTATAGGTTAAATAGATCAAAAGATGAGTTTAAAAAATTGTTTTAAAAAATTGATTTTAAATCAAAATTTGAATACTTATCCAAGAATGAATAAAACAATGTTTTCAGCTTAAAATAACCCAACAAGGGTTGACATGCTGTTAAATCCAACCAACCAGCCACAGCAAGTCGGTGGTCCAGCTCCTGCCAAACATGGTGCAGTATGTCTTCTCCATTGCAGTAGTGATTCACTTCACTGCTTGACTTTCACCCTGGTCCATTTTGCTGACCAATGTGTCGCAATCAGTTCTTTTTACAGATGCATATTATGCAGATGATCTAGCACTTCTTGCAAATATACCTGCTCAAGCCGAATTTCTGCTGCATAATGGGTCTGTATGAGAAGTCAGATAAAACAGTCCATTTGTTTTAATCAAGATGTTGCGAAAATCATTAAAATGGCAAACCTCTGAAATAAGTAGACCAGTTCATATACCTCAGTAGCAATATCTCTTCTACTGAATGCAATGTCAACAGTTTTTTTTTTAATCATAGACGGTTGCCATACCAAGGTTAAAGAGTCCAGTCTGCCCTATTATTTACCTATAACTGGAGGGAGAATAGTTAGACACATACTCTTTCCTAAGTGTATTAGCACTATGTGAAATGCTACCAGTCTTGTCAAGAATTAGAACTTGCATCACTCTCTTTACACTCACATAGAAACTAACATATATAACAAGGAGATAATCAAAATATACATAGAGAGGGGGAAGTGACAGGCAGAATGAGATAAGAGACGGGCTAGTTTTTTTTACTTAATTGCAAATTACGACTAATTAGAACCAATTAAAATGGAATTTTTTTCAAACATAACTCAATCCTAGAACTAAGGAATATTTTGATATGAATTTTGTGTCATTAAACTAAACAGCAAATAAAGCCTTTAGCAAAATCATTGATTCACTCAGCTTTAGTATAATAATAGATATCTCAATAGATAAATCACCAGGTTATACCCAGACTTGAAAACTCACCAGATGGAGTTTAACATTATATCCAGGACAGAAAGACCCTCAGCCACCGCCTTCTAGCAAATATTTTGTTTTATTCATTCTTATTGGATATTCAATTTTTTTTTAAAAACCACATTTAAAAAAATCTATTTAACCCATGGATGAGACCCTAACAGGTTACTACCACTCTGGGTTAGAGTAGACCTAGAAGTAATGGCTATGAAAGGATACTCCACACTCCCCAGACTCTAGAATTAAAACCTCACCACTAGATGCAATTTAACACCATACCCAGGACACTAAGAAGCCACCACATATTGTTTTTTTAATGGATGAGACCCTAACAGGTTATTACTACCACTCCGGACCAGAGAGTAATGGCAAGAGGTCCAGAATCTGAACCTCACCAGATGTAGTTTAACACCATACCCAGGAAACTAAGAAGCCACCACATTTTTTTTTATTTTTTTTTTATGGATGAGACCCTAACATGTTACTGCCACTCCGGACCAGAGAGTAATGGCAAAAGGTCCAGAATCTGAACCTCACCACTAGATGCTTTCACTGATTAAGTGGCTGAGAAAACAAATAAAAACAAAAGAACTAATCAAGAATTAATTGAAAACGGTATTAAATCTCATTAGGTTTACAAAGTTCTCACATTCCACCTCATCTGGGTTTTTTTTCTCCTCCTCGTCATTAGAGATGCTAAAGATTTTTTTTTTTTTGTTTTTTTTTTTTTTTTTGTTTATCTTTACATGTTTTATGATCTCTCTTAACACTTCTCTTCTTCCTCATCCTCCTTGAATTTCAACTGAATCACTCCAGATGGTTAGTTCCTTTTTGGAATCAAAGTAGTCTATTCCCTTACACACTTAAAAATTAAGTCTTCCTGATTCTTATATTACCCCCTTGGCAATGTCTCTGATCTTTTTTTTTTTTTCACTTAGTAGAAGAGAAGAGAAGAAGATCCAGCATTGAATAAAAAGACTACATCTTCAGATCACTAACAAAACTTCTCACTGGATTTAATTCAGGAAAAAAAAAATAAATAAATAAATATACATAAGTGGGAAAAATGGAAGTGAATCCGACAATCATATTGAAAGATAAATTCTTTCTTTCTGAAAGATAAATGGAAAGAAAATGTTGTATGGATAAAAATTATTTATTGAAATTATCCCCTTTGAGTCTATCCCCTTTTCGCTAGCACTAGACCAGGGAGATTGGTTTTGCTGAGGTGAAGTGCCACACCTACCGTCATATCCCCCTTTACCACACAGATTAGATTACCCAATCTGTGCTACTCATGTGCTGAGTTGGCAGGGACCAGTACCGAACCAGGAATCTTGTGATTCTTAGGTAGGTGCTCTACCGACTGAGCTAATATAATATATTATAATATATATTAAAATATAAAATTTTTTTTTTTAAAGTTGTTGGGGTGGCTTAAAGTCGGTATCAGCCAAACAGCAAGGGAGTCTATACCCTTTTCACTAGCACTAGACCAAGGAGATTATTTTAGCATCTGAGGTGGAGCGCCACACCTACCATCAGCTTCTCACTTTACCGCACAGATCCCTGTGCTACTCATTTGATGAGTTGACGAGGGCCGGTATCGAACCAAGAACCTTGTGATTCCTAGCTGAACACTCTACCGACTGAGCTAAACCGGCCATATATATATTATATCAAAATATATTTACTTTTTTTACTTTATATTGAAATATAATATATTATAATTATAAAGTAATAATAAATCTACAGGTAACCTACACTTGCTTTTCTGTTGAGCCTCATCTATTTTTGTTTTGATGTAATTGGTCCTTATGGGGGGTGGGGAAAAAAAACACAAACATTATAGACAGTTACCCGAGAAAACCAAATGCCACAAAAAGATTGTTACCAATTTGGGGAATTTCCTAGTTAACATCAGATCCCAGTTTACAATGGTAGCATGACTAACTGCCTTGTTTCAAAAAACGAAAGAAAAACAATGCAAAACAAAGAAAGCAAAAAACAACGTAACAAAAAAAGTAAAAATAACGAGTTGAAAACTTTGCATAGATTTTCTAACAAAACATCTTTCAAATAACGATTGCTAAAAAGAAAAAAAGAAAGAAAGAAAAAATGCTTCATTGCCGCAAACTAATTAGAAAGTTATTCCGCTAAAGAATTTATCCATTATCAGAACTAGCTGAAAACCCACCCTATAAACCAGATTTTAAGCTAGTTTACACCAATGCTTGATAATTTGTATTATTTAGATTTTCGCACTGTTGTCCAGTCATGGTATAATTAGGCATCCAGTCAAGGTGTAATGGTTAGCAATCTAGTCTCACAGTTCTGTTACTATTAAAAAGAGAGTTTGTTCCTCACTGGATGCCCCATATGTATGATCTCATGTCAAATCCTACCCAATGATTATATATATATATATATATATATTCATTTGTTCACTTTTGTTTTTGAAATTATGACACGCTCACACCGTTGCTACACATTGCTACACATTGCTAACATCTTACCGGATGTCAGCCTTGTTCTCAACAAACTTTTAAGAAAGAAAAAAAAAGAAAGAGAGAAATAAGAAATTACAGTTATTCGCCCATTCATAAAGGAGGAGAAGAAGAAAGAGAGGAAAAAAAGAGAGGAAAAGGAAATAAGAAGAGAAATTATAACCACACAAATATAAAAAAAAAAACATAAGCACGTCATTTCTGAAATCCGTCTCTGACGATAAAGCTTCGCTTTGAAATCGATTAGACATATAAACATCTTTTTGTCTTTATTTTTTACGCATTGTATTGCCTTCGAATTTTATTATTTTATAACATACTTAACAATGCTTCAAGCAAATTACCAATTACTTTTATATATATATATATATATATATATATTTTTTTTTTTTTTTTTTTTTACTGTTATATACATGTTTTTGAAATTTTTTAATAACTAATCATATAGGTGCTAGTGACCAGCCAATTGATCTGATCAGGCTTCTCCAGCCACACAACTAGCCTAAGTAAAGGCCAAGGTAGAATGTTGTATATCATAAGACCATTTAGTACTGAAATCACAGACTGCTCAGCCACCATGATCCTATCCTCAGGTATTATGGGTTGCCACCTACGGCTAACAAGTGGCCCTAGTGTGTGTGTGTGTGTGTGTGTGAGTGTATGTGTGAGGGAGTAGTCTTACCCTCTGCAGAGGTGCAGTCTGCGCATTCTACTGCCTCAGCCAACAAGGAAAGAGAAATTTGGATGAAAACATTGGATCCAAATTGTTAGGTCCATACCTAACGAAATCTAGAGTTACTTCCCTTGATCAGTAGGGGACAGCGGCCTCCCTTGAAGGTTGCATTATGGGAACCAGGAAGTGGAGTTTCTGCCATGACACTTTTGATTGTGTGTGAGCTAGTTAAGTCATTTTTAGGGTAGAAGCAATCTCTACACTGTGTTAAATAAAACCTTGTTAATTTCCAACAACCTGGTCTTGCATTTTCATTCAGTGCACCGTATTTTATTTGTATGTGTTGTGTCCTTAAAAGGGATACAATCAAACAAGGTTATAGTTGAGTGGAAGGATCAGTCAACACGTTTGTAGATTTAAGATAGAGGGTTTTATTGCAGAGAGATACAATAAGACAAAAAAGGAATGTTTGTAGATTTAAGATAGAGAGTTTTATTGCCGAGAGATACAATAACAAACAACGAATGTTTGTAGATTTAAGATAGAGGTTTTATTGCAGAGAGATACAATAAGACAAACAACGAATGTTTGTAGATTTAAGATAGAGGGTTTTATTGCAGAGAGATACAATAAGACAAAAAGGAATGTTTGTAGATTTAAGATAGAGGGTTTTATTGCAGAGAGATACAATAAGACAAAAAAGGAATGTTTGTAGATTAAGATAGAGGGTTTTATTGCAGAGAGATACAATAAGACAAACAACGAAATGTTTGTAGATTTAAGATAGAGGGTTTTATTGCAGAGAGATACAATAAGACAAACAACGAATGTTTGTAGATTTAAGATAGAGGGTTTTATTGCAGAGAGATACAATAAGACAAACAACGAATGTTTGTAGATTTAAGATAGAGGGTTTATTGCAGAGAGATACAATAAGACAAACAAGGAATAATGAGGCATGCTACTAATCCTTGAAGCCAGTCCAGCATAATGCCGTACTCACTATATATATAGTCAGACCGCATGAGTGAGAGAGAGAGTGTAGAATATTTCATTACAACAGTATATAAAAAACAAAGCACAAATGATCGTTGATCCAGCAGATCAAACTTTAATTTACACAAAGTAAATGCAAAAATGGTCAATATTTTTTTGTGAATGTCATTTGGAAAAACCATTATCCCAAACAGAAAAAAAATAAAAAGTACATCAACACCTATTGTTGTGACAGAGTTTATCGATATACAACATTGAGTCTGGAAAAGGTTAACAAATAGTTTTATTACCTTTTGGGTACAAGGGCAGTGATGCTGATAGCTTTTTAATTTATTTTTATCCTGGACACACGGATTTGATTTGAATGAGTCCCTGGGAAATTTGATGGGTCCCAACTAAAGTTTCATAATAAATTGTAGAGGTTTTATCTATGAACAACTAAAGCTGTCTAACCCCTACCTTGTACCTCATACAGTGTAATTCATTTCCAAGTAAATATTGAAATGTATTTACAGTTTGCTTGAAATGATAAGGGAAGAAAAAAGACACTGGGATGCATGAATATGATTTTACTGCATCCTTTTAGGTTTTTGTGCATCAGGAACGCAGGACGCATACCTATCAGTATCTCTTCAAACAACTGTACTGAATACTCTACTAGCAAGACTAGCTACTACAATCACCTCGTCTAGTCTGTATCTTATGTTTTATATCCAACTTTATTGTATGGGAAATATCCTCCCTTACAACACTTAATGAATAAGATGAGCAAGCAAGACTTTTTTTTAATACCTGCCTTAATAGAGTCAAATGCACAGTTCTTCAAACAAGTAATGAATACTCTGTTAGCAAGACTAGCTACTACGACTAACCTCGTCTAGTCTGTATCTTATGTCTTATATCCAACTTTCTTGTATGGGGAAATATCCTCCCTTACAACACTTAATGAATAAGATGAGCAAGCAAGACTTTTTTTTAATACCTGCCTTAATAGAGTCAAATGCACAGTTCTTCAAACAACAGTAATGAATACTCTGTTAGCAATACTAGCTACTACAACTAACCTGTATAGTCTGTATCCTTTATGTCTTTTGTTGAACAAGTCCAAATTTCTTGTAAGGGGAATTATCCTCCCTTACAACACTTATATGGTTCAAATTTTACAGATGTCTGCTATAAAGGAACGGTTAGCAAACTAGTCTTATTATTGTATTTAATTCCGACTCAAATACTGTGTCTTTGTACCAGATCAAGTTAAGTAAAAAATTGTACATCAACATCTATATGGGTCATAGAAGCCTGCTATAAAGCAATGGTTAACAAACTAGTCTTATAAAACCAATAATACTTCCCACTGAATGGCCTCCCACTCAAGTGCCGTGTCTTTGTACCAGATCAAGATAAGTATAAAAAAAAACAAAAAAAACTACATACTTCACATGTTAAATATTTATTTTTACATTAACGAAAACCAGTTCTTTTATGAATTTTTATGTAAGAGGGGCAACCAAGTTAAAAACTTAAGTATCCCACACAAAGGAGTAGCAGAGCGAGAAAAATAAGATAAAAAAACATAGACCAGTACAATATATATTCTTTATTGTTAATGAAAACCTCAAAATTATTCAAAAAGGTTTGTATTATTATCATGAGCACCTGCCCAGAGAACAATGATTACCATGCACTAAAGTTAGTCGTTATATGAATCAGGCTTTGTGCAACAAATAGTCACAATAAATAGCAATATTTTATTTAAACTAGCAAAAAAAAAAAAAAAAAAAAAAAAAAAAGGCGCCAGGCACAAGTATTTAAGTTTTAATATAATTAAATATTATATTGAATTAGGAAGACTAATGAAATTAAATACAAACACAAAAAGATTACTTATTTTTACTTTATTCTAATTGATTTCAATATAAAATATACACCTTCAGGAAAACTTTAAATATTATAGGTAGCTACACTTTACACACACGTGTATATATATATATATATATATATATATATATATATGTATTTTGTATTGGAGAAATGAAAATAAAGGGATCAATTACTGGTCTAAGAGCAATATTCATTTGTTATAGGGCACTATACAATTAAAAGGCATCTGTTACCAATGGTTTCAAAGCAGCATATTAGTTGCTTATCCTCAAGACAAAGCAAAAACATGACAGTGACCTTTGAAACCAATGGTACCTTTTAATTGTATAGTACAATTTGTATATATATATATATATAAAAATGAACCTCATGCTTTGTGCTACAACATACTGATAGCCATACCAGTCAGCTATTGCTCTTTTTTTTCTTTCTTTTTTTTTCCCCTTTTCCTTTCGTATCTTATTAAATGAGATGTAAATGGAACTTGAGATAGCACAAGGTTCTGGTCACGATGTGGCAACAGGAATTAGATGAATGGTAAGCGGAGGAGGAGGTAGCGTTGGCATTTGAAGATGAAAGTGTAGTAGGCGAGGGTGGGGATAGAAAAAAGGCATAAGCTCAAGAGGGAACAAAGTTGTTTGCTATAAAAATAAAATAAAGAAATATTAAAAGAAATATTGGGGAGGGCTGGCAAAGTTGATGGTGAGATAAAAGAAAAAAAAGGGGGGTAGCATTTAGAGAATATTTACTCAATGGAATGAGAAAGAGTTGTAAAAAGGGTGACTGCCACCCAACTATTCGGTTGCAGAAGCATGTATGGCTTAATTAAACAGGGCACTGTTGACAGTGCATGCAATCACTTAAATCATCTTCCAATATATCACTATTTGGCACAATTCCAATCAAATGGACCCAAAATGGATTAATTTCAAATAGGACATTTTTCCACTACTTGATATCTAACTATGGTCACCAATTCTTCTGTTTACTAACGGGATCACTGAAGCATGTTTCTAGTATATTAGATTTAAAATTTCTAAATTTTTATCAAGCTGGGAGAATATAACAGGTACAGCCAAAATTCATGAGTTTTTTACACCCCTCTCCATAAATTAAATTCAACAAAAAAAAAAAAAAAAAAAAATGAATCAAGCTTAATGTAATTCTTGGTGTATGAAGAAGAGGAAAAATTATTTCTTTAAAATAGGAAAATTTTATTAATTAAAATTTGTATCTGTCAAAATGGCTTATTTTTGCCATTTTCCACTTGAAGATGTGTTTTTTTTAATGCGATTTATTTCATTAATATAATTAATTCACAGAAATTTAATTTTATGCCTAATATTACATTTCTATGCAAACATTTTTCTTATTTGCAGTTTATATATATATATATATATATATATATATATATGTGGAGAAAAGTAGACAAACACGGGATGTTGTGGAAACTTGATGTTTATTGTCGACGGTGCAACGTTTCGGTCTCTTATTAGACCATCTTCAGGACTTGAATATAGTTCTTACTCCAATGATGGAAATTCTCAAAATGCTGAAAGCGGAAGGTCGTCAGTAGGGGGAAGTGTAGTTGGGGGTGGTTAGTGGATTCTTCTTCTCTCTGGAATGGGGAGTGCCGAAATGGTCAATGGTGGTACCACAGGTGTTAGATTGTGGGGATTGGTTAGCTAAATATGTGTATGTGTGTGTGTGTGTGTGTGTGTGTCTGTTTAATTGTTTTTTGTTTATGTGTGATTGGGAACTGGATTTGTCATTAAGTTATATATGTGTTGTTGGTATGTTGGTGTGATTTTTTTTTTTTTTTTTATTATTATTTATTATTTATTTTATTTTATTTATTTATTTATTTTTTCTAAGGGTTTGTAAGGGTAAGATTTGTTAAAATTGTAAGTGAGCATATGTATAAGTGTGTATATATATATATATATATATATATATATATACACACTTGTTGAAAATGGGATGGTCTATATATTTAACTAAACTTTAATAACTAAAAAAAGTGTTGGAATATATATAATGTGTTTACAATTATTGTAATCCCTTCTGATCAATTATAATGAACTAACCATCAGTTTTTGCACTTTGGTAGGAGAGCGGCTGTGAGCGGTTTAAAGTAGGCAAAGAGTTCATTTGAAATCAGAAAAATAAGAAAACTCACCGCAAAATTAATCAACAAGTGGAAAATAAAAACCAGCATTTAGCTTATATTAGCATCTATATTTATATTTATAGGAATATAACTATATTTATATTTACCAACCCCTCCGCACGAGCAGGGTGCGACACAAGGTCAATTTCTTAAGCGGAGTTTAACAGGTTTGAATTCAGAGTTTTCCTTCTCCTAGACTGGTTACCTAGCCATAGGTTAAAGAGTCCAGTCTGCTCTACTATTTACCCATAGCTGGAGGGAGAGTAGGATTCATACCTTTCCCAAGGGTATTAGCGCTAAGTGAAATGCAATTACCACGTCCAGGATTTGAACTCTGGGCAACGAGTCCATTTCCCATGACTTTAACCATTACACCACACGCTTCCTATAATATAACTATATTTGTACACAGAAGAGATAGGGTTAAACCCAGCAATTACATTTTAAAAAATTTTTTAAATCTCAGACTAAGTTTGTTTTTTTTGTTTTTTTTTGGAGGGGGTGATGGAAGTGATGAACAAACAAATCAAAGGGCACATAGGCCAAAACATTGTACAGATAACAATAAAGATGAGAACAATAGTCCGAATAATCCAAATAATACTAATGAAAACTAGTGTTTGACACTTAGAGATAATTCTTTTACTTACTGATAATAAATAGCGGAAAAAACTTATTTACTTTTAGACGTTATCAATCAGGAAAATTTTAATGACCAGCATCTTTTCCTAAATGTTTTCCTTCAAGATAAGAAACTAAGAAAAAAAAAAAAAAAAAAAAAAAGTATTAAGATACAAGATAATTATTTTCACTTATCTATTAAGCGGAAAAGATTTTAAACTGTATCCTACCACTTAACTCTACCAAAATAACCACAGTCACCACATATTAAGAGGCCTTCAAGTATTATATATTAATAATCATGTTCCTTAATTGTATGACCATTATCATCTTGCAACACCCTCTGGTTAAAAATGAGACTGTCCAAATTATCCAAGATGAAATGCAATCTATATATTGATACTCTTGTTCCTTAATTGTATGACCATTATCATCTTGCAACACCCCTGGTTAAAAATGAGACTGTCCAAATCATCCAAGATGAAATGCAATCTATATATTGATACTCTTGTTCCTTAATTGTATGACCATTATCATCTTGCAACACCTCTGGTTAAAAATGAGACTGTCCAAATTATCCAAGATGAAATGCAATCTATATATTGATACTCTTGTTCCTTAATTGTATGACCATTATCATCTTGCAACACCCCCTGGTTAAAAAGGAGACCGTCCAAATCGTCCAAGATGAAATGCAAAAATGCAAATCCTGATTATCTGGTGTTGCTTATCCACAGAATTATTTTTTTATGATTGTCATCATCTCAGCTAAGTAATAGATCATTCCATTTTTATTATAAAAAAAAAGAAAGGTAACGAAAAGGACATGCCACACAGAAAAATATAAGAAAGAAAGAGTAGGAGAAAGTTAGAGAGAGGAGTGAGCATGTGGAAGTGATAACCCTAATCTGTTTCAATTGAATATAATGAATATGATGAAAAGAAGGAACGAAAAAAAAGGGAGAGTTAAATCAAGATTATACTTTTTTACATATTGGACTATTTGCAATAGCTCTTAAGTAAACATATCAAACATCATAATTATCATACTGTGGTATATATCCACATGTCCTGCTAGTTGTTATTATATTTTTCCCATTTTTAGTCCCAAGGCAAATAGACTTTCCCCCCCCCCCCCGACAAACTAAAACTAGTAGATAAATACAGAGGCTTGTGGCATTAAGATGTTTCCAAGCAGAATTTAAAATATTAAATGGCAAGTGGACTTATACTAAGTCATAACTTAGATAATTTAACAATGCTGGTATAACACATGTACATGAATGAGCGTGTTTCACGTATACATGTGCATATGTGTGTATAAACACAGCGAACATTAGAACTATTTTGACGCCCAGCAGACTTACCCCCCAAAAAAAAAAAATGACCTGAAGGTACTGTTGCTTATCTGATACACAAAGGCAAAATATACCGTATCCCTAATCTCATTTCATTTCACAGGAACACCAACAATAGCAGGATCGCGGTACTTGCTACTTGCATTGATCCCCAAATGGGGCAAAAGGGGCTCTTTAGCCTTGGACGACAACCAAACAGTCAAGAAAGGTCCGACCCAAAACCTCTGCTGCCTTTCAAGGAAAGGCTAAGGGAGTAAACCCCAAAAACAAATCAGGAGCCAGAACCCTTAAAAGGTGGTGTGATGCTGAAATCCAGTGCTACCCATCAACTCCTGCGACACTACTGTTGCCAAACCGCATTGGTACCTTACCTTTCCTTTGGATCACAGCGGCAGTGTGGAGAGGCGGGGATTTGCTACATGGGCAACAGCTTATCCTCCATATGAACCTACCCAGGCTATGTAGTTCAAAGAGAAAAAAAATAACTTGGACACTACTCCATCGTCTCTCGTAGACAGAAGGCTGCCAGCCAACCACCAACCATTTTTTTTATAAACCCTTAAGGTGGTGTGATGCTGAAATCCAGTGCTACCATCAACTCCTGCGACACTACTGTTGCCAAACCGCATTGGTACCTTACCTTTATCACAGCGGCAGTGTGTTTGCTACATGGCAACAGCTTATCCTCCATATGAACGTAGTTCAAAGAGAAAAAAAAATAACTTGGACACTGTAGACAGAAGGCTGCCAGCCAACCACCAACCATATTTTTTATAAAATGGAGATCACTATGCTAATTAGAATCTTTTATTCCTTCTTAAATAGAAGCATCAGTATCGTAGACCATTGTTACTAGGGGAACCCAACAGGTGCCTGGGTCGGGTCACTTAGTGCTACATAATAATACTTTGAGATAAACTAAGGGATTCTGATTTGTTGATATTGCACATGCTTTTCACAATGTTCTTCATTAACCCTCTCCCTCACCCCACCCCCCATGTGCACGTTGATACCTGGACAAAGGATTCTTAACTGACATAAATCACTTCATCTCATGACTTGACTCATTCTCCCTTCATCTCGACAACAACTGATATTCACATTCATTCACTATCAGTAATGAAGAGGATTTGGAAATAAAGAAAAAAATCTATAATATATATAAGTGTGTGTGTGTGTGTATATATATATGTATGCGTGTGTGTGTGTGTATATATATGTGTGTGTGTGTGTGTATACACAGACACACACACACACAAAGTGATCTTGTTCCCCTTCCCCCTCATCCAATCCAAGATATGATTGCACATTGCTAGATTGGTTGAATCCAATTGGGTCTTTCTACAGAAATAAGCACTTATATTATTGAAGAAATGAAAGAGAAAGGCCATCCAGAACAAAAAAACATAATCATTACTAAAGTTGGCCATATTAATATCAAATCATAAGCAGACCCTATTTTAGATTTTTTTTTTTTTTTTTACTTTCATACAAGAGTCAAAAATTATCCACCCTTTCACCATAAGTTAAAGTTAATTGAAGTTGGTGGAGTGGCCTAATGTTGGTATCAGCCGAACAATGAGGGAGTCTATCCCCTTTTCGCTAGTGCTAGATCAGGGAAATAGTTTTTGCTGAGGTGGAATGACACATCTGCCGTCAGCTCCCTACTTTACCACACAGATCAGATTACCCAAGCTGTGCTACTCATGCACTGAGTTACTGGGGATCAGTATTGAACCAGAAACCTTGCAATTCCTAGGTGGGTGCTCTACTGACTGAGCTAAACCAGCTACTTAACATTTTTGTGTTCTGTGCATGTGTGCTTATAGTTGGCATTGTTGTGGTCACATGATCAAAATTGGAGCCTAATTGCGCTATTTTGTTTGATGTCTTTACAGTGTAAACATGGCCACTTTATTAACAGTATACACCAAGGATGAACAAAGAGCAGTGACCCAATTTCTCTAGTCAGAGATTAAGGGGCTGAAAGTGTGGATAGAGAAGTTTAAAAATGGCCGGACAAACATAATGCACAAATGAAGATGTGAAAGCAGTGATGCATAAATGGTTGCAAGACCAACTGAAAACCTTCTTAGAGAGAATACACAAGCAGGAACAAGTGCATAGAAAAAGGAGGAGACTAAATAGAAAATAAATAAAAGGTGGCTTTGTGATTGTTTTTCTTTATAATAAAAATGGAATGGTTCATTATTTATCTGAGGTGACAACTTTCATAAGAAATTGGTGGATATTTATCTGCCAATTTCTTATGAAAGTCGTCACCTCAGATAAATAATGAACCATTCCATTTTTATTATAAAGAAAAACAATCACAGAGTCACCTTTTTATTTATTTTCTATTTAGAAAAGACACAAATATAACTGCTGACCTTAAATCATATGCGAACGAAACAAAACAAAAAACTGTTTTATGTTAAGAAAAAAAGAAAAAAACTTTTTAAAATTACTTAAGAAATTTCCATATCAAAAATATTAAAAAAAAAAAAAGAATAAAGAAATAAATAGTTTTTGCCAAACCAAGGTTAAAAAGCCCAGTTTGCCCTACTATTTACCCATATCTAGGGGGAGAATAGTTAGATTCATACCTTTCCCAAGGGCATTAGCGCTAGGTGAAATGCAAACAACCACATCCAGGATTTGAACTAGTTTTGCCGTGTCCATTTCCAACGAGGGTAGGCATTACACCATGCACCTCCACTAGACACAAATATAACTTCTGACCTAAAATCATGTGAGGACAAAAAAAAAAAAAAAAAAACTTCAGTTATATTTTAAGAAAAAGGAAATAAAAAAATAAAAAAAACTTTAAAAAATTACCTAAGAAATTCCCAACCCAAATACTACAAAATGAAATTAAAAAAAAAAAAAAAAAAAAAAAAAGTCGTTGTTGTTCTCTCCCTTCCCCGCCCTCAAAAGCAGCAGGTAAAACCTATGAGCAATTATTCTGACTGAAGTAGTAATCTATTTACCTGGCTACATTCCTAGTTACTCATACCCTGCCGTCAAAACCATAACAGAACACCTTAAGGTGGGTAATGTAAGCAAGTTCAAACATTGTCAACTTACACAAAACAATGCAAATAAGTTGAATAGTCAAAGACAAGAGGACAGCAAACAATTTACTAAACCAATACAAATTTTACTCACTACATTTTCAACATGAACACGCGAGATGATATATATATATATATATGTATGTTAGGAGGGGCCGGTTTAGCTCAGTCAGTAGAGCACACAGCTTGGATTCGCAAGTCCCTGCCAACTCAGCACATGAGTAGCACAGATTGGGTAGTCTGATCTGTGTGGTAAAGTGGGGAGCAGATGGTAGGTGTGGCTCTCCACCTCAGGGAAAAAAAAACAGTCTCCCTGGTCTAGCACTACTGAAAGAGATAGACTCTCGCTGAAAGTTGATACCGACAAAAGGTCACTCCGTCTACTTACCTTTTGAAGAATAATCAAGCGGTTGTAACTTAATACAATCCTGTCCTGTCACAATTCCACTGCAGAATGACAGGGTATTTATAAAACTCCACAATATCATAGAAACCAAGCAGCCAATCAGAACTCAAGGAATGGAATCACCCAAATGCATGAATGGACTATTCTTGATTTCTATAAATACCAACTGTCTTGGACACTGCCTCAGTTGTGCTTAGCTAGTTGCTGTTATTCAAACCAACAGTAGACTGACTTCAATACTTTTTTATATATTAGGTCAAGGATATCAAGTGTTTCCTTGATAGGATTCAACCAAAATTGAGAACTCAAACACATATAAAGATATGCATATATATTTTTACATATACGGAGTATTATAAATAAATGAATAGGTGGATACATTAGTTCTAAAAATTTGTCCTTCGGGGCGGGGGCTCTGTGGCTTTGGACACTGGACCTGTGTGTTAAATTAACAGCGTGATCCCAGGGGGCCATCCCCCAGGCAACACCTGACCCCTCGATTTAAAGGGGCAGGGCTGAGTTTATTGCCCAGTGCCCGAGGCGCCCCCCCCCCGAGGGGGAATGCCGACTGGATGCACGCATTTTTTGTACCCGTCACCCATGAGCTTCGGATCATGGGTGGTCCCACATTAATAGGGCCTTGTGCCTAACGCATACACGTGGTGTACGTGGTAAATACAACATTAGTTCAGATACAAATTTATTTCAGCCTTTTGAGACAAGAAAATCAAAGCAATGGAACTGGATTTGAAGTCTCCAATTTAGTAAAAATCAGACTAAATCAGAATTTTGCTGAGAGAGAGATAGAGAGAGAGAGAAATTTTGCTGAAAGAGAGAGAGAGAGAGAGAGAGAGAAATTTTGCTGAGAGAGAGAGAGAGAGAGAGAGAGAGAGAGAGAGAGAGAGAGAGAGAGAGAGAGAGAGAGAAGAGAGAAATTTTGCTGAGGAGGTGTTGCTGAAAAAGAAGGGGGGGGGTTCCTTCAAGAGAAGGAGGGAAATTGTCTATAGTTAATTGCTTTTAATGTTATCCAAAATAAAAGATATTGAGAGAGAGAGAGAGAGAGAAACATCTGTAAGGTTTTCAAGACTATTATCCTCATCACCATTTTGTGTTTTGGTCATTAAATCAGCATGTTCTCCAATCATCTTATGATGACTACAAAAATAAAATAAAATAAACAAATAAAAAAATAGAAAATAAAAAATTAAAATAAAAAAAATAAATCCTTGTCCATAAAATTTCCAGGTCACAAAAATCTCAATGCAAAAATAGACGTTCATAAAACAAAGAAAGTAAGTGCAAAAATTCTCGTAGATGTAATCAAACCAGAAAAATAAAAAGGTCAGATGCCTCATTAATAGAGAAAGACAAGTCCAGCTAAGATGCACAAAGAAAGGAAGATTATTTCTCCATGAGGTTACCATAGATTTTCATGAAATGCTTGAATTTTAAAGATATTCTTGAATATAAGCCAACCTTTTTTTTGTGCAGGATCTTATTCATCAAGAAATTGTATGGCATGAACTATCAAAGGGCTCATTAAACCAAAGTGAAGATACATTAATTTAATTTGGACTGTTATTAAGTTTACATTTTAGATTTTGTTGTAAGCATAACATTTTTTTTATTGAGAATGGTCTTATTAGTAGATAAGTTTTAATTTAGGCTTTAAACATGAAAAAAAAAAGGTCCTCTGGCCTAGGACAACTCCACACAAGAAGAGTAGAGTCCAAACATCTAATAAAGTCTCTCAATTGCTTAAGCAATAATAAAAAGACAACAAAAAAGAAAACGAAAACATTAATCATAGAATGACAAGACAAATGACTGGCATTTATAGGATGAAAATTAAACAGTATATTAATCAGTAAAAGAAAGATCTAAAAAGAGAGAGAGACAGACAGACAGAAATAAGAGAGAGACAGACAGAATAAGAGAGAGACAGACAGACAGAAATGAGACAGACAGAGAGAGAGACAGACAGAAATGAGAGAGAGAGAGACAGACAGAAATGAGAGAGAGAGAGACAGATGAGAGAGAGAGAGACAGACAGAAATGAGAGAGAGAGAGACAGACAGAAATGAGAGAGAGAGAGAGAGACAGAAATGAGAGACAGAGAGACAGAGAAATGAGAGACAGACAGAAATGAGAGAGAGACAGACAGACAGACAGAAATGAGAGACAGACAGAATGAGAGACAGACAGACAGACAGACAGACAGAAATGAGAGACAGAGACAGAGAGAGAGACAGACAGAGAGAGAGAGACAGACAGACAGAAATGAGAGAGAGACAGACAGACAGACAGAAGACAGAGCAAACAAGAGAGAGAGAAAAAAGAGAAACAGAAATGAGAATGAGAGAGACAGAGCAAATAAGAGAGAAATACAGAGAGAGAGAGAGAGAGAGAGAGAGAGAGAGAGACAGACAGAAATGAGAGAGAGAGAGCAAACAAGATGGAGAGAAATAAGAGAGACAGACAGAAAATAAAGAGAAAGAAAAAAAAGACAAACAAAAGGTAGAGGAAGAGAAAGAAACAGAGAAATATATATATATATTATATATATATATATATATATATATATATATATATATGATAGAGATAGTGAGAGTTAATAAAATAGTAAGGCTGTGTCATCTCATGAATATTGCAACCAGATCATCAGAAGCTTGTTCACTTCTGGCCTAGATATTTGCATTATGCACAGGATTTTTCTCTGGAGGAGGAGGAGGAGATGTTTTGGTTAGATAGCTCAGTGTGACTGTACTTCTTTTTTTTATTTACACACATCACTGACCATCTGGTGTAGATGTAGTTTAATCACAAAAGGGGAGACAAGATTTTGGTGTTCACCAGCAAAAGGTCAAACATAGATTAGGCCAGAGATTTTAAAAACATTTTTTCTATTGGTAGCACATGTTAAAAAATAAAAACATTTAACACATTGATTATGTATTGGTACACATATGTACCAATATGTATTTTACTGATATACATACTGGTATATATATATATATATATATATATATATACACACACACACACACACACATACATATATACCATTGCAAATATTTCACTTCCTTTCTTTTTTTTTCTATGTCAAACAGGCTCTCTGACTATTAAACCCAATCACATCACTTAACTTCGGTAATCTAGAGGGAACATATATATATATATATATATATATGAAGATAGGATGGATGTCATTCATGTCAGCCCCTATCCTCCCTCCCATCACTTCCGCTACTAACTCCCCCCCCCCTCACCAAATCAAATGTACTTGCACATAATTTTGCTTTCAATAAAAATCTTTGGCTGATGATGTCTGTATAAATCGGACGAAATATTTCAAACTCTTAGATTTGTTTTGAGTTATCATTTCTTGTTCACTATCCTTTTACCTACCTCATATATATATATATATATATAAAAAGGAAGGTCCGCAAAATGTATTTTGTTCTCAGAAAAAAATTTTTTAATTCTTTTTGTTTTACATATGCAACACGTGTTTCAGATCTTCTGGTATCTTCTTCAGGCTTTGATTGATAATATTGATATTATCAATCAAAGCCTGAAGAAGATACCAGAAGATCTGAAACACGTGTTGCATATGTAAAACAAAAAGAATTAAAAAATTTTTTCTGAGAACAAAATACATTTTGCGGACCTTCCTTTTTTTTATAAAATATTAAATTTTCTCCCGTTGGAACCAGAACAACATTTTATATATATATATATATATATATATATATATATATATATATGTCATCCACACGTGTTTCAACTTATCAAGTCTCTTCAGTGTGGTTAGACATTTGTAAGCTACCTACAGCCGGGATTGAAATCTGATTGGTTCAGCATCAGTCAGACACCTTAACCACTAGGCTATAGTCACCTACAAAATGTGAAGGGGATTTTAATTGTTTTTAATACACACATCCCTATGTATGTAAAGGTTGCCATTAGTGCTCCATCCCTTATATCGGAGAGCGTTGCGTTTACACTTTAGTTGGCGGTCGTCACACATACATACACACACTAGCAGGACTTGTGGATATACAACAGAATGATAATTTAATTATTACAATGTTTGATATGTTTACTTAAGAGCTATTGTATAATAGTTCAATATGTAAAAAGTATAATAATTTTGACTTAACTCCTTTTCTTTCTCTATCTTTTCATTATGTTCAATTGAAACAGATTAGCTTTAAAAGGTCTGAGATTTGATGATTCAACCATTTTAAAGTAAGAAGAAAAAAAAGAAGAGTTTGTTTTATTTGTGTAAAAGTAGATAATGACTGAAGGATAAAGAGAGAAAAAAGTTTTCATTAAGTCAGAAAAATTAGACAGTTTAAAAAAAAAAAAAAAAAAAAAAAAAAAAAAAAAGAAGTCAGATTATTTGCATGCTGTGTGCGAGAGAGTGAGATTGTATAACATCTTTTAAGAATCTTGTTTTTTTTATGAGAAGACAAAAATATTTCTCAGCATGATACTATTTCCAGACTTAACAGCATAAATATAGAAGCAACAATAATTATTTATAGAACTACAATAGATATTACACTGATATGTGAATGTAATAATGGTTATATATATATATATATATAATATATATATATATATATATATATGATAAGTATGTAAACACGACGATATGTAATAAAAGTCACTACAAGAGGAATATTAACCTACTCTAAACAAATCGTAAAATCTAAGAAGTCCGTTTGTTGTAGGGGTTATGGTACTCGCCTGTCAGCTTGACAGTCCGGTTTCGAATCACGCACAGGGTGGTCTTCCTATCTATAGCTCTGCTGATGAGGCCTAATAGGCCGAAATGTACATACAGAGATTTATTTTTCTCGATTTGTTTAGCCTTACATTTAAATAGGCATTCCCGCCTAATTAATTAATTATTAACTAATTAATTTTCAAAATTAGGTACGACTTTAATTAAGCACATATTCTCCCAAAAATATATATATATATATATATATATATATATCTTTAGAATATCTTACATAATTTTCTATGATGGGAACACAGTCTAACCCAGAGTATCTCTCAAAGTGATCCATATAGACCCCTGGGATGTGAATAAAATTTTGTGGACCGGTTTAGTTCACTCGGTAGAGCACTCACAAGGTTCTGAGGTCGATACCGGCCCCTGCCCACTCAGCATATGAGTAGCACAAATTGAGTAATCTGATCTGTGAGGTAAAATGGGGAGCTTATGGTAGGTGTGTCACTCCACCTCAGAAAAAATAATCTCCGCGGTCTAGCGCTAGCAAAGGGGGATTGACTCCCTCGCTGCCCAGTGATACCAACAATAGGCCACTCCACCGAATAAAAGCATAGGGGCCCATAGAGGTTGAATGCTTATCTTCATAGGAAATGGACATGGAGACACAGGTTCAAATCCAGGATGATGCATCATTCACATACAATCCGTTCAGGCATACAGGTCATTTGAATGAACAATTCTGACCAAAAAGATCTAGATCTTTTCAGCATTGTTAACAATGATTTTTATGGAGAAAAAAAAAATTTTTTTTTTTTTTTGAGAAACAATTACATTTTTAACAAATTATTTTATCTCTATATATAATGTAGATTTGGTGTGTCTGTAACCAAAACTACATCATTGCTTACATCACAATACCCTCACAATTTTTTAAAGTTTATAAATGAGTATTTGGATTTAGTCAAAATAATTAATACATAAAATAAAGAATAACTCTGTATTATATATACTCAGAAATTAAGTATGCAACATTCAATGGTCCTCATTGTTAAAATAAGTTTTAATAAATACATGCCTGGTATTATTGATTTATATATAGTTTGTTTTATTTCAATATATATTTAAAGTTATCTAATGTAGAGTTTTACGAGAAAATTGTTTGCAAACAAGAAATAGTCACAATGTTCTTCTACACTAAATTTTATATTTTATTATACAGTGAAAAAAAAAAAGTTCTGTTTTGATAATCGTCTGTCGTAAAATTTTGTTTTTATGACAGATGATAATCAAAACAGAATGATTTTGACGCCCCCACTCCCCACAAGAAAAACCTATAATATTTGAATTAATTTGAATTTAACTGTTAGAAAATTGTTTAGAAAGAAAACATTTATTTGAAATTTGAGAGCATCACTATTATTCTTAATGTCTATTGCCCTCTATCATGCAAACCACTCGAGTGAGACAAACAGGGACGAACTCTTAAGCAACATCCCCTCCGGTGGAAACCAATACATGGACATGCCAGTGCTGGCCGTCCAGCAAGGACCTACATTGACCAGCTCTATGTGGATACTGGATACTGCACAGAGGACCTCCTGAGGACAATGAGTGATAGGGATGGTTGGCGAGAAATTGTCATGGATATCTGTGTTACTTGCGCAACATGATGATGATGATGATGATTAAAAGAATATAAGATTTCAAAGATCTTTTTACATCTTTTTATGAAAAAGCGTGGAAAAAATTAATTATGATAAGGGGTCTGGATGCTGCACAGAGGACCTCCTGAGGACAATGAGTGATAGGGATGGTTGGTGAGAGATTGTCATGGATATCTGTGTTACTTGCGCAACATGATGATGATGATGATGATTAAAAGAATATAAGATTTCAAAGATCTTTTTACATCTTTTTATGAAAAAGCGTGGAAAAAATTAATTATGATAAGGGGTCTGGATGCTGCACAGAGGACCTCCTGAGGACAATGAGTGATAGGGATGGTTGGTGAGAGATTGTCATGGATATCTGTGTTACTTGCGCAACATGATGATGATGATGATTAAAAGAATATAAGATTTCAAAGATCTTTTTACATCTTTTTATGAAAAAGTGTGGAAAAAATTAATTATGATAAGGGGTCTTAGAAATATGCTGACAGTAGAACAATAAGACCACTCCCTATTTCACCAAAGAAAAAAAAAAAAAGACGTCCTAAGTAGGTATCCAGTGGTTGCCATAACTCCTGGATCCACTTTGGCCAGGAGTGATCGTATCAATTATGGCTCCATCCAAAAGTGAAATTAGATAGGAATACTTGAAACCACACAACTATATACAAAATGTATTAAGAATAACTACTTGAAGCTATTATTGTTTACAAAAGATTTATGAGTTACCTGAAACCATATAATTGGTTGAAACACTTGAAACCACATAATTGTGTAAATTTGTATTATATAAATTTGAAACTGTGTGTGTACCAACAAATGATCATTATTAAATAGAAATAATTGCTTGAAAAAAAAAAAAAATGACTTTGGTATTAAATAACCCAACAAAGGTTGGTTGGTTGGATTTTACGGCATGTCAACCCTTGTTGGTTTATCTTATGCCGATGACATTTTGTTTGATTCATTCTTGTTGGGTATTTAATTTTTTTTAACTCAATTTTAAAAAAATAACATTTAAAACTCATTTCACGCATTGACGGGATTCTAACAGGTACTAACACTCCGGTTTAAAGTGGACCTGGGAGTAATGATGATGAAAGGGTACTCCACTTCACTTCAGAATTCCAGAATTGGAACTTCACCACTAGATGCAGTTTAACATCATACCCAGGACACTAAGACCCTCAGACTCCACTTTCTAGCACATGATAAAAAGGGTTATGGGTTTGCCATATGGGAAATAGGGTTGGGACAATCATATAGGTGCAAGGGCTTGACATGGCCAACTGATGGATCAGAGGGGGCCTTTCCAACCACTTGTCTATAATAAGTAAGGACCAAGTGTTGTGTTGAATGTCATGCTGCTTAGTCACTAAGATTCCATCTTTAAGTATCATGTGTCACCACCCACGGCCAACAGGTGGCTCCATGGGGGGGGGGGTACCACTTTGCAGAGGTGCAGTAAGCGTATTCTACACCTCCAGTCAACAGGGCGGCCAACAAAGGTTGACATGGCATAAAATCAACCAACCATCAACTATTTCAACTAGATCTTTTTAAATTCTGGCTATTTCAAGATTGATATAATTTGAAGATGTGCATGAAACCAAATGGTCACAGATAAGCATCCATGAAATCATATATATATATATATATATACACAAAAGCTAATATATATTCATTTATTATTATTATTATATATTAGCCCTATCACAGATATTGAGCACTCTCCTAATAATACTGCATATATTGGCACACCACTGACTCACCAAGTGAGATAGTGTTAACTATACACTGTTTTAATATATATAAGATGTAGGTCTATCATAAGCTGCGAGATTTTCAATTTACTTTTCAATCATACCCCCAATTTTCGTAGCCTTATGCCATCTTAACTATATATATATATACCCATATATAATACCCATTCCAACTAGTGTCCAGTTGGCAGACAAGGGAACAAGCTGTAACTCAATACAGTCCCTGCATTGCTGGGAGCATAATGCAGAATGATGGATATTTATCTAGCACCATATTAACACTTAGATCAGCAGCCAATCAGGACTCAAGGAATGATATCACCCAGATGCAAGTATGGAATATCCCGGGTGCTATAAATACCAATTTCTTTATGTACAGATTCAATTATACTTAGTTATTACTCAGTGCACTAACTCGCTCAATTTCAATTTTTTTTGTGGGGGGATGGTTGGGGTTTTTTTGTTTTTTTTTACTTTATCATCAAAAATTTTCAAACAAATAAATTTGTACTGAATAAAGATTAAAAAAAATAAATAATAGGCGCAATAGTCAACAAAAAGATTTATTCACTTCAAGCAACAATATAGTAAATTGTCTATAATCTTTTGACCAGGAATTTCGGTACAATCAAATATCTTGACATTTCTTAAAAGATAAAAACTTATCTCACCACCAACCTCACCCCCACCTCCAAACACAATAAATCTCCACCGTTATCTGAGAAACAGATAATTTTCAATCAAAATAAATTCTAAAAATCTTTAAATAAATTTTTTTTTTTTTTTTTTAAATGTTAAATTTTTGAAAGACACACTACATTTAAATTTCAATAAACAGAAGAAAATTTTTTTTAAAATTAGATAAATACAATAATCTTTTTTTTTTAATTAAATAAATAAAATGAAAAATACATTTTTGATTGATTGTTTTATGGGATATCAAGAAAGAAATATTTAAAATCGATATTTACACCCAAATATAAAAAGGGCCTTTTTAGCTCAGTTATTAGAGCATCTGGCTGGGAACCACATGGTTCCAGGTTCGATACTGGCCCTCACCAACACAACGCATGAGTAGCACAGCTTAAAATTCAAACACCTCATTAATCTTTAAGAGCAACAAAAAGGCCACTCCACCAACTTTACTGTGGTATAATGGTTAGAGTCATAGGAAATGGACTTGTCAACCCAAGTTCAAATCATGGACAAGGCTGTTTGCATTTCACATTGCGCTAATACCCTTGGAAAAGGTATGCATCCAACTACTCTCCCTCCAGCTTTGAGTAAATAGTAGGACAGACTTGGTTCTTTAACCTTGGCTAGGTAACCAAACTAGGAGAAGGAAAACTGAATTCAAACCTGTTAAACTCTGCTTAAGAAATTGACCTTGAGTCACATCCTGCTCGTGCAGAGGGGGTTGATTATATAGAGTGGAAATAACTCAGACAATATGTGATTTTATAAAAAATGAAAAAAAAAAAACAAGTTTCACTGACGAGTGATGTTTAATAAGCCAACACTGCAGTGTTTCAGTTTGTTTAACAAGAAAAATAAATTATTAGTGAACAGTTTAAATGGGAATGCCGATGTTACTCAGCGTTTTAAATTATGTCTTTTTCACATATTTGAATATCAACAAAAGCCACCACATACCAAAAGCAAGGGCTCACAGACTTTTGTTCACAAATAATTTATTTTTCTTTAAACAAACGAAGGCCCCGAAGAAGCTTTGTTAAATAAACCGAAACACTGCAGTGTTGGCTTATTAAACATCACTAGTCAATGAAACTTGTGTTTTTTTTCATTTTTTTATAAAATCACAGACACATATATTTTATTATAATAGAGATTGTGTATTTGTCTGTCTGTAACCAAAACTATATCACTACTCAAGTCACAATTCCCATTGTTATTTACATCATATTCTCCATGATTTTATTTTTTATCTAAACCTCAATTATAAATAAGTGTCTTACTTTATTAATACTGTTGGCCTTATCTCCATATTTATATATACAACAAAATAGCAGTTTACAGTGTGAATGAAAGCCTAATTTGAATATTGATATTAAAAATTTGATTTTAATAAATATGTACTTAGTATTATTGATTTCTAATTATTTGGTTTTATTTTAATGAATATGAGCAAAAAATTTGGGGATAAATCTTTAAAGAAATCCATTAACAAGAAGAAATAACTGTAATTTTATTCTTTACTTCCTATTTTAAATAAATAGTTAAATTAGGAAAATTTAGCAATGAAAGACAGGAGTGAGAGAATGAGTTTCAGTTGTCTATTTTTAGATTATACCCCCCTATGTTTCAAATCTTTTAATCTGCATTCTTATTTAGTTTCATTAGCCTTTTTAATTTAATATATTTTATTATATTAAAACTTAAATACTTGCACTCGGAGGAAGGTGTATATATTTGCTAGTATATATAATAGATATAAACGACAAAATGGATTGCTGCGAAGGATCATTTTCTCATCCGTATGCGAGTTTAGAGTAAGAAAATTCAAGTCACCTATTATTTACAACCAGATTGTAAATGACATGATGAACAGCAACAACTAATGATTTGTATAAACATCAGAGAAAATATCTTGAATTATTCTGGTTGAAAGAAACCAAATAAAACATGAAGAAATCCACAATAGAAATCAGGAAAGATTCATTAACTTTCTTTTACAAGAGGAGAAAAAAAAGGTTTATCTACCATTCCATGGGTAAATTATATATTTAACTTTGATAAGATATTTATGAACAGATGAAAAAAGAAAAAAATCATGAGAAAATAACTTTTTTTTAAACGTGATATTTTTGTAATCCACAACATATGAGAGAGAGAGAGAGAGGACAAGAGTGTGTGTGTGTGTGTATATATATATATATATATGTCAGGTCGCATATGGCGCTACTGGTACTATGTAACCCAGTACTACCTGTTTCATAGTCGGGTTATCGGCGACTAAACCGGTTACCCCACCAAGCCTATCTGGTGAGGAGGATGGCTAGACATCCAGCAGGACGAAAAACAAAACCTGTTAAAGGGCAGATGAAGCCTTTCGCTCAACGGCCATTAGCAAATAACATACGCGGGGACGTAGAAATACTTGGATTGGTATCCAGGCGCGTAGCAAAACCACCAGGAGAGATGCATTCCTCAGCCTTGTCAAGACAAGTGTCTAGGAGAAGGAAAACTCCAAAATTTAACCTGCGGCGGCTGCTGCAGCCAATGATGTTGACTTGTTCTTCTTTTTGGCTCAAATGTGGCAGTCACTTAGAGAGTGGGATTGGTTCTGTGCAAAGCTTCAAAAAGCTTCAGGCACAGGCATTGCTTGATATGCAATACATGTCTTGTACTTTATATGATTTTGAAGCTCACCATTATATTGTTTGAACTGTTGAGCTTTTTTTTTCTTTTTTTTTTTTTTTGTTATTGTTACTATATTAAGCAATGGCAATACTTGAACGCGAGTTTACTGCCATCATATATAATATATATATATATATATATATATATATATATATGAATAAATTTTTGGTACAGGAAAACTTATATAGTATTAAATACTATACTATTTAATACTATATAAGTTTTCCTGTACCAAAAATGTATTCATACATTTGAGGGGTCGGTACAACCCCAATTTCATATGTAGCCTCAACAAAAATTCTCCATTTGAGGGGCAAAATAATCGCCCTACAAAAGAAATAAGAAATCTAAAAAAATTAATAATATATATATATATATATATATATATGCTGAAAAGATAATCGGAAGAAAAATATATATATATTTTGGTTTGGATGAAATTTATTATTGTCATTTGTCAACACATGTTTCAATCAAAAGACACACACACACACACACACACTTTATTTAGAGTTATTTTAAATATAAAATAAAATAGAGACAAGAGATCACTCAGTCCTGAAGATGATCTCTTGTTTGCATGCTCGATATTTTATTTCTATTATTTTATTTTATATTAAGAAAGCAAGTTCAAACTCCAATTGCACTATATGTCCACTTTTGGATTAATACTTTTGGATTAATACTTTTGGGAAAGGTATGAATCCACTCATCCTCCTAGCTATGGGTTAAATAGTACCATAACTGTTCTTCTACAAGGATGGATTTGGCATTAAATAACCCACAAAAGGTTGGAGATGCCATTAAACAGAGAAAACAAAACCAAACCGAGTACAAATAATACAATACAATACTTTAGCAAGCAGTGTTTCAGCTTGCCCAGAGCACCAAGAACCTTAGGGTGAGTTACAACCCCCACCCAACAGATCACAACCGTCTTACAGTCTGTCTGCTTTCTATGTCAATAACATTTTAAGATTATGCCAAGCATTTTGATTAAGTACCTTTTCCTGGAAAGATTTATTATCTCAACAAAGTCCGTCTCTCAATAATCAGGATTCCAGAAAATACTTCAGCCAAGCTTAACCGAACACCGAACCCCCCCCCCGCACACACACATACACGCACGCACGCCACTCTTCAAAACCATCGCTGGATTTAGCACATGGTTATCCTACCGCACAACTTTCGATACATCTTAGATATCAAAATGTACCTGATTAGTCATGGCTTCTGGGATTGTTTTTAAATTTAGAACAAATTATTACAAAAATAATATTGTACTGAGAGATTGCTTCCTATCAGGTATAAATATAGACACAAAACCTGATAATACATTTTGTAAAGTTCAAAATCTACACTTGATCTTATATATAGATATGTTTTTTTTTTAAGTTGGGCGTTATTACGAAGCATCTAAAAATAAATGAATGGACTCGATGTTGGATTCACTTATTTTTTTATTATTATTTTTTATCATAAATTTTTCGGGTTCGTTAGATACCCTTTATCAAATGACTGTTGTTCCTGTTCAACGGATCTTTTGTCTGTTGTTATTGACAGCGGCAGCGTCTGTAAAAAATTCATAATAACGGAGTATTCCGATGTCAGCGTTCAGTCCCCTCACATGAGTTTGTAATTTTAGAATCCATTTAGTTTCTGCTTGTTTTTGAGATTGCGTTGTTGGAAATGCATGTTCTATTAGAATGCATTTGAGGTGTGTAAGGTTGTGTGGTAGGGTGTTAAAGTGAAGTGCTATATATATATATATATTTAAATAAAATAAGTTTCCAGTTCTTATCTGCTATGATATGAAAATGGGGAATTTTATTAGGACAGTTAGTAGAACATCCACTTAGAAAAAAGTTTTCAGGTTCGATACCGTCAACTCAGTTAATGAGTAGCACAGATTGGACATGAGTAGTAAAGTGGGGAGCTGATGCTAGGTTTGGTTTGGTCTGTTGGATTTTATGGCATGTCAACCCTTGTTGGATTATTCTATGCCAAAGACATTTTGTTCTACAGAGATGCTAATACACAACGTTTCGGCCAATGTGCCCTCCGGCCTTCTTTAGATATTTGTTGGACTCTGGAATCTTCTGAAACTTGAGAGCCTTCACAGAATTTCGAAACAAACCCTTTATTCAATCCACGGGGGTAGACTGTTCAAGAAATACCCGAAAAAGGCCAGAGGGCACATCGGCTGAAATGTTGTGTATATAACAATGAAGATGAGGACAATAGTCTGAATAATCCAAATTATTTAAACTTGTTTAACAAAATTACTCAATGAAAGGTCAATACTGCTAAATCAGTAAAATGCAGTGTTCTATGTATAGAATATTAAGTCCAATTACCGTCGAATTGGCAAGACAAGACGGCAAACAGTCGTAACTGAATACGATTCTGAGATGCCGTAAAAGTGGCAGGATTTATGGAGCCTCAGAGGACCCTACAAACCAAGCAGCCAATCAGGACTCAGGAAATGGACTCACCCAAATGCATGGGTGGACTGTTCTGAATTCCCATAAATACCAGTTGTCTTGACACTGGTGCAGTTGTGCTTGGCCAGTCACATTGCTCAAACCAATTGTTGACTGTCTAACTGACTTACTTCAATACTATGTACAAGTACACAGAACAATATCAGTATATTTTAACTATAGAATTCTCAGTATTATGAACCAGACCTTCTCTTAGGATGCCTACCTCTTGCCATGAGATACACAATATATTACATGGCCTCTCCCAACTTCTTTCAATTCCCTAGGCCAAGAGTGAGAGAGAATCCAATTGGTAGTTCTCTATAATTCCTCTCCCCCTCATTGGTTTGAACCAACCATAAAAGAATTCTTCAAGATATCCATTAACTGACTCATACACAGAATTCTCTTAATTTCTCCAAGAAGCCAAAACACAATTTCACACCCCCCCCCATTACAAAAATCTTCAACATATACAGTTTTATTAGGAGAGTGCTCAATATCTGTGATAGAGCAATATTAATAATAGATAAATATATTATTTTTTGTATATACTTAATTGCATGGAAACTAATCTGCAACCATATTGGTAGCATGCTTTTTAAACAAGCAAGTTTAAAGAGTATGAAACCAATTAGTTTCCATACAATTATATATATATATATATATATATATGGACTCTCTCGTCGATTTTCGACGCATGAGGGTTCATACATACAATGAACACCCACACAGTGATTTGTTTATAGTGGTGAAGGCTTGTGTTGGACCATCCACACTTTTTGGCACAGTCGATAGGAAAGAATTGGTGCATCAAGGGTTGCCACAATATATATATATGTGTGTGTGTGTGTGTGTGTGTGTGTGTGTATACGTTTCATGATTGTGTGATATGTTTATTTACCTAGTCCTTGAACCAGTTGTGACAATCTCCGCAAATAAATATATAGAAAAAGAATCTTTATTTATCTATAAAAAAAAATAAATCTCTTATCTATATTTATATAACTTTTTAAATCTCAGAAAACACCAGGTAAATCTGCTAGTATATATGTAGCTAAAATAAGAGTTATTGCCATACAGCTATGAAAAGGTGTGTAAGGAGGGGAATGAACCTTTTTTTAGTTGAATCATATACTATCCATCATGAAGTTTATGTTTTATGATGATCTAAAAATCAGCAGACCTACAAGGGAGTATCTTAAGACAGGGAGTAGCTACTTTCAAGGTCACTTTTTATGTACAGCAGCAAAAGTCAATCCTTAATATCCTACTTGTTTTTATATATATATATATATATATATATATATATATATGTGTGTGTGTAAAGTAAAAGTAAAGTCGTCGGAGCGGCCTAAAGTTGGTATCAGCCAATCAGCGAGGGAGTCTATCCCCTTTTCACTTGCACTAAACCAAGATTATTTTAGCGTCTGGGGTGGAGCGCCACACCTACCATCAGCTCCTTACTTTACTGCACAGATCCCTGTGCTACTCATACGCTGAGTTAGCGAGGACCGGTATCGAACTAGGAACCTTGTGTTTTATAGCCGAACACTCTACCGACTGAGATAACCCGGCCCTTATATATATGTAATATTGTAAAAAATTTTAAAAACACAAGTTTATAAACAAATAATGTTTATTTCGCCTACACTGCAGTGTTTCGGTCTGTTTCGATAGACTTTCATCAGGGCTTTCCTTATACCAAAGTATAAGGAAAATATAAATTATTACTGAAAATAAAAAGTCTGCGAGCCTCTGTTTTTGGTGTGTTTGGCTTCGTTTTGTCAATCTTCAAATGTGTGGAAGAAAAAATCTATTTAAAATTGTTGATAAATGCCAGTGTCTTAAAATTTTTAAAACCACACAAGGGTTTCCCCATTTATGCCAAGTGAAATGTGTGTGTGTGAGTATGTGTGTTTGTTTTGTTCTGTTTTACGGCATATCAACCTCAGTGGGTCATTTAATGCCGATAAAGTTTTGAAATAAATCAATTCTTAATGGATAATACAATTTTTTTATAAATACATTTTTCTATTTAACCCATAGATGGGACCCTAACAGGTACTACCACTCCGGGTCAGAGTGGACCAGGGAGCAATGGTGATGAAGAGGTGCTCCACAGTATGTGTATGTATTATTATTAAATTATAATTAATAGAAAAATACCCTATTTAATTGAAATAACAGCATCCCCCTTTTTATACTACGTGATAATAAATATATATATATATCTCACTTAATACACACGAGAATTTGAGTAATATATACATAGTAAAGTCAACAGAGTGGCCGATTGTCAGTATCAGCCAAATAAGGAGGGAGCCTATCCCCTTTTCGCTAGCGCTAGACCAGGAAATTTGATCTTGCTAAGGTCTACTTGATACTTTCACCCCACAGATCAGATTACCCAAATTGTGTTACTCATACACTGATTTGGCGAGGACCCAGAACCTTGTGATTCCTAGACAGATGCTCTATCGACTGAGCTGATCTCTAATATCATTGTTTTATTCTCCAATGTATTAAAATCAATCCTACGATTTTATATAGAGACCAATTAATGATATAATTGAAATGAGTGTAATCTTTTTATGTGTGGTCTTATTTAATTTTGTTAGTCTTTAAATATCAAAACTCCCTAATTATTTATTGGGATTTTCAGATTTTTGATGGGCTAGATTTGTTATAAGATATTGGATCATTTATTGAAGGACTTGTAAAAGAACATGTCAAGCACTAGAAATACTAACAAAAATCCCCCCACCCACACACAATCAAATGCCATCAAGTTCATATGATGATAGAGTTACACCTTGAAGTATGCGCGGGGGGGGGGGACACAAAATCTTAGCTTTCATAAGACAAGGAGGAAAGACTTATATTAGGAGTGACCACTTCATTTCGCTGTCAACATCAGACTGGAAAAGGTCAAAACTTTAAAATTTTCAATTGAGGGAAAGAGTGTGTGCGTGTGTGTGTGTGTAAATATATAAATATATATGTATGTATGTCATCCACAGACACTGTGTTCCGTTTCATGTCTCATCAGTATGGCTAGACACAGCAACTACTTTTTTTCAATTGAGGGAAAGAGTGTGTATGTGTGTGTGTAAATATATATGTATGTATGTCATCCACAGACACTGTGTTCCGTTTCACATCTCGTCAGTGTGGCTAGACACAGCAACTACTTCTGACCAGGAGTGAAACCCGAATAACTTTTCATCAGCCTGTTTCCTTAACCTCTCGGCCGTTGACAACTGCCATTAAAGAGCAGTGTTTTAACTGATAAATACATACATACGTATATATATATATATATATATATATATATATATATATTATAATATAATACACAGATAATGTGGCTGCCATACTTAAAAGTAAACAGTGCTCAATATCATTGATAGAGCATTTATATCTAAGTTAAGGTAGCGTGAGCATGGAGTTGACAACGCTTGGTTACTGTAGATCGCATAAGTAAGAAACTGCCAGTAACCAGGCCCCAGGATTCCATGTACACAGTACCTTAAATTTATATATATATAACCACAGTGTATGGTTGACACAATCTCTGTTGAGTTAGTGGTGTGCCAATATATGCAGTATTGTTAGGAGAATGATCAATATCTGTGATAAAGCAATTATATAATAATGATAAATATACATTATTTTTTTGTATATATATTATATATATTCTATTACATGGATGCTTATCTACCAATCAACCTCAATGTATTTAAATATATACAAAAAATAATATATATTTATTATCATTTTATATATATATATATATATATATATATATATATATATATATATATATGTGTGTGTGTGTGTGTGTGTGTGTGTGTGTTGTGTTCAAAATTTATTTAAAACTATAAATAGGTGTAACATACTAAAAACGTATGTGTATTTACTTAAATAAATAAAAATTAGTATTAATGAAAATGGTGAAAACTAACTAATCTACATAAGATATCTTGTAACTTTTTGACAGTAATTTGACAAAATAAAGCTGATAAGTTGAAAAGACCGGGTCTTTGTTTAATAGTATCATAGTTAGAAATAATGCTAGATTCTACAATTTTTCTGAGTTTTTGTTGCATATATCAACTAACATTAATATAGCATTGACTATGTCAACACTATCAGAACTTAGATATACTAGCAAGAATAGGTGCCCTCCAGGCGTAAGTTTTAATGTAATGAAATGTTATTACATTAGAAAGATTAACACAATTAAATAAGAATGCATATAAAAAGATCACACTTAATAAAATTTAATTGGTTTCTATATAAGAATCATTCATAGGATTGATTTTAATATGTTGGAGAATAAAACAATACTACTAGAGATCAGTAACACCAAGTAATTGTTTTGTTAAAACCAGTATGCAAATTACCCACACCATTATTTAAACCTTTATATCTTAGTGATATATAAGACACATTGCAGGATTCTAAATGCACTAATAACATGGGTTGTTTTGAGGCAAATCTCACTCAGATTTTCAGAGAGACATCATTAATAAACAAGATTTATTCTATGTATTAATGATTTTGAGTATAAATTAAATACTCATTGATAAACTTACGCAATTCCTGAAGGTATTGTGATGTAGGCAGTGATGTAATTTCAGTTACAGACAGATACCAAATCTCCATTATAATAAGATATGCTCTATCACTGATATTGAGCAATTTTTATTTACAAATATAGCAAACATGAACACATATACACACACAGATATATACAAGCATATACACACATACAACCATATACACACATACAACCATATACACAAATATGTGTGTGTGTGTGTCTCAGTACTCAGATGATAATCCCGCAAATGAAAATCTAGTCATTTATTAGCACTAAGAGGGGAAAAATCCATGAGAAAAAGGAAGGGAAAAGAACGGAGCCAGAAGTAGTTTTGCTGTATCGGAAAAAAAATGTCCAAGTCTTAGTGCTTCCTTAAACAACTGATCATTTTCCATCTTCTACATCAAGTGAAGCAAAATGATTTCACACTCCCAAGAAAATCTTTTTATCTCATAGGAGTGTTTTTTGAGGAATGGCTGTCCATGTTAATGGGAGAGTCATATAGTTCTACCTTCAAGGGAACAAATAAAAGAATTACGATAAAAGATCACAGAAAATTTCAAAACTGAATTTTCTAAATGGCATAATTAAAAATCTAATTAAAAACCTTTGGAATATATTTCAAAATCCTTTTAATTAAGAATATTACTAACGAGAGCAAAAAGCCATTTTTATTATGACTAATACAAATGTAACATGTCCTAGGTATGAAGTTAAACTGCATCTAATGAGGAAGTTCCATTTTGGACTCTGGGAAGTATGGAATACCCCTTCATCGCAATTACTCCCAGGTCCACTTTGATCCGGAGTGTTAGTACCCATTATGGTCCCATCTATGGGTTAAATAGAAAAAAAAATGAGCTTTAAAAAAATTTGTTAAAAAAAAAATTGAGTTTAAAATAAGTTTTGAATGCCCACCAAGCATGAAAAGAACAAAATATCTTTGGCATAAAAAAACCCAACAAAGGTTGAGATGCCATAAAATCAAACAAACAAACATGACAAATCTATATATTAATACTAGAGTTCATTATTTGTACAACCATTATCATATTGCAACACCCTCTGGTTAAAAATGAGACAATCCAAATAGTCCAAGATGAAAAGCTAAAATGTAAATCATGATTATCTGGTGTTGCTTACATAACAAATTCATACTTATTCTGAGTGTCATCACTTCAGCTACATAATGGATCATTCTGGGTTTTTTTTTATAAAGAAAGGGAAGAAAAGGACATGCTACACAGAAAAAATATAAAGAAAGTAGAGGAAATATAGAGAGGGGGTGAGCGCATGTAAGCGATAATGGTAATCTGTTTCAATCAAACAAAAAAAAAGATGGAAAGAAAGAAAAAAAAGATGAAAAGAAGGAAAGAAAGAAAAAAGAGAGAGAGAGAGAGAGAGAGAGAGAGAGAGAGAGAGAGAGAGAGATTATTTATACTTTTTTATATATTGAATTGGTTAGTTTGTTTTATTCTCTTTAAAACAGGAGAATTTTACAAATTAAAATTTGTATCTGTCAAAAATGACACATTTTTGCCATCTTTTTCTCTATTAAAGATGTTCTCTTTAATGCGATTTATTTCATTGTTATAATTAAGAAATTCATAGAAAAAACATTTTTTATATTCAAGTTTAGGCTATGTTCTTAAGCAAAATATTAAAATAGGTATAATTTACAATTTACAATGTTTTTATAAAAGTTTAAAGAAAGCGGGGGGTGCTGTCGTACCAAAATGTTGGTCATACTGTTGTTAAACATCACTAAAATGCACTAAAGGAGGTCATTAGTGATGTTCCACCAGTATCCTTACAGATTTCAGGTTTTGCAACATTATGTCTGTTCCACTGGTAGACCTGACATGTTATTAGGCCGCCTCCTTTCCAAATTCACTGTGTATTTTACGAATAGTTCATAAATTCTTATATACTTGCCCAGGGATACATAACAGCCACGCAGAGACTTGCTCAGTACTTGTATAAAATAGAAGATTGAAGAAAAAAACTCAATTAAAAAGTTTATCTTTAAATATATGCTTATTACTACATTTTGGAGGGCGTCGTCAGTGATGTCATTGCTTGGGTCACTGGAGAGTTTTGGGTCTTTCAACATCATACTCTCCTCACCAGGCGGATCAGAGAAGATGAAACTGATCCATCCTCTTATTATTCAATATATTTTTGGCATTTTTGTATTAATTTCTGGACATTTTAATGTTTTGGCAGATACAAGGGTGAGTCAAAAGGTAATGCCATTTTGTTTAGGACAGGTATAATTACCAACACAAGAATATGTATCATACATTAAAATGAAGCTGGTCCTCTGTGGATCACATCCGTACCACATAGGCACCATTTCTCTCAATAGCAATGTTCCACCTTCGAATGAGAGCATGTATTCCTGCTCCATAAAATTCTGTTGACTGTTCTTTGAGCCACTTCTTCACTACAGATTTCACTTCCTCGTCACTGGAATAATGTTTGCCTCTGAAACCCTCTTTCATGGGGCTGAAGAGAAGCAAACATTATTCCAGTGATGAGGAAGTGAAATCTGTAGGTGTTTAAAAAAATATCAAGATTTTTTAACTTTTTGACACCTTGTATTCTGAAAAAAGAAATAACGTTCCATTCTTTCTTCATTTCTATCCCGGTAAATATGGCTTTAAATTTGGTACTTTTTTGACACCTTGTATTCTGAAAAAAATTAATGAATGGAATGTTATTTCTTTTCAGAATACAAGGGGTGTCAAAAAGTACAAAAAATCTCAATACTTTTTTGACACACCTTGCATGCATATATATATATATATATATATATATATATATATACATATACACACACACACATGGGAGTTAAAACAAAAACTGTATTAACTTAGTATCTAACTTGATCTATCTGAGCCTGAAATAGCAAACTATGTACAGTAAAATAATACTAAACCCAAAATATCATTTCAAAAAAGACTTGCCTTCTAGCACATATATGATAAAAAGGGTTGGGAGGTTGCCATAAGAGTAATACAGTTGGCACAATCTTGTAGGTGCTAGGGCTTGACATGACCAGCCAATTGATCAGAGTGAGCACTCGCTGACCTCCTGTCTAGCCTCTAGAATATTGGCTTCATAAGATGGTGTTTTAATATTGTTTTGGAAATATATGAGTGTTATTGCAGATATCAGGTTTTATCATTTTTGGTCACCATATTTCAGATGCCCTATGAGACACTCATAAATTTTAAGTGGCTGTCATCATATCTTATTATAATGGATATTTGTGTGTCTGTAACTGAAACTATATTAGTATTTAAGTCACAATTCCCTTAGTTATTTACGTCATATTCTCCAGGATTTTATTTAAACCTCAATTATTAATAAAATTGTTTTATATCATTAATACTGTTGACCATATCTACTTACTAATAACATACAAGTGTATTTATATATACAACAAAATAGCGGTTTACAGTATGAACAGGAAGGCTAATTTGCATATTGATATTAATAATTTGATTTAATAAATATATGCTTAGTATTATTGATTTCTAATTTTTTGGTTTTTTCTTAATGAATATGAGAAAAAATCTTGGGGATAAATCTTACAAGAAATGCATTAACAAGAAGAAATAACTGTAATTTTATTCTTTACTTCCTATTTAACTAAATAGTTAAATTATGAAAATTTAGCAATGAAATACGGGAGTGATGGAAGAGTAAGTTTCAGTTCTATTTTTCGATTATACCCCCTCTGTCACAAAATCTTTTTATCTGGATTCTTATTTAGTTTCATTAGCCTTTCTAATTTAGTATACTATGTTATTACATTAAAATTTAAATAGTATTCATCCTTTAGAAATGTGAAAAATTAGTTTTCAGTCAATGTAAATAAAAGGTCATATAATGTCTATATTTTCACAATTTTGCTTATATATATATATATATATATATATATATATATATATATATAGATAGTCTTTAAAAATACCTTTTGCTTTTAACATTCAAAACAACTTGCTAAATCAAAAGTTGGTAATTAGACATTTCAGCACCATTAGCGTTAAATGTAATTCGAGTCCTTAAAAAAAGAAAGAAAGAAAGAAAAAAAAGGTCAACTATTTCTGTTTATGTGATCCACCTAAATTGAAGTCAGCTGAGCCAAGGTGATAAGAGAATTTACAAATGTCGCTTGCAAACAGCAATCACATTTTGCACAAAAAAAAACCTCACAACTAAAACTTATTAATTCCTATCAGTCGGATTAGTTAAACGACGACTCAATATTATTAGTCCATGACTAAACGAATATAACAGGTTGGTTAATAAAACATACGAGTATAAATAAGTTACAATAAGTTAAATTCACTATGACATATGGAAGGTATTCATTACTATTTTATTAAAGAAATAGTAAAAGATTTTGTTTAAAAATTTTAAGGGAAAAATAGCTAAGCAGACTGACACGTTAAAACATTTTGATGTGAATTGAGTTTCCTGTTAAACATTTAACAATAAATTATTAACATTTCCAGTAACAATAAACTATTTCTTTGTATTCTTAAAAAAGAACAGTTGAAAAGTACGAATAGTTAATTTTATAGCAGTCATTAAATCATCTTGTCCACTTTAAATTACTAAAAGTTTTAACTATTTGGATTGCATGCCGTATATACTCGTGTATAGAGGTCGATATAAGTGATCATTTTGTAGGGCTCAAATTTATAGATAATTTAGCTATGTGCAATTTATCGCTGGCTCTAAAAAAGGGTGATCACAGGAAATTCTTCTAAAAATCATATAAAATAAACTAACTATCCGATTTTAATAAAACTTTCGGTATATGAATTAATAAAAGACGAACTTTTATTGTAAATAAATGCTTACTAAATTGAAAAGGCTAATAATTTTTTTCGTTAGTTTTTGTTTCGCGCATTGATCACCGGTACAAAGATCTTTTTTTTTTTATAAATGATTTTTACATTTTTGGAAAGATAATTTAATGACGGAACATATGTAAAAAAAAAACTAAATCGCTACTAATTCGGTTTTGGTAATAGGGCATCTTTAACATTGAAACTTAAATCTCGTAAATAAGAAAAAATATCTTTTTTTTTTTTCTTCTAAATTGTTAGGTTATTTTCTAAAGAATTTTATATTAAAAGTTCCAGTTGTCTACTTGTTTTTTGTTTTTTTGGGGGGTTTTTTCAGGGATTTTTAAAAATTTATAAAATGTAAAATAAATACTTTTCTTTAGTGGATATCAAAATCGTATTTATTGATCAAAGAAAATATTGTATAAAAAATATCTAGCTAAAAATAATGACATTTCGGTTTTGATTTTTTTTTAAATTGAAAATAATGTTTGAATTACAAATTGTCGTCATTTTTATTAAGGGCGCTAAGGGATATAAAAAAATCTGGTTTTTGGGTATTGTTGTTGTTGTTATTTTTTGCTTCA
>CM042157.1:79949699-80002199 GCA_023376005.1 Doryteuthis pealeii
AGTGGCGTAACACTGTGGTACCCCTGACAGGAGATGAAAGCGATGTAAGGGGTGGAGATGTTTATTTTATCTTTTATTTATTTATTTTTTTATAGTTTTTTTGTTGTGACTCATCATGGCGATTATTTGGATTAAAGGCAATAAGTTTCCTTCTAACTAGAATAATAATGAACATATGATTATCCCCGAAGCTAATATCTATGTAAATTAAATAAAATCGACGTTATTATCTAATATTGCACAATGTTTTTGTTTTTGTTTTTTTAATTTTTTTATTATTATTATTTAAGTTGAAAATAAGTTTAGTTAGAGAGTCTGGCACTCGTCTTGAGGATTCTCAATTTACCCACTCCCCCTTGGCATCAATGTTTTGATATTTTTGGGATTTATTTTTATCCTCACATTTCCAAGGAAGGAGAGAGAGTTTGATGATGATGATACAAGTTAAGGGAGAAGCTATCATCTGACAAAATCACCGAGGGAGAGAGAGAAGAGAAAGAAAGAAAAAATAAAGATAAAAAAAAGACAAATGTCTAAAAATACCACACAACGACTGACACAAGATTTTTTGTTTATTTTTATGTTGAAGATCAAAAATAAATGACTACTGCTACAAAAACAGATGACCAGTTTTAGTATTACCAATAAATCGATATATTAGTCGTTATCTTTTCTCCTGCCTAGGATTTCTAATTTAAGTTCACCAGGCGTTGCTATTTTTACTCTTTTTTTATTATCTGTTTTTATCTAAAAGTAAGTTGTTGTTTTTTTTTTAATAATCTCAAATTAAAAAAGAAAATATTAACACATTTAAAAGGTCTGATCAGTGGTCCCACATGACATGAGAACTTTAAATTACTGAAATACGTATATTTTGTAGGATGTTAAGATGGTAATACAAGTAACACCGACTATTATGAGATCCTTTGCGTGAAACACAGAGTCACAGTCTAAAGAAAGAGTTATTTATATATATTTTTTTAATATCTTAGTTCATATTACGGGCCTGTCTTTATACATAGGGCACTGCATTTTTTACTGTTATGTATATAATTACACATACACACCCATAGACATATATGAAGATTCTTTCAAGTCCTCCGAAGAGCTCAATGTATGACAATTATATCACTTCATACGGACAGAGCAATATTTGTATATATACTCTTGGCAATATAATCTTTGACGAAGCATATTAATGAAAACAAAATAAGATCGTCTTTATTGTCGACTACCAAATTACAAAAAGAAAAAAAACAAAAAGAAGTTATTTGCTTTCGCTATTAAACCACTACAATAAACAAGAAAACACTGTACGTATTTTTTCATAAAATTTAAACGATTTCATTTTATTATTTTTATTATTATGCTCCATCTAAGCACAGCACACACACCCAAAAAATGAGATCATTTGGTCAGAGTGAATTGTTAGTTACAACAAAAATCGAATTCTGCATTGAAAAAAAAAAATCAAAGACTTTACTGCGGTCTAACTCAACTTCGTTGCTATTTTAATATTTATATTTAATAATTCAAAGTTATATAAAATGGATCTTCACAAAAATATAACAAGTAAATCATACAATTACTACAATAACAGGTCATAAGAAGAAGACAAGCTCTGCATTCCTATAATTAATCATCAATAATGAATTATTCAAATAACGAATAGTTGCAAATAGGCATTTCTTATTATGCGGATGTAATTTAATACTGAAACTAGAAACATAACAATATTTACTTGCGCTAACATTTATTTTAAAAAGTAGTTGTAGTGGTATTTAGTTATTCAATGAATTTAATGAGTGAATAAAGCAAACTTTGACATATTCATGTTTTTTTAGCTAATGTGTGCATAATATTTTAAATGCTGTCAGTGTATGCACATATATACATATATAGATATAAAGAGAGAGTCAGACAGTGTGTGCAGTGCACATATATACATAGAGAGCTAGTGTGTATATATGAGACAGACACAGCTATAATATATATATATATATATATATATATATATATATATATATTAAATGCTGCTGCTGTGCACTGCTACAACTGCTATTGGTCCCGGTATTTCTATTTTATTTAATTAATACAGAATTTTGTCCTGGGAATTATCGATGAAATCGAAATAAAGTGAAAGCGACAAATATACGTGAAGAAAAAAAACCCACTAAAATAATGAAAGAGAAATGGTTGGGAAAAAAAAAATGATGATCATATCAAAATTAAATTTCTTCGCTTATTTTTCCAGCAAGTAAAGACATTTTTTTAAAATTTTATTTTAGTAAAATATACTTTACAATAAAAATTTAACCACACAGTGACCAAATTCTTTTGCATGGGTCTAGTTTAAAGGAACGTCCGGGATTTATTAAAAAAAAAAAAAAAAAAAAAATTAAATAATTCAAATATTAAAATTTCCAAAAGGATACTGTAATTAATAAATAAAATTGATAAGGTAGAGAGATGAAGGATTGCAACTTTTTTTTTATTCTTGATAGAAATAAAAAGCAAATAGAAATTATTCTTTTTTAGACTGACTGACAAAACGGTTTAAGAAAAGCAAGGGAATGTTTGTCTTTCTAAGATTAAAATGTCTCTTTATTTATTTCTTAGCCTTTTTCTTTTCTTTTTATTTTAATTGGTAATGTCATCAGACTCGAATTAAAGAGTGAACCCCCATTTAGTAACCAGATGAATTAACGTTGTGTAGATAAATAGACAACAAAAAGATTCAATAATAATACCTACCTTAGGCTTATATAGCCATCTTCGTAAAGAATTCATCCTTCCGCGAGAGCTTTCATTCCAACGCGACCAAAAGAAATAACCTAAACGTTGAATGTTTGCAAATTAATGAACAAAAAATAAACCCTTTCGTAAATGGTGATGACGGTCCAGTAAATTTTTTTTTAACCTGTTATTTGTTGTTTTATATAAAATTGCGAAGGGACTGCTGACGACGGACGAGAAGAATGACAGAGAGACAAGTTAAAACCATGTAGTCAGGACATGAGGAATAAGTAGTTGTATTTTAAAGAAAAATATACAGTATTGTTAAAAGGTGAAGAATAAATGAAGTATCCGTATCGTTGGAAGATTGTTGTGCAATGTGTAAAAAATGCCAAGCTTTTTTCTTCTCTGTTAAAACATATATTTGAATATTACAAAACAAATCGAGGTAAAATATGTCGATGGGTAGTTGATGTTGTTGTTGGTTATGTTGTAATATATAGCATTCGGTTCGATGCACAAATATATATATGTGTGTATGTATGCTTTTTTGTTTGTTTTGTTTTATATTTGTGTGAGCGATAAAAAAGGCGAAATAATGTTGTTGTTGTTTTTTTTCTTTTTCTTTTTCTTTTACTTTTTTTTTTTAGAGGAAAAAAAAAGGGAAACTAAGCACAGAGACAGGAGCGAAGTAAGAGTAAAGAATCGAGTCAGTCCGTCAGTCAGCCATCCACACACACTCTTAACATTCACAAGTCACCGTCAGTCAGACATGCGCATAGAGGAACTGATGTAACGTCATTTCCGGTCGCCTGCTCACGTGCAGAAAACCCGTCACCCGAGCAAAAAAACAAAAAAAAGATGCAGAAAAGAAAGAAAGAAAGAAAGAAAGAAAAAAAAAAAGCAACTAGAATTACGGGATGGGAGGCCTAATCTGTTTTGTTTCTTCTTCTTCTTTCCTTTTGTTTCTCTAAGTTGCACTGACTTTAAAAAGAGAAAGAGAAAGAACAAGAGAGATATGTTTATGTTGATTAAGTGTCAAACTTAGAATGGAAAGGAAATGTTCGGGATGGAAACCACACCAACAGCGAAGATCTAATCACTCCGAGGATGAGGGGGGGGGGGGTTAAATTGTCATGTTGTAAGAAAAATATTAGAATAATTCTTTCTTGCGTCAATCATTAATGTTAAGCAGATGTTGTAGCGACTCCGATCTAACTTTCACTGTGTTTAAAAACAACTTTAAATTTTTTTTATGCATTTTCCACGTGGTATATACAACACTGAGACGTGCACAGTTGGTAAACCATATCACAAAATTTAATCTAGGTATGTTCTTTATTACACAAATACGAAATAAAATTAGATTAAAAAGAAAAAATGCAGCCACTTGCACAAATTTTTTGCAGACAAAATTTCTTGTTTACTACTACGTCTACCTTCTTGTTATATAAAGTTTTAAGGCATGAAACCGACAATTCTTTGCTCCCTCTTTGACTGGCGATAGCAGAGTGCGAGCCTTCAATGTGTAGGGATTATATTCTTTACTTTACACAATTACCTCCCATGTTTCTCCCGTTAGCTGCTAGGTGGTGTTCCAAGCAGTCTAATAAAAATCAAATGCTCTTATAGGATAAACTATAATTTTCTAAACAATGAAAAAAGAAAAAACGTAAAAGACATGCCAACCATGTCCAGTATCCAAATTCAAAAACTTCTACAATTTTGCACAAATAAGTGTGACGGAGAACGAGAAAGGAAAGGGAGCAAGACATTGTCTTGCCTGCCGGGATCGAACCCGCGTCCTCTTGCATGCGAAAACAGATGCGATGTAGGAACTGGAAGGACGCGAGGTTTGACTGACGTGCCCGGATGTTTGGCTAATATGCCCATAAAATAACAAGTGAGTCAAGCGCTGGACAGTCAGCAGTCAGCAGCAGCAGAAGACTAGCTGCTAGACGAAGAATGTGTTGACCAACAGAGGGTCTGACTTGTGAGAAGACTGAGAACTCGCTTGTTTTTGGTTCCCCCTTGGTGGGAGCTTGTTGATTCGAAGGTCTATTTCGCCCCATATATTCCCCCCCCCCTTCTATAATAAGATTAAAAAGATAATTAAGCAATCTCTTGAATTTGATTGGATAAGGCAAGTCATGTGCTTACTCATACGTCCGCTCTTTAGAGTTTTCAGAAGGTTCGTAAAATATTACTGCCAAAAAGAAAACTACCAAATCGAAACCAGCTGACGCTTATATAAACAGGAATAGAAATTAACAAGCAGTCTGCCCCTACCCACGTTGGTAGTGTAAAATCCCGAGTACTTTTACGACCATTGTGTGGTCGACTTGGGCCAAAAAGGGTAAGTGTTCGTATCACTTCGGGGTATCACCAGTTGTAAATGGGTAAGTGTTCGTATCACATCGGGGTCACCAGTTTTTATCTTCAAGTATTATCACTTTGAATCTTACAGTAGTAAGGACTTTGACCAACTACTTGGCATGTAAACACCAGAGACTCAACCCAGCAGCCAAAGGCATCACTCACACAGTGACATGTAGTTGCAAGAAGTGATAGATAATCTGTGTAGTCTACATATATCTGTAGCCATATTAATACTACTGTATGGCAGCACCACTTGGACTGGTGAAGTAAGGACAAAATCATCAGTGACATTTTCCTATATACACCTACACATGGATACACCAGTGTTGGCCAAACAGCAAAAACTTACACTGAACGGCTATGTACACTGCACATCCAGCATCCAGTAACTGCACATCCAGTAACCTCACATCCAGTATCCAGTATCTGCACATCCAGCATCCAGTATCTAGTAACTGCACACCCTGTAGCCAGTAACTGCATATCCAGTATCCAGTACCAGTAACTGCACATCCAGCATCCAGAATCTGGTAACTGTACACTCAGTATCCAGTAACTGCACATCCAGTATCCAGCATCCAGTAACTTCACATCCAGTATCCAGTAACTGCACATCCAGTATCCAGCATCCAGTAACTTCACATTCAGCAGTAACTGCACATCCAGCATCCAGAATCTGGTAACTGCACATCCAGTATCCAGTAACTGCACATCCAGTATCGAGCATCCAGTAACTGCACATCCAGCATCCAGTATCTAGTTACTCCACAACCAGTATCCAGTAACTGCACATCCAGCATCCAGTATCCAGTAACTGCATATCCAGCATCCAGTATCCAGTAACTGCACACCCAGCATCTAGTATCTAGTAACTGCACATCCAGCATCCAGTATCTAGGAACTGTACACCTAGTATCCAGTATCCAGCACCCAGTAACTGCACATCCAGCATCCAGTATCTAGTTACTGCACAACCAGTATCCAGTAATTGCACATCTAGCATCCAGTAACTGCACATCCAGCATCCAATAACTGCACATGCAGCATCCAGCATCCAGTAACTGCACATCCAGCATCCAGTAACTGCACATGCAGCATCCAGTATCCAGTAACTGCACATCCAGCATCCAGTAACTGCTCATCCAGCATTCAGTAATGCACACCCAATAACTGCACACCCAGTAACTACACATCCAGTATCCAGCATACAGTAACTGCATATCCACTAACTGCACATCCAGCATCCAGTAACTGCACATGCAGCATCCAGTATCCAGTAAGTGCACATCCAGTATCCAGTAACTGTGCTTTGCTGCAGAGTTGCCAGAATGATGACCAATTGGGACGACCAGTGAGAGAGTGTCATAGGAATCCATACTGTCAGAACAACTTGATGATGATGATGATGACTGATAAGATCATCTAAGGATGTAATGGAATTTCTAATCTGACATCTACTTGGCGTAATGGTTCTTGTCATAGGAAATGGAATTAGCAACCCAAATTCAAATCCTGGACCAGGCTGTTTGCATTTCCCTTTGCACTAATACCCTTGGTTATGGCTTGAACCCATCTGTTCTCTCTCCATCTATGGGTAAATAGTAGGAAGAATGGATCTTTAGCCTCAGTTAGGCAACCCATCTACAAGAAGGAAAACTCTGAATTCAAACCTCTTGCCTCAGCGAAAATCCCATTACAGGTCAATCTGGGGTCAAAGCCTGTTTGTCACACTGTGTAGTCTACATATATCTGTAGCCATATTAATACTACTGTATGGCAGCACCACTTGGACTGGTGAAGTAAGGAAAAATCATCAGTGACATTTTCCTGTATACACCTACACATGGATACACCAGTGTTGGCCAAACAGCAAAAATTTACATTGAACTGCTATGTACACTGCACATCCAATATCCAGTAACTGCACATCCAGTAACTGCACATCCAGCATCCAGTAACTGCACACCCAGCATCCAGTATCTAGTAACTGCACACTCAGTATCCAGTAACTGCATATCTAGTATCCAGTATCCAGTAATTGCACATCCAGCATCCAATAACTGCATATCCAGCATTCAGTATCCAATAACTGCACATCCAGCATCCAGAATCTGGTAACTGCACACTCAGTATCCAGTAACTGCACATCCAGTATCCAGCATCCAGTAACTTCACATCCAGCATCCAGTAACTGCACATCCAGCATCCAGAATCTGGTAATTTGCCTCAGTTACGCAACCCATCTACAAGAAGGAAAACTCTGAATTCAAACCTCTTGCCTCAGTGAAAATCACATTACAGGTCAATCTGGGGTCAAAGCCTGTTTGTCACACTGTGTAACTTATTTTTTATTTTTTCATAAATCTAACCATTAAATTTAAATTTGACACTACATTACAAAAATGATAGGCTATGCATATTCATTATGTAATGCTAATGTCCAATTATATTGCCTTTCCTTTTGACAACATTGGGGTGACAGAACAGGGAAGACCTGCTGTATGGGCAACTGGTGGTTTTCCATACAATCTTTCCGAAGTTCCAGGTGCAATTCTATAGTCTCATAACGCTGATGGATGCCACAAAGATGAAGAAACAATTGTTGGTTTTGAAAAGTCACATGTACACAATATAAATAATAGAAGAAAAACTTAACTATATCATATGTATTTAATTACAAAATGAAATTAGATACATTATGGAAGATAAATAAAGATAAAAGAAAGATTATTACATATCTTTATGTGTATTAAAGAGATGAGAATTATTATGAATAATTATGATATTTCGGACTGTTGTCCTCATCTCTATTGATATTCTATATAACGTTCAGGTCACTGTAATCTCGGGCTTTGTTTTAGGTGCTATTTATTTATAATTTTAATTACCTTAAAATAAATTATCTTCAGATGATAACCCATGAATTCAACTGCAGTTATGGAGCTTAATCATCGCTGCTTACTCCAGGGGGACTCCAAGCAGCATAAATGCCACCAGACTTATGACAAAATTATCCATAATATGCGTTTTTCTAAGAAAAAGATGGAGTTGCCGGAGTGGGCCAATTATGATTGCAAGTCTTCTGATCCAAACAGCATGCTACCTTTATTTACATTGTTGGGATTATCTTCCCTTTGCCTGGAAGAGTTATCTTCCTGCTGGGTTTCCGTGCCGACCACCAGGGAGGTCTGGTATTTAAGCATGAACGAACTCACATGGGCTAGACACTGTCTACCCCATTCTTGGTGGGGGGCTTCTGCCCCCCCCCCACCATCACTAGTAAGTGAATTCCACTGCATGGACTATTCTTAATCCTATATCTTTACTGTTGTGTACATTCTTATTGTATCTGTATGCCTTAATGTAGGTTCATGTACATGTATTTCATTGTATCTGTATTTTATGTCTTATTTCTGTGCTGTCTAATATATGAAATGAAAATGAAAATAAAGTAAGTTTCTTTCAATAATAACATTGAATCTTACAATATCAAATGGAGGTCGGCCATTTTCCTTCTCAGCAGCGACACTTTATATATATATATATATATATATATATATATATATTTACCAACCCCTCCGCATGAGCAGGATGTGACACAAGGTCAATTTTTTAAGCGGAGTTCAACAGGTTTGAATTCAGAGTTTTCCTTCTCCTAGACTGGTTGCCTAACCAAGGTCAAAGAACCCAGTCTGCCCTACTATTTATCCATAGCTGGAGGGAGAGTAGGATTCATACCTTTCCCAAGGGTATTAGCGCTAAGTCAAATGCAATTACCACATCCAGGATTTGAACTTGGGGCGACGAGTCCATTTCCCATGACTTTAACCATTACACCACACGCTTCCATATATATATATATATATATATATATATATATATATATATTATATATATATATATATATATATATATATATATATGAGAGTATGTAAATAAACACTGTGTTTAGTTGATATGGCTTTTAGCCGACAATTTTTGGAGGATATGTGCTTGAATTGAAGTCATACCTAATTTTTGAAAATTAATTAGTTAATAATTACATTTGAACATATATGCCTGCCTCAATTCATTAATTATTAACTAATTAATTTTCAAAAATTAGGTATGACTTCAATTAAGCACATATCCTCCAAAAATATATATATATTTTTTTTTATATATATTGTCATATATATATATATATATATATATATATATATATATTTTTTTTTTCATATATATATTTTGTCATATATATATATATATATATATATGATAGTAGGGTAACAAGACTTTGTTACCGTACACAATGATATTTGTTACCCTACTATCATATATATATTTTATCTCTACTCAAAAAATAAAAAAATTCACTCTGATGAAGGTCGTAAAAATCTCTCTGTGTACGGAATATTTTATACATTTTTCCTATTATTATTATTATCATCATTTCAACTCCATCTGATTATTTTAATAATAATAATAACGTAAATCCATATACATTTTGATAAACGGACCGAAACACATGTGTAAGTGATATCGATTAAAAGTGATATCGATAAAATTCATTTTTATCCGTCTACATTCTTTTCTTTACTCATTTTTTTTATATATATATATATAATATATATTATATATATATATAGATAGTAGGTAACAAGACTTTGTTACTGTACACAATGATAGACAAAAAATTATTAAGTAACATTACTGTTTAATATTATCTGCTTGATTTCAGTAGAAAACAAAGTTCAGTGACTTTAATCTTATTACAATTCATAAAATATCTGTCTGTCTGTCTGTCTGTGCTGTTATTGTTGTTGTAACTCGAGTATTTTTCTGTTTCTCAAGTACTTCTGTTTCTGTGACTGGGTCGGTTGAGCCAGCTCCATCCAATAAATTCACCTGCAGTGAAAGAAGTAACAAGGGAATAGGAAATTCACAAACTGTCCACAAACCCTGAATACATATCCCAGTCAGGAGAAGGAGATGCCCCTGTAATGTTGAAAGGTGATATATACTTGAAAATACACACCCAAACAAAGGTTGAAGAACAAAACATTTTACACAGCACAAGGATTAACAGGGTACATAATACATAGGTGTACATAAACATAGATACAAAAGTAAAAGGGAAAAACATAAAAGCCACAGACATGAGACTAGGAATAGTCCATGCTGTGTGAATCACTTACAGTAATGTATGGGGGGGGCCAAAGCCCCAACGAGAAGGGGTAGACCTTAACTAGCCCATGTGTCTCGTAGGTAGAGCAATCGGAAAAGAGAGGAAGAGACGTTCAAACCAGCCGCTTAAATAATAAACAGCCCCTAGCGGGAACCAGCAAACTAAACGGGCAGACAACTCTCCAGGCCAAATACGAAAGTAACGCCACACCCCTGTTTGCCGCAAATTTTCTACAGACGCAGTGACAATCGAGCATGAATAAAACAAAACATCTTCGACCTAAAATAACCCAACAAGGTTTGACATGCCGTAAAATCCAACAAATCAACCAGCCAGCCAGCCAGCCAGCCAGCCAACCAACAACAAAAATTGTTAGTGGTTTCCAAAACAACAACTACAAAGACCACCATCAGAAGTCGAAACCATAACCCCCCCCACACACACACACACACTACGAAGTTAAACATCCATTTTGATAAACCAAGGAAATTGTTTTGGCATCTGGGGTGGAACGCCACACCTACAAGTAGCTCCTCACTTTACCGCACATATCCCTGTGTTACTCATGTGCTGAGTTGGCGATGGCCCGTATTGAACCAGAACCTTGTGGTTCTTAGTAGGTCGCTCTACCAACTGAAACACACACATATATATATTTGTATATAGATATTGGTATATCTGATGAATGCACCATTGCATGAAACCCTGGGTCACAGAAATTCTGATGTAATATATATGCATGCTCACAACCGAACTTTGTAGAAGTGGCCTTATTCTGTGACGAAGTGGCAATCACCATATATATAATAATAATAATGATAATGAAATTTATTGTGTACAGTGCTCAGGTGCACCACAACTCATCAAAGTCTCATGTCAAGTACAAAGAATAATGTAGTGTCAGAAACATGAACAGTTTACAGTAGTAATATGCATGTATGTGTACAGTGCTCAGGTGCCACAACTCATCAAAAGTCTCATGTCAAGTACACAGAATAATATATTAGTGTCAGGAACATGAACAGTTACAGTAGTAATATGCATGTATGTTGCGTGTGTGTGTATATGTATTGGGGAGTGGCATCAGGTATAGTGTCGACAGACCACAGGAAGCATGGAGGCTTTGAAAGACTCAGTGCTTCGGCAGCCTACAACAGACGCGGGCAGTTTATTCCATGTCTCCTCAATTCTGAGTGTGAAAAAATGTTTCCGAAAGTCATGTGAGCAGTGCTGTTTTCTGATTTTGTTGGCATGCCCACGTGTGTTGGAAAGATGGAGATCAAAAAGGTGCTCAAGGTTGCTGTTGTTAAGATGATTAATGATCTTATGAGCATTTACCAGGTCAGTTGCCAGAAGCTGAAGTTTCAGCGAATCCATTCCCAGGGCTGTGAGACATTCAGAGTATGGTAGATGCCTGATAGAGGGTATCCGCCTGGTTGCACGTCTCTGTACAGTTTTAAAAGCTGTATCTTATGTCTTATCGCATGCAGCATCCTCATGTATTTCCCATCAAGTTCTTTCTCTAAGTATTTTGTTAAAGTCCAAGTGGTACAGTCATACAGTAGTACTGATACAGCTACAGACAGATGCAGACTACCCAGATGATCTAGCGCTTCTCGCAAATACACCATCCCAAACAAAATCATTCCTGCATATGGAGCAGGCAGCAAGAGGCATTGGCTCTATGTTAACAGATAAAACAGAGTTCATGTATTCTAAATGAGATGGAGCCATCTCAACATTGGATAGCAAGCCTCTGAAAGTAGATCAGTTCACATACCTAAGAAGCAATATCTCATCTACAGAAAGCAATGTCAATATATGCATAGGAAAGGTCTCAACTGCTATAGACAGATTATCATCTCCACATTGGATGGTAAGACTCTGAAACTAGTAGATCAGTAAGTAGGTAGTAATATCTCATCTACAGAAAACAATGTCAATATACTCATAGGAAAGGCATAGACTGCTATAGACAGATTATCATCTCCACATTGGATGGTAAGCCTCTAAAACTAGTAGATCAGTAAGTAGGTAGTAATATCTCATCTACAGAAAACAATGTCAATATACTCATAGGAAAGGCGTGGACTGCTATAGACAGATTATCTATCATATGGAAATCTCATCTTTCTGATAAGATTTTTAAAATTCTTCCAAGCCTTAGTTATGTCAGTGCTACTGTATGGCTACACCACTTGGACTTTAATAAAACATTTGGAAAAAAAAAGTTAGATGGGAACTACACAAGGATATTGCATGATGTCTCGAACAAATCCTGGAAGCAGCACCCCACAAAAAAAGCATCTTTTCGGCCACTTACCTCCTATCACACAGACCCTCCAAGTAAGAAGAACAAACTGGACACTGCTGGAAAAGCAAGAACAAACTCATATGTGATGTTCTCCTGTGGACATCTACTCATGGACACACCAGTGTAGGCTGATCAACAAAAAACTTACAACAATCAGCGGACAATATGACCTTTAGGCACCCCTTTTGCGATATCAATTCCTGGGGACATTTTTTCCATTTACACAATCAAAATCCGGTTAATTGTTAACAGACGATTTTTAGAGTTTTTTTTTAAATTATAAAACTAACACCTAACCTAACTCTAACCCTAACCCCTAACAAACAACCAGATTTTGACAGTGTAAATGAGAAAAGTGTCCTTGTGAGTCGAGATCGCAGAAGGGGTGCCTAAAGGTCATATGGTCCCAATCAGCTCTGTGCAGATAGCCAGGAGCATTCATGTATTTTAAAGGAGATGGAGTCATATGGTTTTGTGGTTGATGAATGTCTTAGCAACAAGAGTCATCTTCATATTGGATGGAAAACCTCTGGAATTAATAGGCCTGTAAGATTCAAAGGTTATGACTAAGTCATAACTCGTTGGAACGCAAACAAACTCCGACAAAGGTTGAAGGACAAAACATTTTATATAACAGCACAAGAATTAACAGGGTACATAATACATACATACATAAGTAATATAAAGTTACATGTAAAAAGGATAAACATAAAAGCAACAGACATGAGACTAGGAATAGTCAATGCTGTATAAATCACTTACAGTAATGTAAGGGGGCCAAAGCCCCAACGAGAAAGGGGTAGTCATAAGACTACCTCATGGTGTCTCGTAGGTCGGCAGGCAAAGAGAGGAAACAAGTTCAAATCAGCCGCTTAAATACACCAGGCTCCTAGGGGGAACCAGCGACACAATACGGGCAGACAACTCTCCAGGCAAATACGAAAATAACCCCACAGGCCAGTTTACATATATAGGTAGCAATATTTCATCTACAGAAAGCAGTGTTATTGTATACTAGCAGGACCTGTGGATATACCACAGTATGATGATTTAATTATTACAATGTTTGATATGTTTACTTAAGAGCTATTGCAAAATAGTTCAATATTTAGAAAATAAAAAAATTTACGGACAGTCTGCCGCCACCGATTTAACTCTCTCTTTTATTCTTTCTTAAAATGGGGGGTGTAAAATATTTCTATTAATTTGTCGATAAAAATGTGAGGGGAGGCATTTAAAATATCTACATTAATTTGCCGACAAAAAAGTGACAAAAACACAACTGGAAAATATCTAAGTTGGGCCAGAAATTCACCTGACGTTGGCTCGCTAAAATATAGCATAAATTAAAGGCAGGACGACATAAAATCAAAATTGCCAAAATATATTCCATAATTTACAATTTCAATATTACAAATAAAACAAACATGTAACTTCTTTTTTTTTGCAATTCATTTTAATTCTACATTGGGAATTTAGGCGACACAAAACCATTTGAAATGTTTCATTTTTAAAATTGGGTGAAATAAAATGGGACAAATAAGAAATCTGCAATTAAGCGACACCAGATAATCTGGATTTATATTTTTGCATTGCATTTTGGACAATTTGGATGGTCTCATTTTAAACCAGATGGTGTTGCAGGATGACAACAGACAAAAGATTTAGGAACACCAGTATTAATATAAAGATATTCATAGGAAAGGCCCGGACTGCTATTAGGTGATTACCAATCATATGAAAATCTAACCTGTGGGGATTAAAATAAAATTGAAATAAAAAGAATAAAAAATAACAAACTCCCATGAGCCTTCACCAGATGAATCCTCCGAGCATGTGCAGGAAAAAGGACCCACTTCCACCCCCCACCCCCAAAAAATCTCTCGGCTACTCAAGTTTAGGCCTTAACTGTGTATGGTCACTACTACTGGCCAAGGATAAAATTTCCTTGCTCTGTAGTGGCTATGACTGGTGAATAAAGCCTAAATCATAAAACCATCTTTTGTCTTTGTCTCTTCCTTTTCGTTCCTTGAATTCTTTCCTTTTCTGCGCTACCATCAAATAAGATGGGGTAAAAAGCAAACCCAGTGAACACGCACCAAGAATAACCAGCTACCTAAAACGTTAAACCTCTGGCTACCCCATAGATCTCACAGTATATCCACAAAATCCGTGTGCACTTTAAGCTTTAAAACTGTTTAAAGTGCACATAGATTTTATGGACAGCCTGTTTATAGACTCAGCTATTTGCCTGCATATTTGTATCCTTTCCTTTTCAATAAAATAGTGCAGTTTTGCTTTTTGTTCAGGATCGGGTGAAGAGATGCAGCCAAGGGCAGACAAATCATAGGTTTATGATTCAAGATAAGTTTCACATAATGATCAGTTTGTGATATGAGGCATGGTAAAAAAAAAATAAAAAAATAAAAAAAAGAATTAACCAATTTGACCAATTTCCTCTCCGAAGAAAATTGATTTTGGATCAACCTCATGTCCAAAATGCACATCTCCAAAACCTTCTCAACACATTCTACAAGGGCTACATCAACCTGTATCGTGAAATAGTCCTTTAGTTTTGGGAGTTAAATAACACGTTTTCCTTTGTAAAAGTTTGCAGTAACAAGCCTCACCAACCTGGTACCTCCACTCTGCCGGTGTAGCCAATGACGCAAGCTTTAAATCTAGGATCAACAATTTTTATTCTAAATGAGTGATATTTATATAGCAATAAATAAATAAATAAATAAGTAAATAAACAAAAAGCAAATAAATTAAAAGATTTGACCATAAAGAAGTCTGTCTCCTTAACATGGCCAAAGTATAAACTAAGTTTAAGTTTAAATAAACTTGGTATAAGTAGTGTTAAGTGAGAAGATATAAGTAATGAGTTTGTTGCGTCACTTCTCTCTTCAGAGACCAGCTCCAATTTGCCAAGTGAGAAACAGGTGAAATGGTTAAGTTAAACAAACAAAGATAAGTAATGATATAAATAAATAAAAAGATGAGTTGTAAACAAATAATTCTTACTAGCAGGACCTGGTTGTATTATGCTTTCAGTAGATTTATTATTAAAGATAGTATAAGATGAAAATATAGATTTGGAGGTTGATTTTGAAGGCTATCACAATGTGATGTATGCGTCACCATGGCCACCAAACACAAATACGCTCTTTCATACACACATACGCACGGTCATTCATACGCACACACGCTCGTGGATACGGTCATAACGTCACAGTCTACATACATTTTCATGTACACGTGCATGACAACATACGCACACGTACAAACAAAAAAGTGCATTCACGTAAACATGCAACACAAGAATACAGTTATAAAAAAATACCATATGTAACATTTTCAAAAAAAAAAATTTTATCTAACTAAAAATGCCATAACAAGACAACAACTACTTCAGTTCCAGTGTTCTTCTGAAAAAGAGATTTTATCTCAAAATATCAAGAATAAATCACAGGTTAACAAACAACACCATTGTTACCTTATTATTTTTTCTTTACACCTGCATTGTGATAGTCTTCAAAATCAACCTCCAAATCAATATATACACAATGCTTCAAGCAAATTATAAAACCCTTTTATCTCTACGCCTGAAAATATAGATATTCTTATAATAAGTTAGAAAGCTCAAATTAACCTTCCAGCATGGGTACATATGTGTACATAGATTAGTCCGACAAAGAAGTTATGAGATAATAACAAACATAGACTTTATTCTGTGAGCACATGGAGAAAAGACATACATGACAGGTATACCTATTCTCATGACAAGGTACAAGATAGATATACAGAACAGATACTTAAATATACATAAAGAATGTAGGACTAAGTCCTAATAGAGTGGTACAGAGTTACATGTAGAAATTAGTCACTTACTGATAGTTTGCTGGGGAGCAAAGCCCCCTGCTTAAGGATCAGAGGCACAAAGCGCCTAACCCATGTACTGTGGTTGCCAGGCCCAGAGAAAAGAGAGTGATTTCCCCCCGGGCTCCTGTCTAAATACTCTAGCCACCTATCGGCGAAAACCTGCAGCAAGGAAAGATAACCCTTCAGGATCCCAAATCGATCCCAACAGGGGCAGACAACTGCTATAATAGTATAATTGAAATTTATTAAATGATCCTTAAATCCTATGTAAGTTCTTTGCTTCTGAGGAAATATAAGATACTAGCAGGACCTGTGAATATACCACAGCCTGATAATTTAATTATTACAATGTTTGATATGTTTACTTAAGAGCTATTGCTAAATTGTTCAATATGTAAAAAGTATAATAATCTTGATTTAACTCTCTATTATTATTAACTAGCAGGACCTGCGGATATACTACAATATGATAATTTAATTATTACAATGTTTGATATGTTTACTTAAGAGCTATTGCTAAATTGTTCAATATGTAAAAAGTATAATAATCTTGATTTAACTCTCTATTATTATTAACTAGTAGGACCTGCGGATATACCACAATATGATAATTTAATTATTACAATGTTTGATATGTTTAACTCTCTCTCACTATGTTTTTCTTTCCTTCTTTTCATCATTTCATTATATTTGATTGAAACAGATTAGTGTTATGGCATCTGCACACCTACCCCCTCTCTCTAGCTTTACCCTACTCTTTCTTTCTTTCTTTCTATTTATATTTTTTGCTGTGTAGCATGTCCTTTTTCTTCCCTTTTCTTTCTTTATAGTAAAAACAGAATGGTCCATTATTCAGCTGTGGTGACAACACTCATAAGAAATAAGAATTTTGTGGATAAGCAACACCTGATAATATGGATTTACTTTTTTGCTTTTCATTTGGACGATTTGGACGACGTCATTTTTAACCAGAGGGTGTTGCAAGATGATAATGGTCGTACAATTAAGGAACGCAAGTATTAATATATAGATAAATGATATTTCCCTTAAAGTTAGGTGGGTTCTTTCTTTCTGGGGGGGGGGTCTGGATCAGTTTGGATTTTATATGTTTGTTGTTTGTTTTTTTATACTCTTGATAAAGAGAGTAAAAAAATTCTGAGAATTAGATAAATTGTTTGGTTTGGTTTCTTTATTTAATGGCATATCAACCTTCATGGGTTATTTAATTCATAAGAACTATAAGAATTAATTTGAAACCAACACTAAGTCCTTATAATTTATTAGTGCATCAATAGATTGTAGAAATATCTGAGGTAAGGGGTTATCGTCCTTGTTCTACGAGCCTCGCTATCAAACAACCAATCACGGGCCAGCATTCTTTGGTGGCAAAGCCAAAGAGGCAAATTCTTACTCTTTCTGATCCAGCAGTTCCAGGAGTCAGACGACGAAAAGGGCGTCTCTTATATCCAGCAGAGCGAGCAGATAGCTGTAGCAAGTGACTCCGATAATTCACCTACCTCAGGATTTCAGCTAAGTGGACTATTATTCTATATAACATTCACGCAGACAAACCAAAGTTTGCAACAATTTGTTATGTATGTCCGTAATACATGTCTTTATTCTAATTCTAAGTTGTGTTGTGTTTTACTTCTTTAATTCTAACTTGTCTGTCACAACTCGTGGTCTAAAACACCACAAGATAGATGATGAACAGATCCCGAAGGACATCCTCTATGCAGAGCTTTCGTCTGGTAAGAGACAGATTGGTCACCCCCAGCTGCATTTCAAGGATGTCTGCAAGAATGATCTCAGGTACTTTGGCATTGCCCCTTCCAGCTGGGGAAATTTGGCTCAGAACCGCCCTCGGTGGCGGCAGGCTCTCTGTAAAGGACTGTTCATGTCTGAAGTCACCCTGGCGCAACACCATGAAGCCAAGAGGTACAGAAGAAAGCAGCGGCAACAAAGCACTGGCACATCAACATCTTCAGGGACAGCCTTCACATGCAACATTTGTGGTCGAGAATGTTTTTCAAACACTGGACTTTACAGTCACAGGAGGCGCCGTAACTTCAGAGGCACAAAAACTATATTATAGTCTTCCGAGACTGAAATGCCAATAATAATAATAATAATAATCCATAGATACACTAACACTGGACATTTAATAAGAAAAGACAGACAACTAACCCTCATATGTCCCAAACATGTTAATTATACAATATGTTCCATGGACAAACAAAGAATAATAAAGAAATGATTAGAAAAGACTTACAGTGTGTAATGACAAACAATAACACCGATAGACTTTGGAAAACTTTATTCCACTCATTAAGAGTTTATACAGTCTAGTATTCCCAAGAGAGTTCTCCTAAGGGAAGGTAATCACAAAGTAGGGGAGGTAACTCTCAATTACTCATTACAGTAAGGTTGATTGATACACTTATTTAGAGCTTATATAGTCTAGTATTCACTAGAGAGTTCTTCAAAGGGGAGGTTATCACAAAGTAGGGGAGGTAACTCTCAATTACTTATTACACAGTGTCTTCCATGATTTTTCTGGCAAGGTGCAATAAATGCTTTTCTATTCTGTTCAATCAACAGAGCTGAGAAATATGTCCTTTTTGCTCAACTTGCTTACTATGTTGCAGTCCAGCACTCTACGATTAAAGTTTTGAATCGTATCTAATGTAGAACAGGTACTTCATCTAGTGTGTTTTAATTCACATATTTATTTGTGCCAGCATGGTAAACATCAGCTTACAGATGTGAAATTTATGAAGGTTATTGCTGGGGACAGATCCCTAAACACCTGCTTTTACCTCTGACTCCAGTGGTTTATGTCCCCCCTTACAGAGATTTTTCTTTAGACAAGTCATGCTAAGCCGGGGAAGATTAAGAAAATCTTCCTTGTATATGAACGCATGTCAAAACAGGAAATGTAGCAAATATGATGGATTTATTTGAGAAAGCATTTACCACAAAAAAAGTCTGATTTCATTTTTATATATGGGCAATTCCATGTCAAATCAACAGGAAAAAAATAAAATTGTCACCCACCCCTTCAATTTTTCTGAAATATTGTACAGGTGTAGACTAGGCTAAAGTTAGACAATCCCTCAAATTTGAGCTTCCAATTCAAAAAGTTTGCCGAGTTATGTCAATTTTAAAATCGAAAAATTTGAAGTGGACGGGGGGAGAAAAATGGCGACATTTTGTAATCTATTTTTTTTGCGTTATTAATGATTTCTGATTTTTTCAATGCAAGATCAATAAGTGAAAAAATCACAATGTGGCACTACAATTAATTTTTTATCCTTTAAATTATTATTCTACATATAAAAAGTAAAAAAGTAAAGTTGACGGGGTGGCCTAAAGTCGGTATCAGCCAGTCAGCAAGGGAGTCTATCCACTTTTTGATCCCCCCCCTATTAGACATTATTTGTAGCAAAAATGGCCTTGATGATTTGACATAGAATTACCCATATGTTTAAATATTACGTTTTAAAAGTAAAATAAGATTTTCGTCATGGTCGTACTTTTGTTTTTATCAAGATTTGTGTGCGTTTGTATTTTTTGTTTTCTTAAAAATCTGTGGGCGGGCTAATTGGCTGGACTCGAGCGTCAGGCAGTTGATCGTACCAAAAAAGTATTACCGATTTGTACAGTATTATATCAATTTTTATTGTATCATTTATTGAAAAGACAACAGTAGGATTTATATGAAATGAAATTGCATATCATTGTTTCTGACTTGCCCCCCTCCCCTTTCTAAAAATATTAAATCTGTGTGTTGTGTAGCCTTATCTTCTTACCATCTTATAGTTCTTAGCTTAGGAAGCACGTGGTGTAATGGTTAAAGTCACAGGAAATGGACTCGTCGCCCCGAGTTCAAATCCTGGACGTGGTAATTGCATTTCACTTAGCGCTAATACCCTTGGGAAAGGTATGAATTCTACTCTCCCTCCAGCTATGGATAAATAGTAGGGCAGACTGGGCTCTTTAACCTTGGTTAGGCAACTGGTCTAGGCGAAGGAAAACTCTGAATTCAAACCTGTCAAACCCCGCTTAAGAAATTGACCTTGTGTCACATCCTACTCGTGCGGAGGAGTTGGTAAATATATATATAGTTCTTAGCTTTTATCTTCTTGTGTCTCTTCTCTGCTGACCAAACATCTCTGCTATCTTTTTTTTTTTATGTTGATCTGTTCCCTTTCTTTTCTTCTGATCTGCTCCCTTGGGACTTCTTGAGATTTCTTCATCTCTGTGTTCATTGTTGTTTTTAGTAATGAACCCAAAGATTTGGATAGCCATCAAGGAGACACATGTCTGTCTGTTCCAAAACCCAGACTAAATTCCAAGTTCACTTCTGACCAACGAGAAAAACAGCCACAAGTTCAGTGAAAAGTCAAAGCTCTGTGAAATTCAGAATTATTTTTTTAAATTTCTACACTACCATAATGTAATGTGGGTAATTTATGAGGAAGTGCGTCCTGGTCTCCTGCCTCAAAAACCGCTACCCAGTGACTATCAAAATAACAATCCCAGCTGTCGTAATTCTTGTTTATTTATCGTAATTTGTCGTAATTCTTGTTTAGATATGAAGATGGAATATATAGTTTTAAATAGACTGAGATAGATAGATAGATAGATAGATAAACAAACAAAATAATATAGATAGATATGAACAAATGGAGATAGATAGATAGATATTTTCGACAAGTAAATGTATTTTTTTTTGGGGGGGGGGTCGCTTCTTTTTTTGTTGTAATTCTTGTTTATTTAAACTAAAAACAAGACATTAAACAAACATGAATAAAAAAAAATCTTAGTATTTAAATTAATATAGATAAATATGAACAAATTGAGATAGATGGATAGATAGATATGAAGATGGATAGTTTTGAATAGACTGAGCTGGGTCGTTATTTTAATAGTCACCGGGCAGCAACTCTTGAGGCAGGAGACCGGGACGCACTTCTTCATAAATTACCGTAATGTGTGTGTTTGTTTGTAACTGAAAATCTGACAATGTAAAAGCAATTGGATGAATCCATTACACTTGAATTCAGATGTAAATCATTTGTACTCGCACTCCTCGCCCCCCCAAAAAACCAACTTTGCCTAGCCAACTTTAAATAGCCCAGTCTGCCCTACTATTTACCTATAGCTGGAGGGAGAGTAGCTGGATTCATACCTTTCCCAAGGTATTATCACGATGGGAAATGCAAATGGCCTCATCCAGATTTGAACTTGGGTTGATAAGTCCATTTTCTACGACTTTTACCATTAAACCATGCGCCTCCATATATATATATGTGTGTGTGTGTGTGTGTGTGTGTGTGTGTATGTGTATATATATATATGTTTGTGTATATATATATACATATATCATCCTCATCAATGATCAAGTTGTGCCAACAGCACAGATCTCCATGACACTTCCTTGCAACCCATCCCTGTTGTTTGCTGTGGATTATCCAGCAGGTACAGAGACGGGAAGACCAAAAGTAACCACCAATTTCCTGTGCAGACGCCTCTTGGAGCCCCGTTTGGTCGGGTTGTGGTGCTAATACCACTTGGTGCCAGACCTGTCTACTTTGAGTGGCTCTACCAGAAACATAAGTTTCCAAACGTATGGCTCTGACACAATCATGTTTACACTGCCCTACCGTGATGAGGAGGGGTTGGATTTAAGTCGTTCAGCAAAGAGCTTACTCCGCCATTTTTTTTTTAGATAAACAGTAAAAGGTTAATCACAATATTTAGTATTCAGAATAAAATTTGAGAGAGAGAGAGAAAGAGAGAGAAAGAGAGAGAGAGAGAAAGAGAAAGAGAGAGAGAGAGAGAGTGCTAACGATGCTATTCTCCGTAAGTGTGTCATGTATCTTTTTAAGTACTGTGTGTGTGTGTGCATATATATATATATATATATATATATATATATATATAGAAATTTAAAAAAACAAGTGTTCTGAAAATAGGATGAATTTATTTATCGATGTTTAAACATTTCGGTTTCTTTAAACCTTCATCAGGATGTATCTTGGGGTGAAGAAATTGATGGATGTTTTATAGATGACAGGAGATGAAAATCTTTATAAAATCTTTTTTGTTGTGTAACTGTATTTGTTCAGCGTTATATTTTTGAAAGACAAGTTGCAATCCACGCACGCGAAGATGTCATGACGCATGATGTAACTCGAAGAAATGCATTCAACAAAAGACAAGAAAAAGTATTAATGGACTGATTTTAAAAAGGGAACAAAGTCGGAATGATAACTAAATAATTAAATGAAGCCTGGTATTTTGTAGTTATTTAAAACTATTTTAACTAGAAACGGTGATATATTAAAAAATCCATGTCGATTATTAAGGGAGGGCAAAAGCGAAATTGCACAGGCTTCAAAAATCTGTCGTAGTCTTTTGTTGTGAATATGGGCTAATATTATGGCATCATTGAAACTAAAGTTATGATCAGTTTCAGACATATGTTGGAGGAGGGTGTTCCGAAATATATATACATATATATATATATATATAAGATAAGATAAGATATTACTACCTAGGTGTGTGAACTGGTTTACTAATTTCAGGGGCCTACTGTCTAGTGTGGATATGTCTCCATCTTGTTTGTAACACATAAACTTAGCATATGAGTAGCACAGGGATCTGTACGGTAAAGTGAGGAGCTGATGGTAGGTGTGGCGCTCCACCTCAGATGCAAAAACAATCTCCTTGGTCTAGTGCTACTGAAAAGGGGACTGACTCCCCCCGCTTTCTGGCTGATACTAACATTAAACCACCCTTTCGACTTTACTTACTTTTATATTGAAATTTGCACTAGTTTTTTTATTAATATATTCGGTGCATATTGCATAAATGTGTCTGGCCTCTTGCTCTAAAAAACGCTAAATGGTGCCTGCTGAAAATCTGACCCGTGCTACTTAGGAATAATGTATTGATTGTTTTTATTTTTAAAATTTAGTCGTATTTATTTTTAAAATTGATAGTTGTTTTGAATTAAAATAAAATTAAAATACAAAAAAAAAAAAAGATAATTAAAGTATAGAAATAAAGTGTCGATAAAAATTTGGGTGGTGGTTTACTATTAAATGCCTTCAAACCACTAAAAAATTTGTCTGTCAATAAAAACACCTTCAAACCACTAAAAAATGTTATCTGTCAATAAAAACACCTTCAAACCACTAAAAAAAAACATTTAAAAAGGCAGGGGGTAAAATATTTACATTTACTCGTCAAGAAAAGACTTGCGGGGGGGGGTAAAATATTGCATTCATATCACATTAACTTTTCAGAAAAAACGCCTTCAAACAGCTAGGGTGTTCAATTGTAGCGCAGGTTGGTTTTTCAGTAGGCACTGCTTAGCGTTTTTTAGGGCAGGAGGCCAGGATGCATTTATGATAATGCCCATATATTTTACTTTTTTTTTTTTACAAAAGCCAAGAAGGATATGACAATAATGTTTACACCTGAAAATGATAATCATTTTATCTAAGGTTAATGTGAGTCTCTTGACCGTGGAGATTAAATTTCCAGTAAAAAAACTCTACAACATTCTTCTTCTGTTTTTTTTCTGAGTTGTTTTCTAAACAGAAAACAATAATAAAAAGAGAGACCATTAGGAATATAAATAAGCACTAGCTCAGTAGTTGGAGTTGAGGCCAACCAATATGGAGGTTTTGCTTCAGGGCAGAACTGGTTCAAGAAATAATTTCATAACAATAAATTTACTATCAGTATAATACATATATGAATATATCTACACACACACACACACACACACACACACAACCTTAAGGTTTATTTCCGCTGTCATTTATCGCAAAAAATTTATACACACACACACACACACAACCACACACCTAAAAAATGCACAATGTTTCCTTTCGATACACACACCTACACCGTCCCATACTCACACCATAAAAGAGAATATTTGACGTCATATTTCAAACCGTCCCCTTTTTTCAAACTTCAAAAATTTTTAAACAGATGAATAACAATGACTACCACTCGCTTTTCTCGTTATTCTGTGATAAATAATTTCTTATCACCTTCCATATACCAACAAATGCCCTGAAGATGATCTAATTAATAGATCGAAACACTGCAGCGTCGGCCAAAAAACTCACCACTTAACCCATTTAAACCTGTGTTTTTTCATTTTTCTTAATATACTACATATCGTCGGATTCACTTCCTTTCTTCACACACATATATATATATATATATATGAAACATGAAAAAACAAGGTATTCAGAGGATGATTTTATCATAGTTAGAAGTATTGACCAATGTTAAAACATTTGGTTAGTTTATTAAACCATCATCAGGGTATTGTTAATATGCGATGTTCTAATTTCTGAATAATATTCAAGAAAAAATATGAAAAGAAAAAAAGAGACAAAACTTTTCATTCCATTTTTGTCCCTTTTTTTTTTAATAAATTAATTTGTTTCAATAAAATTTAAATAAATGATTACATAATTAATTACAATAGAATTAGATAAATCTTATAAATTGATAAATAAATTAATAAAATATAGGTAATCTATTACATAAGTAATTACAGTAAAATTAAATAATTAATTAATAAATTAAGTAAAAAAAAAATAAAGTCATCAGAGTGGCCTCAAACCGGTATAAGCCATACAGCGAGGGAGTTTATCCCCTTTTCACTAGCGCTAGACCAAGGAGATTGTTTGGGCGTCTGGGGCGGAGCGCCACTCCTACCATCAGCTCCTCACTTTACCACACATATCCATGTACTACTCATACGCTGATTTGGCGAGGGCTGGAATCGAACCAGGAACCTCGAGGTTCCCAGCCGGACACTCTACTGACTGAGCTAAGCCTGCCCTAATTAATAATTAATCAATAAATTAATAACAATAAATTAGATGAATTTATAAATTAACTCTTTGCCTACTAAATTTTTCCAAGCTGTTCTCCTATTGCAAAAGGATCCAGTACCAGTCTCAGGCTTGGTTCACAGACAAAACAAAAGATGGCAGTGGTGTTCACATAATGATTTTTCAATGTAACATTAGCTGCTGCCAGTGGTTTATGGTAGGATTGCAGTGTTGGGAGAGCCGCTGTGAGTGGTTTAAAGTAGGCAAAGAGTTAATGAATAAATCAATTGATTACAATAAATATAAAGTTGGCAAAGTGGCCTATTATTGGTATCAGCTGGACAGCAAGGGAGTCTATCCCCTTTTTGCTAGTGCTAAACGAGGGAAATTGTTTCTGCTGAGTTGGAGCACCATACCTACCGTCAGTTCCCCACTGCACCAATCATATAACCCGATGTGTGCTACTCATGCACTGAGTTGGCAAGGACCGGTTTCAAAAACCAGGAACCTTGTAATTCCTAGGTGAGTGCTCTACCGACTGAGCTAAACCAATAAATTAAATAGATTAATAAATAAATTATTAAATTAAATAAATTAATTGTATTTTTATTATTTTTGTTATCATTACTATTTGTGTTATTATTATCATTTTTTTTTAATTTCCAGTTGGACATGATGAATATTTAAATTAGCTTCCATGTATCAGATCAGGGTCACCAAACTACAGCCTGTCCCGCCCTCGAAAGGCATTTTATCAGGCCCGCCGATGATACTTGAATTTCTTTGTTAAAACATACAGAACACGGGATATTATGTAAAAGATGGTTGAGGTCGCTTGAGAATTGGGGGAGATATGGGGCTTCAAAGGTGCCCCCAAAATGCCATTTTTCATCTTATAAGACTATGTATTTTGATGAAAATGTACGTTATCAATTTTATTGTTTTTTCTCATGGATTCTAATGCCTTGAATTTACAGATGGTAAAAAAAGTGCTCAATTCGGAGTTTTAGGTGACTTTTGAGGCCTGACAATCCCCCTGAGAGTGGGCAAAAATGGCCAATTTCGTGTACAAATAAAGTGCCAAACTAATATGATTTTCTGATAGAGTTCGATGAGGAGTATCACATAAAATATCATGTTAAGTTTACTAAATCTTCATGGACTTAACTACGGAATCAACCCATCGGACGAAATTGACTGATAAACATTTGAAAGCAATTCTCTTGATTGGATGTAGCAATTCCAAACGACGATATCTTGAAAGGCAAACTTCAGTTTCACAAATCTCACTAAACCTTTCTGCTAATGTTGCGTTCTTTGATAATGTTTTGAAAATAAATACGTTGGACAAATTTGGACCTTTTTGTGTTTTTGTCTTCAGAACACTGCACTGCTACAAAGAATATCAGAAGAGTCCTGGAGACCTGAGGAGACTTGCTGTCACTCAGACTTGAAAGACATCAGCTAACACTCTCAAATAATAATAATAATAATAATAATAATAATAATAATAATAATAAAATGAGAACACTGCACTGCTGCAATCTGCCAGAATACTCAGAAGAGTCCTGGAGACCTGAGGAGACTTGCTGTCACTCAGACTCCAGTGAAAGACCATCAGCTAACATTGATGTGAAAACTCAAAAGGAGTAAATAATGAAGTTGGTGATGATAATAACAACAACAACAACAACAACAACAATAATAATAAGGATGAAGATAAAAGAAAACGAAAAGATAGACAAATACCTAGAACTTGCTAGAGAATTGAAAAAAAAACTGTGGAATATGAGGGTGAAAGTGATACCAATAGTAGTTTGGGCACTTGGAACGGTCCCCAAAAGCTTAGAAAAAAGGCTAGAAGAACGGCAAATCAGAGGAAGAATTGAGACCATCCAGACAACAGCATAATAATAATAATGGCAAGCAAGTATTGAATACAATAATAATGTGACCCATGCTTGTTATTTTTTCAATTATCTGTCCCACACTCGTTATTTTTTCAATCATCCGGCCGGCATTCATTATTTTTTCAATTATCTGAGCCACAGTGAAAAGAGTTTGGTGATCCCTGTATTAGATATTAGGAGATTTAAGAGCATTTGCTATAATGAATTTGCCATAGGTGGATTTTAAATGAAGGGATTTAATAATTATTCTAATCTTATCACTAATCCTCATTAATCTTTAGAATTTTTTTTTCCAGATTTTTGTGTAGGGAGCATTATTTCAAGGGTTTACTAATTAGTTTACTATTAGTTTTTTACTTATTGTTATTGATATTTACTTGGCTTTTCGCTGATATTGTTGGCATTCCCACTGTGTCCCCTGTCAGTGGAGTTTAACAAATTTCCCCCAAGTCTGTATGAAATTTTCTTGTTATTTTTTTACCTGTATAACAAGATATTTAAAAGTTCATTATCTATTCACCTCAGAACTCATTCTATTCAAATAAAGTCCTATTAGGTAATTTATGAGGAAGTGCGTCCCGGTCTCCTGCCTCAAAAACTGCTACCCGGTGACTATCAAAATAACAACCCCAGCTCGTCGTAATTCTAGTTTATTTATCGTAATTTGTCGTAATTCTTGTTTAGATATGAAGATGGATATATAGTTTTGAATAGACTGAGATAGATAGATAGATAGATAGATAGATAGATAAACAAACAAAATAATATAGAAAGATACGAACAAATGGAGATAGATAGATATTTTCGACAAATAAATAAATGTATTGGGGGGGGGTCGCTTCTTTTTTTGTTGTAATTCTTGTTTATTTAAACTAAAAACAAGACATTAAACAAACATGAATAAAAAAAATCTTAGTATTTAAAGTAATATAGATAAATATGAACAAATTGAGATAGATAGATAGATGGATAGTTTTGAATAGACTGAGCTGGGTCATTATTTTAATAGTCACCGGGCAGCAACTCTTGAGGCAGGAGACCGGGACGCACTTCCTCATAAATAACCTCCTATTATTATTATAATCTGAGTCCTTCAGCTCAATTGTAATGAACTTACCATCAGTTTTTGTACTTTGCTTCTCAGTTGGGGGAGAATCACTGTGAGCAGCTTAAAGTAGGCAAAGAGTTGATATAGATAATCTACATAACGTTGAATGGTTTTAAGTATTCCTATTTATACAGTTATCAAGAATATTTATCGTTGTGATTAGTACTCAGATAAAACCTAGGTAGTAATATCCCATCTACAGAAAATCAATATACTCAGATAAAATGCAGTTCATGTGGTACAAACAGGATGGTGACATCTCCACACTACCACCCAGTTGGCTGGGTCTGTAAAATGCGCTGACTGCACCTCTGCAGAGAGGTAAGCCCCTCCCCCAATGGCCATGTGTTTGCCACGGTTGGCAACTCAGGATACTTAAGGACAAAATCCTTATGGCTGAGCAGTCCATGACATGCAACACTCCACTTTGGCCCTTACTTAGGCTAGACGGGTGGTCGGTGAGGGCCCTATCTGATCAATCGGCTGGTCATCTCAAGCCCTACCTTATATGATTGTCAAATCATATAATCTTTTTTATCATATATGTGCTAGAAGGCAGTGGCTGAGGGTTTTTCATTACCATTACTTCCAGGTCCACTCTGACCCAAAGTGGTAATACATGTTAGGGTACCATTAATGGGTTAAATAGAAAAAATCAGTTTTAAAAAATGTATTTAAAAAAATTTTTAAAAAAATTTTGATTACCTATCAACCATGAATAAAACAAAACATCTTCGGCATAAAATAACCCAATAAGGGTTGACATGCCATAAAATCCAACCAACCAACCAACAACCTGGCGTTGCCTTTTAATCACTAACCTAGAACTACTTGTGGAAAAAGTTGGTAAAAACAGGTGTCCACTGAAGGAGGGGGTGGGAAGAAGTGTATATAGTAAAGTAAAAATTCATCAAGGTGGCCTAAGGTCGATATCAGCCAGACAGCAAGGGAGTCTATCCCCTTTTCAATAGTGCTAGACCAAAGAGATTTTTTTTTCCATTTTTTACTTACACTTACATAACACGTGTGGGGATTAAAATAAAATTAGAATTAAATTAAGATTAAAAAAATAACCAACTCCCATGAGCCTTCACCAGAAGAATCCTCTGCACATGTACAGAAAAAGGGACCCACTTCCGACCCCAAAGAGAATCTTTCGGCCATTCAGACTTAGGCCTTGTCTGGGACAAGACACCACTACTGACCAGGGAGAAATTTCCTTGCCACGAGGTGGCTATGACCAGTGAATAAAGCCTAAATCCTCAAACTACCTTTTGTCTGTCTCTTCCTTCTTTCTTTGAATACCTTTTCAGCGTGACCACCAAATAAGATGGGGTTAAAAGCAAAGCCTCAGAACACACACCAGGAATAACCCCAGCCACCTTTTAAACCTAAAACACAAAACCTTTTGCCACCCCATACACTACAACCCCCCACTGCTGATGTCACACACTGACTCCCACAGTCATTGTTATTTTACATTCACATTAAAACAACCTTGTGTCACATTGGAGTGTCAAATAAATAGGCCTATGGGCTGAAATTGCACAAAGGTGTCAAAATTAGGGGGACCCAGAAAAAACAGAACCCAAATTATTTATTCATTTTCCCATTAAACTAACCTTAAACCCTAACCACTAACCCTAACCCTAAACCCCCATAGTAAAAAACCCCATATGTCAAAATTAGGGTGACCCAGAAAAAACAGAACCCAAATTATTTATTAATTTTCCCATTAAACTAACCTTAAACCCTAACCCCTAACCATAACCCTAAACCCCCATAGTTAAAATTAACAGTTTTATTTCAAAATTTGTGGGTTCTGTTTTTTCTGGTTCACCTTAATTTTGACACCTTTGTGCAAGTTAAGCCGGCCTATGTACTAAACAGATACACAAGCCAAATAAAAGTAGAAAAGTAAAGTCATCCGTAGTGGAGCACCACACCTAGCATCAGCTCCTCCCTTTACCGCACAGATCCCTGTGCTACTCATACGCTGAGTTGGCGAGAGCCAATATCAAACCAGGAACCTTGTGGTTCCTAGGCAGACGGCATGGGGACATTAATTTTTTTTAGGGGTGCATTGGCAGGGTCGGGTATATCAAGAAAGGTTAGGAACCCCTCAAAGTTGTATTTTGAATATGATATTCACAACCTTTTTAGTGGAAGATCTTCATCTTGTCCTTTTGGCACAGACCCAAGCTGATATTTGTTTTCAGGTTGTATTTAAATGACGCTATGGGTGCTTTTTTTATTTTCAGCACAATATCTACGTTGAATTATGTAGTGTAAGGGAAATGCCTGCATATGATACATGGTGGTTGATGTCAGCGTTTTGTTTGCCAGTTTTATAAATAGGGCAAGATGGTAGCAGTAAGAGTTGTCAGCTAATATGACAAAATCTACCATAACAAAAATCTGAACGAATACTATGAGTTGGGGACAAAAAAATAAAAACAAAATCAAAAAGTTATGGAAGACACCAAACAGGAAAAGATAACTGAAAACACTTTCTAATAAGTTCCAAGTTTGTTCTTGGATTACACTGAATAAAAGGAGACAGTCACTTTAGTCAAAAATGGATTCATTATTATACACTAATGTACTAGTGTCGCCATCTTGGTTTTGTTTAGTTTAGTTTATTTGTTTAATAAGGTGCTGAAATTTAATATAAATAATTAGCACACAATTGTAGGGTTTCATGTATTCCTATCTAATACTAATTATTTGCACACAGTTATATGGTTTCAAGTATTCCTATCTACCAATAATTAGCACACAGTTATATGGTTTCAAGTATTCCTATCTATGAATAATTAGCACACAGTTATATGGTTTCAAGTATTCCTATCTATGAATAATTAGCACACAGTTATATGGTTTCAAGTATTCCTATATACAAATAATTTGCACACAGTTATATGGTTTCAAGTATTCCTATCTATGAATAATTAGCACACAGTTATATGGTTTCAAGTATTCCTATATACAAATAATTTGCACACAGTTATATGGTTTCAAGTATTCCTATCTATGAATAATTAGCACAGAGTTATATGGTTTCAAGTATTCCTATCTACCAATAATTTGCACACAGTTATATGGTTTCAAGTATTCCTATCTACCAATAATTAGCACACAATTATATGGTTTCAAGTATTCCTATCTACCAATAATTAGCACACAATTATATGGTTTCAAGTATTCCTATCTACCAATAATTTGCACACAGTTGTATGGTTTCAAGTATTCCTATCTACCAATAATTTGCACACAGTTATATGGTTTCAAGTATTCCTATGTAATACTAATAATTAGCACACAGTTATATGGTTTCAAGTATTCCTATCTACCAATAATTTGCACACAGTTATATGGTTTCAAGTATTCCTCAAGTATTCCTATATACAAATAATTCACACAGTTATATGGTTTCAAGTATTCTATCTAATACTAATAATTTATACACAGTTATATGGTTTCAAGTATTCCTATCTAATACTAATAATTTATACACATTATATGGTTTCAAGTATTCCTATCTAATACTAATAATTACACAGTTATATGGTTTCAAGTATTCCTATCTACCAATAATTAGCACACAGTTATTGGTTTCAAGTATTCCTATCTACCAATAATTTGCACACAGTTATATGGTTTCAAGTATTCCTATCTAATACTAATAATTAGCACACAGTTATATGGTTTCAAGTATTCCTATCTACCAATAATTAGCACACAATTATATGGTTTCAAGTATTCCTATCTACCAATAATTAGCACACAGTTATATGGTTTCAAGTATTCCTATCTACCAATAATTAGCACACAGTTATATGGTTTTCAAGTATTCCTATCTACAAATAATTAGCACATAGTTATATGGTTTCAAGTATTCCTATCTACCAATAATTAGCACACAGTTATATGGTTTCAAGTATTCCTATCTACCAATAATTAGCACATAGTTTATATGGTTTCAAGTATTCCTATCTACCAATAATTAGCACACAGTTATATGGTTTCAAGTATTCCTATCTACCAATAATTAGCACATAGTTATATGGTTTCAAGTATTCCTATCTACCAATAATTAGCACACAGTTATATGGTTTCAAGTATTCCTATCTACCAATAATTAGCACACAGTTATATGGTTTCAAGTATTCCTATCTACCAATAATTTGCACACAGTTAAGTATTCCTATCTACCAATAATTTGCACACAGTTATATGGTTTCAAGTATTCCTATCTAATACTAATAATTTATACACAGTTATATGGTTTCAAGTATTCCTATCTACCAATAATTAGCACACAGTTGTATGGTTTCAAGTATTCCTATCTACCAATAATTTGCACACAGTTATATGGTTTCAAGTATTCCTGTCTAATACTAATAATTTGTACACAAATTATATGGTTTCAAGTATTCCTATCTAATACTAATAATTTGTACACAATTGTATGGTTTCAAGTATTCCTATCTACCAATAATTAGCACACAGTTGTATGGTTTCAAGTATTCCTATCTACCAATAATTTGCACACAGTTATATGGTTTCAAGTATTCTATCTATCTATTCCTATCTACCAATATTAGCACACAGTTATATGGTTTCAAGTATTCCTATCTACCAATAATTAGCACACAGTTATATGGTTCAAGTATTCCTATCTACCAATAATTAGCACACAATTATATGGTTTCAAGTATTCCTATCTACCAATAATTAGCACACAATTATATGGTTTCAAGTATTCCTATCTACCAATAATTAGCACACAATTATATGGTTTCAAGTATTCCTATCTACCAATAATTAGCACACAGTTATATGGTTACAAGTATTCCATCTAAATAATTAGCACACAATTATATGGTTTCAAGTATTCCTATCTACCAATAATTAGCACACAGTTATATGGTTTCAAGTATTCCTATCTACCAATAATTTGCACACAGTTATATGGTTTCAAGTATTCCTATCTACCAATAATTAGCACACAGTTATATGGTTTCAAGTATTCCTATCTACCAATAATTAGCACACAGTTATATGGTTTCAAGTATTCCTATCTACAATAATTAGCACACAATTATATGGTTCAAGTATTCCTAAGGTTTTTGGTTGGTTTGTTTTTCAAGTCATTTAATGCCGAATCAAATCATTTTGCTAAAAGTTTCTATGTTTCACGTTCTTAATATCTTCAAATTGTTATAAATAATTGGTTTGGTTTGTTTAATGGTTATCAACCTTCGTGGGTTATTTAATGTAAAAAACTGTTAGAGTGTGAGATAAAAATTTGTACTCAAGTTTCCTTTACAGATGTATTTTTGTAGATGTATTTAGTGGATGTATTTTATATCTGATTCATAATTCTTTATATATTTTTATTTCTCTCAAGAAGGATAAAATGGCATTCATGTTAGTATTCTCAAACAGATCCTTCATATTATTTCTTTCTTATACATATTTACCAAACCCCTCCGCACAAGCAGGATGTGACACAATGTCAATTTCTTACGCAGAGTTCAACAGGTTAGATTTCAGAATTTTCCTTCTTCTAGACCAGTTGCCTAACCAAGGTTAAAGAACCCAGACTGCCCTTCCATTTACCCATAGCTGGAGGGAGAATTGGATTCATACCTTTCCCAAAGGTATTAGCGCTATGTGAAATACAAACAGATTCGTCCAGGAATTGAACTCTGGTTGACAAGTCCATTTCCTATGACTCTAACCATTAGACCACGCGCTGCCTTATTTCTTATTTCTTTCTTATATGATTTCACGTATTCCTATCTAACACAAATAATTTGCACACAGTAATATAGTTTCAAGTATACCTATAATTTGCATACATTTATATATAATCTATATGCTATTATATGGTTTCAAGTAACTATTCTTAATACACTTAATTTGCACACAGTTATAGGCTTTCAAGTATTCATATCTAATACCAATAATTCATACACAATTATATGGTTAGAAGTAATTATTCATACTTAATAATAATTATTACATTATATATGTTTTCAAGAATTATATGGTTTTAAGTATACCTATCTACTAAATTTGCACACAATTATATGATTTCAAGTATTCCTGTCTAATACTAATAATTTGTACACAGTTTTATGGTTTAATTTATTCCCTTCTCATATTAATAATTTATACTCAATTATACACTGATGTAGTTTTGTGTTATACCCAGTACACCCCTCTCCCCTGTAGGGGGCACAGCATATTCTAAGCCCCACTGACAGGGTTGCTCTTAATCTTGATTGTTATTACAATTACTAAATCTTCCTGTGTACTAAACATACTTACCTGGCACACTTATGGCAGGTGGGCGAGAAATTAAAAAACAGTTAGTTCCGGGGGGAGGGGGGCTTCTACCCAGGTGGCACCTGCCCACTAGCCTAAAAGGAAGTGGTAAGGGCGGGTTTATTGCCTAGTACTCTAGGCGCCCCTTTTCTATGTGACACTATATGTAACATTGCTGTGGGCCCAATTTAAGAAGATATACATTCATTAGTATTACTTATTACTTATTGCACACAGTTATAGGCTTTCAAGTATTCATATCTAATACCAATAATTCATACACAATTATATGGTTTTAAGTAATTATTCATACTTAATAGTAATTATTACATTATATATGTTTTCAAGAATTATATGATTTCAAGTATTCCTATCTACTAGATTTGCACACAATTATGTGATTTCAAGTATTCCTATCTACTAAATTTGCACACAATTATATGATTTCAAGTATTCCTATCTAATGCTGTGGGCCCAATTTAAGAAGATATACATTCATTAGTATTACTTATCTACTTGTTTTTGTTGTTTTACTTATCTGCTGAGATGAGTATTATCTGCGTTTTTCGGACTATTGTCCCCATATTCATTGTTACTTGTACAACGTTTCGGCCGATATGCCTTCCGGCCTTCTTCAGGTATTTCTAGTCGGACTCGGGAACCTTCTTTTCGAACTTGCAAACTTTCTTGTCGTATTCGGTAGCCATCATGGAACTTTGAACCTAACCCTTTATTTAGTCCACGGGGGTATCCTGTTCTCATTCCGCTAACCATAGCTGGTGTAGGAGTTGTGTTAATTAACTATGGTTATAGTTGGGTGCCAGTAGCATTTGACATTGTATCCTTGTGTTTTCTCAGATGACTCACCAGTCCAGCCCTGTAGAGACATACACTTCCACATACACTACATGTTGGAACTTCTCTACTTTGAATATATACTGTATATATATTATGTACTGTATATATATATTGGTTACAACACGGCCTACTAATATATATTAGTAGGCCGTGGTTACAATCAAAAAGAGACCACGGCAGTAGTGAAAATGAAAGCCCACCACTGTTATATATAAATGTTTCAAGGTTTTGACACTATGAAGAAATACAGTATATAAAGGACAGTATTAATAGAAGCAACGTTACAATAAATAAAAAAAAGAAAGAGGCCACGGTAGTAGCGGTAGTTGAGTATTCATTCATTCAAGAAGAGACCATTGATTGATCTGGTTGTTTTGAAATTTTGGATTCGGGCCGAGAACGGCAGGAGTTGAAGATTTTGGCAATGGCCCAGGTTATATCAGATAAGCAGTTAATGTTTGTTCTGTGAGGGATGAGACCACCATTATTTTTCTTCGCCACCTTTGCTTCTTCTGTCTCGGGTTTGCATCCTCTCTCTCTTCTCTACCGGAAAACTCACAGACCAAGGAGACGCTAATTAACAACGTGTTCTTCTGGCCGGAGACAATGAACCTAAGAGTGGTCACATGTCCGGCCGAAACAATGATAGGAAATGATTTCTGATGAAGACAAGATTTAACATTAAATAACCCACAAAGGTTTTGCTTCTTCCACAATTTTCTTTCACATGATTAATGACTATTGGTCCTGTTGATGGTTTGAATAAAACCGAAATGCTAAAGCTTCAAAAATGTCAATTTTCCACATATTTTATTGTTTTTTCACAAACTTTATACACATTTAAATATATATATATTGTTGCGAATTTTTCCTCGTTCATTAAATCATTGTACCATTAAAACAACCAACCAACCAACCAACCAGCCTGTAGGTAATCCCTTCTGAACACCAAAATCCATTTCTGGGCTTCTCAACTTCTTTTTTGGAGGAAGGGGAAACCAAATTGAAAAATGATTAATAGAATTATCATCAGTTGTGTTATTTTTGGTGCTTATTTCTCATCCATATATATATATATATATATGCAAACCGCACACAAGGATTGAAAAAAATAACGTAGCGTTCAGCCGTTATTACACAACCATTATAATCAAAAAGTAAGTTACAAAAACACACACAACCTATCAAATATCGGACATATTCTGCCAAAATAATAATTCAATGCCTGAAGAAGACAACAGATCAGAAACACGTGTCACATGCATATGTAAGTTAATAAAATTTAAAAAAAAACAAAACATAATCCTTTTTGCAAACCTTTTTTATAAAATATATATATATATATATATATATATATGTGTGTGTGTGTGAGAATGGAAAATGAATCCGACAATATGAGGAAAAAATGAGTAAAGAAAAGAAATGTAGATGGATAAAAATGAATTTTATCGATAACACTTTTAATCGATATCACTTACACATGTGTTTTGGTCTGTTTATCAAAATGTATACGGATTTACGTTATTATTATTATTAAAATAATCAGATGGAGTTGAAATGATGATGATAATAATAATAGGAAAAATGTATAAAATGTTCCGTACACAGAGAGATTTTGACGACCTTCATCAGAGTGATTTTTATACATTTTGATAAACAGACCGAAACACATGTGTAAGTGATATCGATTAAAAGTGATATCGATAAAATTCATTTTTATCCATCTACATTTCTTTTCTTTACTCATTTTTTCCTCATATATATATATATATATATATATATATATATATATATATATATATATATAAATGTGTATAAAGTTTGTGAAAAAACAATAAAATATGTCGAAAATTGACATTTTTGAAGATTCAGCATTTCGGTTTTATTTAAACCATCAACAGGACTAATAGTCATTAATCATATGAAAGAAAATTGTGTAAGAAGCAAAATCTTGCGAGCCTTTGTTTACAATGTTTAAAGGGCTATATCGATACTCACAATAAGTAAGAAAATGTTTCACAAACTTATATCCATTTCTTTCTTTATATATATATATATATATATATATATATGCTTAATTGAAGTCGTACCTTATTTTGAAAGTTAATTAATTAATAATTAATTAATTAGGCGGGCATACCTATTCAAATGTAAGGCTAAACAAATCGAGAAAAATCAATCTCTGTATGTACATTTCAGCCCATTAGGCCTCATCAGCAGAGCTATAGATAGGAAGACCACCTCTGCTGATGAGGCCTAATGGGTCGAAATGTACATACAGAAATTGATTTTTCTTGATTTGTTTAGCCTTACATTTGAATAGGTATGCCCGCCTAATTAATTAATTATTAATTAATTAACTTTCAAAATAAGGTACGACTTTAATTAAGCACATATTCTCCCAAAAATTGTCGGCAAAAAAAAAAGCCATATCAAAACACATCGCTTGTGTATTTACTTCTCATATATATACATATATATATGTGGAGAAAAGTAGACAAACACGGGATGTTATGGAAACTGGATGTTTATTGTCAACGATGCAACGTTTCGGTCATTTAGAGCTTCTTCAGGACTCGAATATAGTTCTTGCTTCAATGATGGACATTCTCAAAATGGTGAAAACAGTAGGTTGTCAGTAGGGGCAGGGGTGGTTGAAGGTGGGTAGTGGATTTTCTTCTCTCTAGATGGGGAGTGTTTATATGGTGATGCAGGTGTTAGTCCAGAATGTTATATATATATATATCCTCACTGGGTGCTGCACACTTGCAGCTTCTTACTCTAACACAACAAGAGGCCTCATCATAGTGTAATTGTTAATGAACTCATTATATATAAGTAAAAGTAAAGTAAAGTCATCGGGGCGGCCTAATGTCGGTATCAGCCAATCTGCGAGGGAGTCTATCCCATTTTCACTAGCGCTAGGCCAAGGAGATTTTTTGGGCATCTGAGGTGGAGTGCCACACCTACCATCAGCTCCTTACTTTACCGCACATATCCCTGTGCTACTCATACGCTGAGTTGGCAAGGACCGGAATTGAACTAGGATAGGAACCATGTGTTTTCTAGCTGAACGCTCTACCGACTGAGCTAACCCAGCCCGTTCATTACATATATATTATTATGGACTCTCTTGTCGATTTTCAACGCACGAGGGTTCATACTATGAACACCCACACAGTGATTTGTTTATAGTGGTGAAGGCTTGTGTTGGACCATCCGCACTTTTTGGCACAGTCGATAGGAAAGAAGTGGTGCATCAAGGGTTGCCCCAAACCCAATCAACGACCGACCTAAGGAATTTTGAATTCAGAGTTATCCCTCTCCTAGACTGGTTACCTACCCAAGGTTAAAGAGCCCAGTCTGCCCTACTATTTAACCCATAGCTGGAGGGAGAATATATGGATTCATACCTTTCCCAATATATATAATTGTTAATGAGCTCATTATATATATATATATGGGAGAAATATAAGATTATCCGATAGTATGTGGAGAAAGGTAGACAAACACGGGATGTTGTAGAAAATGTATGTTTATTGTAGGTAGTGATGTCGACGATGCAACGTTTCGGTCTCTACCTTTCTCCACACACACACACACACACACACACACACATATATATATATATATATATCAGTGAACCATTCTTTTATATTGGGCTCATTAACAATTACATTATGACGAGGCCTTTTGTTGTGTCAGAGTAAGAAGCAGCAAGTATACGGTACCCAGTGAGGATCAAACTTGCTACTCAGTTGAGATTGATCTGCAAGACCGAGCTCGTTAACCGTTACACCATGACTTGTTGTGTCAGATTAAGAAGCTAAGTAAATAATCATTGGAAAAATAGTCTTGGCTCAAATAACAGCTATGAAAATAACGAGGTGCTCATCTGTTCTTCCTGTGCAGAAAAAGGGGTTTTCTGTGTTCCTTAATGACTGTTACGATCCATCCAAATGGAAAAAAAAGATGGTGAGTCAAATGAGAAGCAAGGAGATACCCATTAGGGACACAGGAGAAGATGGTTGTTTTGGAAAATAGTTTTAGTCAAAGTGAAAGAGGGGGAAAAAAAAAAAAGTAAATAAAAATAAAAAAAAGGGAAAAGGGAAAAGAAAAATGGCATTTTCATATTTATGGAGGAGCTGATCATAAAAGGTACAAACAATAAAGAGAGGAATGTTTTGAACTTCTGTAATAGTCGTATTACTATCAAGCCATAAAAAAATGAATGAGAACTAACTACAGCTATCTATCTATCTATCCTAGTCCGTTCATATCTATCTATCTATCTATCTATCTATAAAAAAATTAATATCTATCTATCTATCTCAGTCTGTTCATATCTATCATCTATCTATCTATCTATCTATAAAAAAATTAATATCTATCTACCTCAGTCTGTTCATATCTATCTATCTATCTATCTATCTATAAAACAATTAATATCTATCTACCTCAGTCTGTTCATATCTATCTATCTATCTATCTATCCTAGTCTGTTCATATCTATCTATCTATATATCTATCTATCTATCCTAGTCTGTTCATATCTATCTATATATCTATCTATCTATCCTATCTATCTATCTATCTATCTATCTATCCTAGTCTGTTCATATCTATCTATCTATTTATTAAACAATTAATATCTATCTATCTATCTATCTATCTATCTATAAAATAATTAATATCTATCTATCTATCTATCCTAGTCTGTTCATATCTATCTATCTATCTATCTATCTATCCTAGTCTGTTCATATCTATCTATCTATCTATCTCAGTCTGTTGGTTGGTTGATTGATTGGTTGGATATTACATCATTTCAACCCCTGTTGGGTTATTTTATGCTGAAGATGTTTTGTTTATACATTCTTGATGGGTACTCAATTTTTTTAAACTGAATCTTTTTTTGTTTAAACTCATTTTTTCTATTTAACCCATAGATGAGACCCTAACAGGTACTACCAATCTGACTCAGAGTGGACCTGGGAGTAATAGTGATGAAAGGGTACTCCACATTCCCCAGAGCTCCAAACTGGAACCTCACTATCAGATAGAGTTTAATGTCATACCTAGGACACTAAAACCTTCAGCCTCCACCTCCTAGCATAAATATGATAGAAAGGGTAGGTGGGTTTGCCCCTAAGGGCAATAGCGTCAGGGTAATCAAATAGGTGCTAGACCTTGATGTTGTAATAAACAGGGTTAATATGAAGCGTATGGTGGCAATGAAAAAACAAACACAGATTTTAAGTTTCAAAATTGTATTGGAAAAAGGAACATGAAAAGCGACGAAAGCTGAAAGTGAATTTAAGAGAGAAAGTCTGATTTTGGTGATTGTCGTAAAGTGAATAATAAAGTCAGTAAAATGTCAGGATAGCCGTGGTAATGTTGTAGTGGGGTGGTGAGGTAGGCAGAATTTTGTGTTTTGGTATTCTGAAGTCGATAGCTGGTTGTATCATGTATGATAGTTGGCGTATTGGTATCGCTGAATGATGTTTGCCCCTTTAAGTTGCCGGTCGGTCAGAGTAGGGGTTGGGAGATAGAAGTAAGTCCGCCGCCTTGTGATGTAGGTTTCGTTTGCGAGGTCGGCCCTCATTGAAGTGTTCGACGCTGACGCCTGGATCTCTCTGACTTGTCGGCTTTTCAAAACCGACTTTAAATAGAATGTCACGACCAAAAATCGGATCAACTGAAGTCATTTTCATTTCACCTGGGAATCGTTTTCATTGGATGAAAACGCGAATTTTATTTACAAATTTATTTTATTTATTGTTTATGAATTCTTGTTTTCCAAACAAAGTCTAATCTCGAGCCTATGCATAGAAATGTGTTAATTTGGTCACTTCGTTTTAGGCTACCATGGAGTAAACTTCCAGTTGGCGTCACAACTTATGTTTTGTTTTGTTGGTGAGTATATCACTTTATTGTGGTATGTGTGTGAATTGAATTGCTGAGTTAGTGAATCGGGAGATATCTATATTTGCTTATGTAACAATGTGAATAACCGATTGATCAGAGGGGGGGGGCTCTCCGACAACCCATCTAGCCTGAGTAAGGGCCAAAGTGAAGTGTTGCATGTCATGAACTACTCAGCCACCAGGGTTCCATTTGTAAGCATCATGAGTAGCTACCGACAGGCAACAAGTTGTCCCATTGTGGGAGGTTTTACACCTCTGTAGAGGTGCAGTCGGTGTATTCTAAAGCCTAAGTCAAAACAGGGTTATCTCAGCTGACACTATTGTTCTTATGGCAACTCCCAACACTTTTATCATATATGTGCTAGAAGGCATGAATGAGGTTCTTATTGTTCTGGGTATGATGTGTCTAGTGGTGAGGTTCCAATTCTTTGATGCTTAAGGACGGAATCCTGGTGGTTGAGCAAACCATGACATGCAACAATCAACTTTGGCCCTTAATTGGGCTAGACAGGGCAGTAGGAGAGGCTCCTCCAATCAAGCCATAGCACCTATATGATTGTCCTGACCCTATTGCTCTTATGGCAGACCCCCATCACTTTTATCATATGTGTTCTAGAAGGCAGTTGCTGTAGGTCTTAGTGTCCTGCTTATGACGTTAAAATGCATATAGTGGTGAGGTTCCAATTCTTGAGCTCTGGGGAGTGTGGGGTACACCTTCATTGGCATTACTCCCAGGTTTGCTCTGACCTGGAGTGGTAGTACCTGTTAGGGTCCCATCTATGGGTTAAATAGATAAAACATGAGTTTAAAAATGTTTTTAAAAAATAAGTTTAAAAAAATTGAATACAAGAAGGAATTAAACAAAATGTCTTTGGCATAAAATAACCCAACAGGGGTTGACATGCCATAAAATCCAACAAACCAACCAATCAAATAATTATTTTTTTAGATGGTCACTCATAATGCCTGCGGACAAAATTATGATGACTGAGCGATCTGTGAATGGGAATGTTCCCAAGTTTGATGAGAAGGTTCCTGAGTTCCACAAGACACCTACAGAAGGCAGGATGGTACATCAGCCAAAACATTGTGTATATAACAATAAAGATGAGGACAACAGTCCAAAAAATCTAAATAATACTAATTGTCAAGCCTCATCTCAAAAATGACAAGAAACACCTGAAGAAGGCTGGAGAGCACATCAGCCGAAACATTGTGTATATAATAATAAAGATGAGGACAACAGTCTGAAATATCTAAATTATACAAATTATCAAACCTCATCTTAAAAATAACAAGAAACACCTGCAAAAGGCCAAAACATTGTGTATATAACAATAAAGATGAGGACACAAGTCTGAAATATCTAAATTATATAAATTATCAAACCTCATCTTAAAAATAACAAGAAACACCTGAAGAAGGCCAGAGGGTACATCAACTGAAACATTGTATATATAACCATATAGATCAAGACAACAGTCCAAAAAATGCAAATAATACAAATGATCAAATCTCATCTAAAAAATAACAAGAAACACCTGAAGAAGGCCAGAGGGCACATTAGTCGAAAAATTGTGTATATAATAATAAAGATGAGGACAACCGTCCAAAAAATTTAAATAATACAAATTATCAGATCTCCTCTCAAAAATTTTGATAAATAAGAAAAAAATATTTACTGTTCTCCTACAAATCATATATACAGAAAGACAGGATTTGGCATTGTTTGACCCGTAAGGGTTTGATATGCCATTAAACAAAATAACCACAACCAGCCACTTGTTTCACATATTTTTGCAACCAGTCTAGAAGGAAAACTCTGAATTCAAACCTGTTAAACTCTGCTTAAGAAATTGACCTTGTGTCACATTCTGCTCATGCGAAGGGGCTGATAAATACATATATGTAAATATATGTGTGTGTGTGTGTGTGTGTGTGAGAGAAAGAGAGAGAGAGAGAGAGAGAGAGAGAGAGAGAGAGAGAGAGAGAACTTAGGATATTTAAGATACAATAGTTTTTTCAACTGCTAATAAAAGATTGAGGTTTTCCTAAATGGGAAAATCTTGTATTTATGTCATTGTAGTTTTACAATTGGATTTTATGAGACTTTTCTTTTATTTTTTAAGAGTTTTTTTTTCCAACCCTAATCTCATTATTTTCCCCTTCGGTTGACAATTTGTGAGAAAATCAAAAACTATTTTCCCTGTAATTTCTTCTGGCTTTTATGTATTAGTGTCAAGAACATGAAGAATATACAGTAATAATATACATGTATATGTGCGCATGTGTGCATATGTGTATGGAAAGGGGTATCAGGTATAGTGTTCTAAGTAGTTCAAAGTTTTTAGCCCCCAAAAAAATAATTTCGGTATTTAAAAAAAAAAAATTGTATAATGGTGACCCAAATGATTATATACTTTTAATTAATACAAAATAAATTTTTTACAAAAATTAAAAAAATAAGCTCAGATCTTTGTACTTCACTTTATACTTTGTACTTCACTTCACTTTACAATTGGATTTTATGAGGCTTTTCTTTTCTTTTTTTCCAACCCTAATTTCATTATTTTCCCCTTCGATTGACAATTTGTGAGAAAATCATAAACTATTTTCCCTGTAATTTCTTCTGGCTTTTATGTTTTCTGGGAATATGAACATAATAACAATCATCATCATCATCATGATCGCAGTCTCGGAAGACCATAGATTTCTCATACCCTGTAGTTACGTTCCAGCACAGCACCTTCTGTGACTGTAAAGGCCAATGTTTGAAAGACAGTTTCGACCACAGATGTCAAATGTGAAGACCAGTCCTGAAGATGTTGATGGTGTGCTGGTGCCCTGTTGCTGTTGATTTCTTTTGTCCTTTTTTGCTTTATGGTATTGCACCAAGGTGACTTCAGACATGAATAGCCCACTACAAAATGCCTGCCACCACCGAAGGCGGTCCTGAGCTAAATTTTCCCAGCTGGCAGGGTTAATGTTAAAGGACTTGAGATCATACTTGCAGACATATTTAAATCGCAGCTAGGGGCGACCAATCTGTCCCTTGCCAGATGAAAGTTCCACATAGAAGATGTCCTTTGGGATTCGCCCATCATCCATCCACTGGACATAATAATAATAATAATAATAATAATAATATGGATGACATTAAAATTTTTGTACATGGATGACATTAAAATTTTTGCAAAAAATGAAAAAGAATTGGAGAGCCTAGTACAAACTATTAGAATATATAGCCAGGATATAGGGATTGAATTTGGAATCGAAAAATTTGCTATGCTTGTAATAAAACAGGGTGAAAGAAAACTAATGAATGGAATACAACTGCCAAATCAGGAAACTATAAAATCGCTTGATGAAAATGAAAGCTACAAATACTTAGGAATTTTAGAAGCGGACAATATCATGCAAGCAGAAATGAAAGGAAAAGTTAAAAAAGAATATCTCAGGAGAACTAGAAAACTTCTAGAAACCAAACTTAACAGCAGAAATCTGATCAAAGGAATTAATACCTGGGCTGTCCCCTATATAAGATACTCAGGACCATTCTTAAAATGGACAAAAGAAGAACTCAGACAGATTGACCAAAGGACGAGAAAATTAATGACCATGCACAAGGCTCTCCACCCTAGAGATGATAGAGATAGATTATATGTGTCAAGAAAGGAAGGGGGAAGAGGTCTTGCCAACATAGAGGAATGTGTAAAAACCACAATCCAACAACTTGAAGATTACACAAGAAAGAGCAAAGACAAACTACTTATGGCGGCCAACAATAGTAGAAACGGCAGATGGACAAACAGAAAAACGACAAAGACTAGAAAACAAAAATGGGAAGAAAAACAATTATATGGACGCTTCAAACGACAAATAGAAGAGGTTGCACATGAAAAGACTTGGACATGGTTAAGAAAGGGAAACCTCAAAAGAGAAACAGAATCACTTATAATTGCTGCACAAAATAATGCCATAAGGACAAACTGCATCAAAGCGAAAATTGATAAGACCCAACAAAATAGTAAATGTAGACTTTGCGGTAATAGAGATGAGACTGTAAACCATATACTCTGCGAATGTAGCAAACTAGCACAACGAGAATACAATACTAGACACAACTGGGTTGGGAAGGTGATCCACTGGGAATTATGCAAAAAATCAAATTTTGACCATACAACAAAATGGTATATGCATAAACCAGAATCTGTTCTTGAGAACGAAACGCACAAAATTCTCTGGGACTTTGAAATAAAAACGGATCACCTTATCCCAGCAAGAAGACCTGACCTAGTGTTGATTAACAAAAAAGAAAGAACTTGCCAACTGGTGGATTTTGCAGTTCCAGCAGATTACAGGGTAAAGCTAAAGGAAAATGAAAAAAATGGACAAATATCTGGACCATGCCAGAGAACTGAAAAAGTTATGGAATATGAAAGTGAAAGTGATACCAATTGTAGTTAGTGCACTTGGAACAGTCCCAAAAGGATTGGAAAAGGGTTTGGAAAGTCTGGAAATCAGAGGAAGGATTGATACCATTCAGAACACTGCACTGCTGCAATCTGCCAGAATACTCAGAAGAGTCCTGGAGACCTGAGGAGACTTGCTGTCACTCAGACTCCAGTGAAATACCATCAGCTAACACTGATGTGAAAACTCAAAAGGAGTAAATAATAATGATCTATTAATAATAGAGATCTAGTCTCTATTTGTCTGTAACCAAAACTATGTTACCGCTTACGTTACAGTCATTTCAGTAATTAAGTAAGTTTATCAAGGAGTATTTAATTTATAGTCAGTATCATTACTACATAAAAATATTAAAATTCTATGAAAAATCAATTGCCAAATTTTTACAAAAATTTCGACACTTTAGATGAATCTATTTTCAAAATAGTTTTTTCCTAAAATATATTGGGTAATTATTTTTTTTTACTAGGTCGACCCCCCACCCCACCCACCCTCTTATTTAATTTTATGAAATCTGAACAAAAATATATTTTACTTGTACAATTTTTTAAATTTTTCTCTAAAGATAAGGGTCTGAATAATTAAATCAATTTTTTAGGAACGTTTTAGAGGTCCTTACTGTTGTAAAGCAAAACAAATATGCCAGTGAATATGAAGCTTTTTAAGTAAGTAATTAATTTTTAAGACATATTAAACACTTTATTTTATTTATTTAATTTTCCCACCCACCTCAGGAAATATCTTTCAAAAATTTATTTGCTACAAATTTATATTATTTCTAACTTTAAAAAAAAAATACATAAAAGAAGTTGATTTTAGTGGATTTCTTTTAGACGTCCATGTTTAAAAATAAACAATGATATTCTAGTTTTTGCATTTATTTTGTTATTGTTGTTTATCTAAAATTTTGTCTTTTAAAATTGTTTCAAATTGAAAGTATTAATAATAATGATAATAATGAAATTTATTGTGAACAGTGCTCAGGTGCACCACAACTCATTAAAGTCTCATGTCTAGTACACAGAATAATGTATTAGTGTCAGGAACATGAAGAATATACAGTAATAATATACATGTATGTGTGCGCGTGCATGCATATGTGTATGGAAAGGGGTATCAGGTATAGTGTTCTAAGTAGTTCAAAATTTTTAGCAAAAAAAAAAAAGTAATTTTGGTATTTTTAAAAAAAATATTGTATAATGGTGACCCAAATGATTATATACTTTTAATTAATACAAAATAATTTTTTTACAAAAATTAAAAAAATAAGCTCAGATCTTTGTACTTCACTTTATTTGGTAGACTGTGAATTCAAGGTTGTAAATTTTTAGCATAGTCTACCGGACAGATGTTTTGTTTTTTTGCTAGTAATAATAATGATGCTAGCTCCTTGACATTAAACTGCATCTTATGGTGAAGATCCAATTTTAGAGCTCTGGGGAGTGTGGAGTACCCCTTCATTGCCATTAATTTCAGATCCACTCCTGACCAGGAGTGGTAGTATGTATTAGGGTCCCATCTATGGGTTAAATAGAAAATTGAGTTTAAAATAAAATATTGAATACCCATCAAGCATGAATAAAAAATAAAAACATCTTTGGCATAAAATAACCCAACAAGAGTTGACATGCCGTAAAATCCAACAGACCCAACGAAACCAAAGAGAGTCAATGGTGCTTATTGAACTAGAATCACCAGATGTAGTTATGTGTAATAGTCAGGATACCCCTTTTGTGGGGTGGGTTTTTTTTTCTTTCCCCTCTACAGAGGATACAATGGGGGTGCTGTAAGTCTTGCCAACAGGGCCTCCCTCGAATGAAACTTATCTGGAAGGTGTTGCAACTTTTTGTATATAAGGCATGGGGCAAATGGTCACTTCTACTTATAGACTCGTTGCCTAACACGTGACCCAAGAAAGATTCCTATTATCCAATCACTGGCACTGCTGCTGCTGCTTCTGCTGTATTAATAGAGACCTGATTCTAAACTTATGTCATTGACACTCGGACCATCTTGGACGTCGGACTTACAAAGAATACTATAACACCGGATTCTTATTGGCTTGCTTACTTACTTATTACATCTGGAACTAAGGATGCCGACCAGATACTTAACAGAAGGTAAATGTAAGAAGGTATTTATCCAATCTGTTCACCATGGGTAGGATGTGACATAATGTCGCAATCGAAGTTGCTATACAATCACATTGGTGCTATGTGCTAATGGCTAACATCATAGGAAATGAACAACTATGAAATGAGTTTGAATTCTGGATGAGACTGCATTTCCCATGGCGCTAATACCCTTGAGAAAGGTATGAATCCAAATATTCTCCCTTCAGCTATGGGTAAATAGGGCAGACTGGACTCTTTAACCTTTGCCAAGTTCGCTTGTCATGATTATTTTCTATAATTATCGAATTTTATACAATATACGCATTGTAATTGCCTTCAAGAAAAAATATAAATAATAATATATACTTTGTTCAACAATGCTTCTAAAAACAAACAACCAAAATCTCATTTCCTCTGCCGAAAGCATAGGCCTTTTTGTTGTTATCCACTCAATGTCTGCGTACCTCATATGGTAGAGGCGTATCATTATCATTGATAGGTTAATTTCACATGGATTGTGTGGTGCGTATCGGTAGCCAAGCGGTAAAGTGTCTGACTATGCCTGCTGGATTCCGGTTTCGATTTCTGTCGGAGGGAAATCCTTAGTATACATCGCTGATGAGACTTAATAAAGTCGAAACAGGCTGTACGATGTTCTAAGCATCGCACATTATTTGCCGAGTTCGCTTGTCATGATTATTTTCTATAATTATCAAATTTTATACAATGTACGCATTGTAATTGCCTTCAAGCAAAATATGAATAATAATATATATATATATATATATATATATATATATATATATAAGTGTATTTTGGCAGCATTTTTTCTTTTAAACATGTTTTGTTGAACTCAATGGACAATTCTTGTCTGACGAGTTTTTGTTCAATCCTTTCTAACTGTCTGGCCATCTTTTTAATATCCGGGTGGAATTGGTTTATGAATCCACCAACAGTTTTTACCACGAGCACTTTCTGCACAACATAGTGCCATCATCAGGTGTGGAAGTGGTGAAATGTTTCCATTGTTTCTTTTTAAACAAACAGTAGCAGTAGGAATAAGTACGAGGAGGGGCTCACAAGTTTATAAGAATGTTATGGAGAATAGTGGGAGGAGAATTGGCGGGAAATTATAGGCATTTGAGAACATGTTGACTGGTTTCAAAGTTTATCTTGTTTAACTCTTAACATCCTGTTGAGAATTTTCTAAGTCCAGAGCCCCATTCATATAAGGACTTATCAAAAGATGGCTAAATATGACCTTTGGCGTTAAGTTACCTGTTATTTCCATTAAATCAAAGACTCCTAAATATGTTTAATATTACTTTTAAACAAAGGCTATTGTTTGGGGTTTATTAAGAAAATGATGTGACTTCTGACTGGGGCGGAATGAGGTGGTATAGGATGTTAAGAGTTAAATTGTTTTTTTTTGGTTTAATATATAAGGCTTCGAGTATCTGAAGTTTTTGTTCGTTTTTTTTCTTTGTGCAGTATAAGTATATTTTCAGTTAAAATTTTCTGGTAATTAGGGAGGGGCATGAATGTTATTTTAAGTGTTGCATTATGGAGCTTGTATCGGTTAGATGTAATGTTAACCGGCGTGACAATGTCGTCGTTATGTGACCAATATACGTGCTTTCAACTTTGGAGAAGAAGCAATCTCCTACTGGACATTTGGACCATATGATCTTTAGGGCAGCCCTATTTGCTTTTGCTGATTCATAAGTACATTTTTTTTCATTTACACCTGTCAACATCCGTTGTTTTAGGATAGGGTTAGGGTTAGGGGTTAGTTTTATAATTTAAAAAAAACTCTAAAAATCATCTGTTAACAAACAACCAGATGTTGACGGTGTAAATGAAAAATGTACTTAGGAATCAGCAAAGCAAAAGGGGTGCCTAATATATATATATATATATATATATTATATATATAATAATATGATCCAGACATTTAAATTTATACATGAGATTGGTCTCATTAAGACAAGTAGTTTTTGGGGATGAGTTGTTGCATGTGACAAGGTTGGTGGTTTTAAACTTTTGGTAATAGATAATTAGTTTTTCTTTGCTGTTGAGGTCAGTGGAAGAAACATTATTACGTATTAATTTTTTTAATGCAGTTTTGTCCTGTTTATAGTTTTCGGTGCATCTGATTGCGGTACTATATGTTGTGGGTGGAGCTATTGAATGTGGTTTTTTTTTTTGTTGTGGTTAATGTTATAAATTGTTTGTCGTGTTTGTTTGTCAACAATATAATTGGGAAATTCATTATTGATGAGAGTTTGTTTAATATTTCTGAATTCAGAAAAGATTATTATTTTAGTAGAAGAAACGAAAGGGCTGATAGATATATATATTTACCAACTCCTCGCACGAGTAAGATACGACACAAGGTCAATTTCTTAAGCGAAGTTTAACAGGTTTGAATTCAGAGTTTTCCTTCTCCTAGACTGGTTACCTAGCCATGGTTGAAGAACCCAGTCTGCCCTGCTATTTACCCATAGCTAGAGGGAGAGTAGGATTCACACCTTTCCCAAGGGTATTAGTGCTAAGTGAAATGCAATTACCACGTCCAGGATTTGAACTCGGACGGTACGAGTCCATTTCCCATAACTTTAACCATTACACCACGCGCTCCCTACAGGGGCTGATAAATATATTAATAAATATCTAATCTCAAATGATTATTTCACCACTTTTCTCACATGTTTGTGCATTATCCGTATATCATTGGAGCCATAACTTTCTGCACTGTAATTCCATGATAAATCAAATTTAGGATATTTAAGATATACGAGGGTGAGTCAAAAAGTAATGCCATTTTGTTTAGGACAGGTATAATTACCAATACAGGAACATGTATCATACATTAAAATGAAGCTGGTCCTCTGAGGATTATGTCCCTACATCTCCACATAGTTACCGTTTCTCTCAATAGCAATGTTCCACCTTCGAATGAGAGAATGTATTACTGTCCCATAAAATTCTGTTGACTGTTCTTTGAGCTAGTTCTTCACTACAGATTTCGGATATTTAAGATTAGGATATTTAAGATACAATAGTTTTTTTCAACTGCTAATAAAAGATTGAGGTTTTCCTAAATGGGAAAATCTTGTATTTGTGTCATTGTAGTTTTACAATTGGATTTTATGAGACTTTTCTTTTATTTTTAAAGAGTTTTTTTTTTCCAACCCTAATCTCATTATTTTCCCCTTCGGTTGACAATTTGTGAGAAAATCAAAAACTATTTTCCCTGTAATTTCTTCTGGCTTTTATGTTTTCTGGGAATATGAACATAATAACAATCATCATCATCTCATCATGATCGCAGTCTCGGAAGACCATAGATTTCTCATACCCTGTAGTTACGTTCCAGCACAGCACCTTCTGTGACTGTAAAGGCCAATGTTTGAAACATGTGAAGGTCGATCCTGAAGATGTTGATGGTGTGTCGATGCTCTGTTGCTGTTGTTTTCATTTGGACCTCTTTGCTTCATGGTGTTGTGTCAGTGTGACTTCAAACATGAATAGCCTGCTACAAAGTGCCTGTCACCACTGAAGGCGGTCCTAAGCTAAATTTTCCCAGCTTTGTGGTTGTCTAACTGGTTGTCTAACCATGGCTAAAGAACCCAGTCTGTCCTACTATTTACACATGGCTTGAGGAAAAACAGGTGGCCACAGGGGCCGGGGAATTCGCCCACTGCACCTCTGTTGAGGGGTAAGACCCCTCACAATGGGGACACGTGTTGGCCGTGGGGGGGGACCTTTAATGGTTAAGGACGGAATCTTGGTGACTAAGCAATCCATGACATGCAACACTCTACTTTGGCCCTTACCTAGATTAGACGGGTGGTCAGAGAGGGTCCCCTCCAATCAATCAGCTGGTTACGTTGAGCCCTAGCACTTATATGATTTTTCTTATGGCAAAACACCCAATCCTTTTTATCATATATTGTGCTAGGCAGTGGCTGAGGGTCTTAGTGTCCTGGGTATGACGTTAAACTGCATCAAATGGTGAAGTTCCAATACTGGAGTTTTGGGGAGTGTGGAGTACCCCTTCATTGCCATTACTTCCAGGTCTACCCTGATTCGGAGTGGTTTTACCAGTGGTTTTGCCTTTAATTTTTTTCTTCTCTTCACACCTTTGGACTTTTGTCTTTTTATTTATACTGTAATTAGTTCGAAAGTATATAACCCACATATTTTGTACCCCAAAAATAAGGGAAGAGTCATAGTTAAGTGACCTGAAAACAAACCAGAAAGTTTAAAAATAATATAACTAATGCACTATAAAATTCATTAATTGATAAATCAACACTGAAAATTTCATTAAAATGTGATAATTTCCTTATTTTGGTAAAAATTTTTTCAATCGGGGGGGGGGGGGGGGTTAATTTATTTGTAAAATATGGATTTA
>CM042157.1:80007199-80117199 GCA_023376005.1 Doryteuthis pealeii
TTAGACACTTTGGCTAAGCTTCTTGAAATAGACTATAATGCAAAATCTCTAAGTCTTTTGTTATATTTTTACTTATATATATATATATATATATATATATAAGTAAAAGTAAGTAAAGTCGACGGGGCGGCCTAAAGTCGGTATCAGCCAGTCAACAAGGGAGTCTATCCCCTTTTCAATAGCGCTAGACCAAGGAGATTGTTTTTAGCATCTGGGGTGGAGCGCCACACCTACCATCAGCTCCTTACTTTACCGCACAGATCCCTGTGCTACTCATAGCTATATCAAATGAGGTATATTATTGTTGCAATAACCATTACACTAAGCACACCTGGTCTTTCAAAGTCAGTTTAACATTTAAGGTGTCAACAGAATGGATCTCCATGACTCTTCCTCACCACCCATCCCTAATAGCCATTGCTCCTTGAAGCTCTTCTGCACAGCATCCAGTATCTGTACTGAGCTGGTTGGTGTAGGTTTTTTCCTGGCTGACCCACACTGGTGTGTCCATGTGTAGTTGTCCATAGAAGAAAATGTTTTTTTAAATATATTTCCTTGTGTTGCATAGCCTTCTTCACTTCTTACTTCTAGTCGTCTTTTCTTCTGGCTGGCTTTGGTTCTATCTTCTAACATCTTGGTCTGGACTTTCTTGGGGACTTCGGGCCTGGTTTCTGTTAGGGATTTCTCCTTATCAGAAGCCCTGTGTCATTGTTAGTTTTTAGGTAATAAACACAAGACTTCGATTTACTTTGATGTTACTTTATTTGTAAATCCCCAAACCAGACATCTGCACACATCCTACGAGCTCGGCTCCTACTTGCTAACTGACTGAGTTACTATGCTTAAACTGGAAGACAGGGTCCTCTATGCCTTCCGGTTCTCACGATTTATCCCCGGAAGGCAAGGTGAGAGTGAGGTCAAGCGTTGTCACTCATCCTTCAAGGCCGTGGGCTGCACTAATCGCCATTATGTTTCTACATTACCTTATATAAGTATTAGGGATCCAATAATTATGTAACACTTGGACTGTATTTATGTCTTAAATGACTAAAACGATTAAATATTTTTATGTGTCTGTCTTTTATGGGCCACAATGGTAATACTAGGTTTGTCTGAAAAATCATGGCTATGGCATATCAACCGACTTGGAATATTTAATGCCAAAGCTGGGGGATGAGAGGGTTCATACCTTTCCTAAGGGTAAAAGTAAAGTCAGTGAAGTTGGCAGAGTGACCTATTGTTAGTATCAGCCGAATAATGAGGGAGTCTATCCCCTTTTCGCTAACACTAGACCAGGGAGATTTTTTTTTATTCAATCAGTGCTACTCATGTCCTGAGTTGGCGGGGACCAGTATCGACCCCCCGGAACCTTGTGATTCCTTAGCAGGTACTCTACCAACTAAGCTAAACCAAACTTACATACTATGATGTTACAGTGAATGTAAGTATAACATTCCGGTAATCTGAACATTAGCTACATAAATAAGAGTAACCTCCCCTTGTTTCTTTCACTTTGAGGAAACCGTGTGTTTTGTTTTTGCAAAAAACACAGATTTTCCGACAAATTGGGTATACCTATACTTTTCTAATATACAGGTACTCTCATAGAAATATTAACATCTTTTTTCTTAAATTGATTTTAAAATGTTAACACCCTCATAGGAATACCTTTAATATATTTTCAGACAGTCTCCACATGTTCACCATCCGTGTCAACATATGCTTAGAATCTCCCACAGGTGATTTTTAAAAAAAAGATGTTAATATTTCTATGAGAGTACCTGTATATCAAAAAAGTATAGATTGTCCATTCAAAAGAAGAAACATTAAACAAACTCCTGATGGTTTTTAAAAAAAAGTTTTCAGCCTACGGAAATAATAAAAATCATAAACGAAAACAATGTTTACATTTTTGCACCATTAAATCAATTGAAATTTAACCTAGCCAAAAACAAGTTACAACTAGAGGCTTTTTGAAAAATTCTATGAAAAATCAATTAATGGTCCGATTTTCACGAAAATTTCCATAATTGCTTACCTTTTGATGAAAATATGTTTAAAATATGTTTATCCTAAAATATATTAGGAGAAATGTTGGGGTTTTTTTACGAGGTCTACTCACCCCTATTTTATTTTATGAAATGTCAAAAACTGAATCGACAAAAACGATTTTTACTTTTTTTTCTATAAAGAGTTTGAATAATCATATGAAGATTTTTATGAGTTTCTGTACCGGAGCTTTTAGTAAAAGAACCATGAATACAAAATTCTGCTAAAAAATATCAATAAAGAAACTGTCTCTGTTGTAAAAAAAAACGGACTGTTTTTCTTATTTTTCAAGATAACAGTGAGTAATTTTTCCCAATTGGATAATTTGATCTTTGAATTAACTGTTTTTCTTTGTAACAACTCTCGTTATTTCCTATAAGTCTAACATGATCAAAGGGGAACCACTCTTAACTGATAAATTATTTATTTATTTTCCCATTAAACTAACCCTAAACCCTAAACCCTAACCCTAAACCCTAACCCCGTCTTCTTTTTTCCTAGTAGATCAATAAATAAATAAATAAATAATTTATCAGTCAAGAGTTGTTCCCCTTTGATCATGTTAGACTTATAGGAAATAACCCAACTCTTTATGTTCGTTTTTTTCTTTTTTGCTAGATTTTAAAAAAATGTTCAAAAATATTTACGTTCTTTCCTTCAATATGGCCTAAACTGATCACGTGACGTATTTTGGTGATACCTAGAAATCACAAAGAAAGAAAAAAAAACTGCATTTAAACAAATGCTAGAAGAAAATAAAACAAAAAAGATGTTTGTTTGACTAATCACTAACATTGTAATAATGTTTAATTTTTTTAAATTATTAAGATAAGTAAAAAGAACAAATCTTATTATAATGGAGATTGTGTGTTTTGCTGTCTGTAACTATATTACTACTCAAGTCACAATTCCCTTAGTTATTGACATCACATTCTCCATGATTTTATTCTTATTTTAACCTCAATTATTAATAAAATTGTTTTACATTATTAATACTGTTGGCCCATATCTACATACTGACAACATGCAATTATATTTATATATACAACAAAATAGCAGTTTACAGTATGAACGGAAAGGCTAATTTGCATATTGATATTAGAAATGTGATTTTAATAAATATGTGCTTAGTATTATTGATTTCTGTTTATTTTTATTTTAATGAATATAAGCAAAAATCTCTTCAATGAATCTTAGATGAAAGCCATTAACAAGATAAATAACTGTCATTTTATTCTTTACTTCCTCTTTTAACTAAATACTTAAATTAGAAAAAATAACAATGAAAGACGAGAGTGATGGAAGAGTAAGTTTCAGTAGTTCTATTTTTTAATTATACTCCCTCTGTTTCAAATCTTTTTATCTGCATTCTTATTTAGTTTCATTAGCCTTTCTAATTTAATACGATATTTTATTACATTAAAACTTAAATACTTGCATCCAGAGGGTGCATATATTTGCTAGTCAAAATAACTGACAGTTACCATTTTAAAAATAATGATAATTTATGATAATAATATTAATCTTAAAACTAACATTTCAAAGCGAATATAACCGAATGTAAGGGAGATAATTCTGTAATTAAAGGTGATTTCCCTTTATTATAAAGAGAGGCTATAAGTATTTCTATTATTCATCATCAGCATGGATCTCCATAATTCTCTCTCACCATCCATCCCTATCGACGATCGTTCGTGAAAGGTCCTATGCACATCATCCAGTATCCGTGCAGAGCTGATCGATGTAGTTTTTAGCAGGCCAACTCATATTGGTTTGTCCATGTGTAGGTACCCATAGGATATTGTCCCTTATGAGCTCTTCCTTGCTTCTCCAGCAGTGTCCAGCATGTCTTGTTCCTCTTACCGTAGGTATGTACAAAATACGGACATTCAGAAGCGAGCTTATTCTTTAAAAAATATTTTAAAATGTGAATAAAAAACGGAAAATTATCTTTTTACCGTTTTCTTTTACGTTTAATACAAAGAACAATTCCAAGTTATTGTGTGAAAAAAAGAAAAAAAAACAGATTTCTGTTACACATAACGTACATTTTTGCATTTCAAATAAATTCACGATTAATTTTAAATTTTTGTTGACATATTTATAGCATTTTGGCACAAAAAATTAGAGAAACGTTATTTTCTATGGAGAATCATACATGTAATAATTTTTAGTTTGAAACAAAAACAATTAGCATTTAGTCGATGCCTTAGCATTTAACTCTTGATATTATTGAAGAAAAAAAAAACAGTTGGGAAAATTATAATTAGAATCAGCAGCTGTTACTACAAGCGTCAATAGAATATTATGTCCTCTACAACCTCCCATAAAAAACGACGACAATTTCTAATCCAAACATTATTTTCAATATTTTTTATAAAGACTATCAAATAGAATCTCATAAGTTTTGGCTACATATTTTTAATACAATATTTTCTTTAATCAAATAAATACGCTTTTGCCTTGCAGTGAATGGGAGTATTTATTTTACATTTATAAATTTTTTTAGATATGACAAACAAAAAAAAGAAAAAAAAAAGTAGACAACTTAAACTTTTAATATAACATTCCGTAGAAAATATGCTAAGGATTTAAAAAAAAAGGGGGGGTGATTTTTTCTCTTTAATTGTGAGACTTAAGTTTTAAAATGTAAGATGTCCTGTTACCAAATTTATCAAAGTAGTAATTTTGTTTTCTTTTACATATATTCCAACATCGAATTATCTTTCCAAAAATGTAAAATTCATTTTCTTGCACCACAAAATTACGAAGAAAATTATGAAGAAAGTACTTCATATACCGAAAGTTTTATTAAATTTGAATTATTAGTTTTTGTTTTTTTTATTTTTGGAAGAATTTCCAGTGATCCTCCTTATCAGCAGGTTTTATATACAGTGTTAGTATGAAGTGTATGGTGGCAAGGAAAAAACAAACACATATTTTAAGTTTAACAATATATTAGCACTTGGTTTAATCTTCATAGTTTTCTCTCCATGTAGTTTTGGGAAATTGAGATTGGGACTACGATCCGGAGATTTGTTACGTATTTCTCTGTGATGGAGAGAAATTTGGTTTAGTCCACTGATAGCTTTGATTGTTTGGTTCCTTTCGCCTGGTATGGCAGAAAATTGTCGGTTGAAGCTGAATAGAATAGTTATTGTGTAGTGCAGGGTGACGAAGACTATGGCTATTAGTTTATATGGCACATCTACTTTTGGAAAGTGATTTTTGATGGCTGTCGCTAGGGTGGTTGTGCCTGAATCCGGAAAAAATGGTGTAATTGTTTTTTGAAGGGGTGTTGCCTGGATGGTAACTATGGAGCTGAAGTGGAACACGGGGAATGCGGTCGTGATGCTTATGGATGGTTTGTCATCATCCGTTGCTGTGATATGTGTCCGAGTGAGTAGTGGGTGACGATATGGACAGTCGTGTCCGCGCGAGCAAGTGTGACCCATGGTGTAATTCTTGCCTATAGCGGGTTCTGTAGTGTGCTCACGTTCGTGTGGCGTAGTGGCGTTAATTGTGGCAATCGTTAGTATGGCAGATACCGCTCTAGTACTGTTGTGACTAGTAGTAGGGGTCATAACTTTAATTTTAGTACTGTCGTCAACTTGTGGGAGGTGAGATGTAGAATGTGCTGTTTTTACCAGGGTGTTGGTTGTGGTTGATTCACTTGAAGCTGTTTTGTGAGGTTTCATATCCTCCAAGGCGGCTGTTTTGATCGCTGCGCTGGTTGTGGTTGATATCAATGTTGTATTATATGCAGTGTTGTGTGCAATTGGGGTTTGAGGTTTTATATCCTCAAAGGTGGCTGTTTTGATCGCTGCGCTGGTTGTGGTTGCATCCTTTGTTGTCAACGCTGTTTTGTGTGCAATCTCGTACAAAGTTGGTTCGGTAGGTTTTACAACTTTAAGGGCGGCTGTCATGTTGTTTAGATCCTCTTGCAATTTGGTGATTGTCGCCTTGTCTTGTCGATTTGAAATGCATTTTAGAAACAGTCGTTCTATTTTTCGTTTTGAAAAAAGGTCGAATAATTCCTTTCGGGGAAGATCTGTATAATGCATTTCCTCGGCCGCACACTTTTTGACACCAGTGTTATATACAGTGTTAGTATGAAGTGAATGGTGGCAAGGAAAAACAAACACAGATTTTTAAGTTTAGCAATGTATTAGCAAACACAAAGGTTATAAGGTTGAAAATGGTTTAAGAAGAATGTCCGATATTTGGTGATAGTCTGTTATGGTGTGAGTAGCAATGTCTGCAGCGCTTGGAGCTCGGTGATCGAGTTAGTTGTAGTGGAGGTGGTGATGTATGCAGAAGTCCCAGTGATAGTAGTCAGAAGTTTGTTAATGTGGGCAGAAGGTCCGATGTTTTAGTAGTCGTAGCCGATAGTGAGTTGGTAGTCGGGATTTCTGATGATAGTCGCCGCCAGTTTGGTAAATTGATGATATAGGGTTTCGTAGTCGTCCGCCCCCTTAAGACTGCCGGTCGGTCAGAGTTATGAGGTCAGGGAGTAGGTGAGAGATATAGGTCGGCTAACTTGGGGTGTAGAGTTTCACGTCGCTTCCTTTGCGATGTGGATTGTTCTGTCGCCCTGGTTATCTCTGGCGTGATCTTCAAAAGCCGGCCCTTAAATAGTTTATGGTCAGTGGAATTTGGATCAACTCAAATATTTTTTAATTTTGGCGGGAATGTTTAGATTGGAAGAAAAATGCGAATTCTGGTTTTATTTATTTTTCAAGATTACGTTATGCGCGGAGCCACGTGCGCAAAGACGAGTTTTGTTCATTTGATTTTACACCTCGGCCTGTTCACATCCGGTTGGCATTTTCTTTATTGCGGTGTGTGGGTGACTTGAATTTGGTGACTTTTGTGAATCGGGAGATATCTATATTTGTGTATATAACACAGGTGTATTGGAATTTTATCCTTTAGGTCAGTTCCTTGAAATAAAATTAACTACCAGACAGAGTCCGACGAAATTAAAAAGAAAAATCACCCAACAAGAGACCCAGCTCAGCAGATTAGTAAAAGAATAAATGTCACTTCTTATCGGACAAGACTTTCGTTCCAATCCTAAATTTGTTTTATTTATTATTTCATTGTTATACTTTTTTTCATTATTCAATCCCCACAATTCTACAACCCCAGCCGACAAGGACACAACCCCAGCCGACGGATGCAGCAGCTAATATCTGTGCCACAGGTTTTTCACCAATGACTGCATGAAGACGAATATACTTTGTGCAGTGAATGAAATGACTTACCCCCTACATATGCATCTGCTTGACGGGTCAAGGTTTAGCTGAAAAACAACGAGACCGCCATAAACAGGCGGTCTCGTTTTGTCTCGTTATGGCAGCGCCTATGCAAATTATACCAACAGAGATACTGGATATATATATATATATATATATACGAACCCCTCCGCACGAGCAAGATACGACACAAGGTTAATTTCTTAAGCGGAGTTTAATAGGTTTGAATTTAGAGTTTTTCTTCTCCCACCAAAATTAAAGAGCATTACTATTTACACATAGTTAGAGGAAGAATATATGGATGCATACCTTTCCGAAGAGTATTAGTGCTATCTGAAATGCAAACAGCCCCATCCAGGATTTGAACTCGGTTCGATGGGTCCATTTCCTATTACTCTAACCATTACACCACGTGCCTCCAAATATAGACTGGATACAAGGAGTTCGTTTTTGGTCATTTCGACAATGGTGATTTCGGCGCGAATGTAGATTATCGCTTTGACTTGGTCGTGAGTAAAAAAGTCTGAAACTGAGAGATGTGCGCATAGGAAACGACCATGTGAAAGGACTAGGATACGAGGCAACTTAACTGACAAATTCAAAAAGCGAAAAGTAAATTGAAACAACAGAGGAGAAAATTTAAGGAATAATAAAAAAAAAACACGGAGAAAAAAATGGAAAGGAAAAAGAAAAAGACGGTCAAAGTATAAAATTATTTGAGTGCTTTAATAAGTATTTTTAAGTTAGGAAAGGGGGAGAGAGAGGGGGAAAGAAAGAGTGAGAGGGGGAAGAAAGAGTGAGAGAGACAAGGGAAAGAAACAGTGAGAGAGAGAGAGGGGAAGAAAGAGTGAGAGAGAGAGGGAAAGAAAGTGAGAGAGAGAGAGGGAAGAAAAAGTGAGAGATAGGAAAGAAAAAGTGAGAGAAAGGGAAAGAAAAGAGAAAGAGAGACAGGGAAAGAACGAGTGAGAGAGAGTGGGAAAGAAAGAGTCGGATTTGCATTTTAGAGTCGGATTAGATACGGATAATTTGTGATTAGTTTCTCTGGACTTTCCGGACAAGTGGTTTGCTTGTGGAGACAATGACGAAAGGTTGTGCTGGAAAGACCTCGCGGAGCAAGCAACGTTTATTTCGCTTTCTTCGGTAAGTCTGCCCATTTTTATCCCACATGTTTTTTTGTTTTTTCATTTTTGTTGCCTTTTTTTAAAAATAAGAACAACATTTTTTTCATTCTTACTAATCGTTGACTTTAACTGTCAGGCAGTTCTTAGTTGTTGGTATTGATGGTAAGATCTCTGTTCATGAACAATCTTTGAGATAGGTTACGAACGCCAACTGCAATGGTTGGGTCACATCATTGGCATGCCTACAGACAGACTCAATTTTCCATCTTTTTTTATAATCATTTGTTTTCTGGTTTTTTTTTAAATATGCAGATTAGTTAACCTTATAAGGAATGTCATTCCAACAACGCTTAGGGGTTAGGGAATCGTGTTCAATTTCGTGATCATATTTACATTTTTGTGTATTTGTTTCTTAAGTGATTTTTTTTTTTTTTGCACACAGTCCTATTGATTACGAATAATTAAATTTTTTTTTTATTTGACCTATAGATGGGACCTTCCCATGCGACACGAGAATGCTAGGTACGCGAAGCCACCTTGTCATGCAGACAAGAGGCGTAACTGGTGCATGTTACCTCTATGAAGACTGGTGGGGTCAAACTAAGGTTATGAAACATCAATCAAAATATAACCATCCAGATTTGAATTCAAATAATATTTTCTCCACCAACTTATAGGACCGGTTTAGCTCAGTCGGTAGAGCGTTCGACTAGGAACCACAAAGTTTCGAGTTCGATACAGGCCCTCACCAACTCAGCGTATGAGTAACACAGGGATCTGTGCGGTAAAATGAGGAGCAGATGGTAGGTGTGGCGCTCCAACTCAGACGCAAAAACAATCTCCTTGGTCTAGCACTAGGGACAGATGATAGACTCCCTCGCTGTCTGGCTGATACCGAATTTACTTACTTTACTTACGTTGTGCTGGAAATGGAGCAGGCAACTTTATTTCGCTTTCTCCTGTAAGCCCGGCCATTTTCATCCCACGTGTTGTTTGTTTTGAGAATAAAAAAATAAGAAAAAAATGTTTCATTCTCGCTAATTGTTGACTTTAATGGTCAGGCGCTTGACCATCGTAAAGATGGCAAGCAAAGTGGCGTGATCAGGCAAGAACCTCCATCACGTGACCATAACAATGCCAATTATAAGCACGTATATGCAGAACGCAGTGTGACAAGGGGCCGGGTTAGCTCAGTCGGTAGAGCGTTCGGCTAGAAACCACAAGGTTCCTTGTTCGATACCGGTCCTCGCCAACTCAGCGTATGAGTAGTACAGAGATCTGTGCGGTAAAGTAAGGAGCTGATGGTAGGTGTGGCATTCCACCTCAGATGTTAAAACAATCTCCTTGGTCTAGCGCTATTGAAAAGGGGATAGACTCCCTGGCTGATAACGACTTTAGGCCGCCCCGTCGACTTTACTTTTTTACTTATGGTGAAAGTGTGGATAATTTTTTATTCTTCCTCGTAGATCTCTTTACACGGGAAATGAAAATTCATTACAAATACATTTTAAGTTGACTAGCACTTCCACTTTTATGATATTATCCGCTACGCCACCAAGCGCCTACCGGCAGACACGGGAGGTAATTACCCTTCGTGTCCTCTAACGCGAATCACGTTAGCTGGATTTTACGGTATGTCATTATAGCAACTTTTTGATAATTAATATTACTTTTTTTTTTCTTTTAATGTGAAAACCCCGAATTCCATTTGTTCGTCCGCAGAAGTCAAAAAACAGCGGGTATTGGTGATTATTTCTTTGCAAGTTTCCTTCTCTTTCTTATTCGATATCTCAGTTGACTTGATTGTCCCTACATGGTGTCACAACAAAGATACACTGATCACGTATTATTTACAACGCAGCACATGAACCTCTGAACGCTCCTTCAATAATACCCAGAATTCCCCCCTCTCCTCGCTCCTCCGCCCACCTGTAAAACCTCCTCGCCGCTGCCGCCGCCGCCGTGTTCATCTTGAGACTGTTATATACACGTTAACATAAACGCCTTGCTCAAAAGACAGGTGGATCAATAATCAAGTTCGCATGTACGCACGTGCGCAGAAGAAGGAGCAAACACAGGTGGTCGACCTTCTTCTGTGAAATATTTATCAGCAAGGTAGTCTCAAACACCATTTGCAAAATGATCTCGATCCTCACCGGGGCTTTCCATGGTGACGTTCTCTCTTTTCTTTTTTTTCTTTTTCTTTTTTCTTTTTTTTTTTTTTTTTTTTTTTTTTTTTTTTGTCAGACTGAGTCTACAGGAAGTAACTCAAGAATATCCGGATCGATAATTAGACACGCATGCGCAATGCGCACACAGAATGATGAGTGACAACCGTAGAGCAGTTTATGCACACTCTTCTAAATAAGAGACATTTTTTTAATTTCATCTTGTGATTATATTATATATATATATATATATATATATATAATGTAATATTGAGAAAAATTTGAAAAAACACAGGTTCAATAAAATTAGTGATATTTATTCAGCCAACGCTGCAGTGTTGATCAACAATAGTCTCTCACAGTTTCCTTATTATCTGTGGTAAATTTTATTTTCCTTAAATCAACAAAAGCCCTGAAGAAGATCTACTAAACAGATTGAAACACTGCAGCGTTGGCTGAATAAATATCACTCATTTTTTTTGAACCTGTGTTTTTTCAAATTTTTCTTATATTACATACCGTTGGATTCACTTCCATTTTTCTCTTCACAGACACACACACACACACACACACACATATATATATATATATATATATATATATATAATGTATTACAAATATAGCACCCATATTATCTACAATATATATATATATATATATATATATATATATATATATATATATATTGTAGATAATATGGCTGGTGTATTTGCAAGTTGACAATGTTCAATGTCATTAATAGAGCATTTATATTTAAGTTAATGTAGCGTGGATATGGAGTCAACAGCGCCTGGTTATTGACAGTTTTTTGCCTATGTGATCTTCAGACCAAAAAGCATAGGCGAGAAACTGTCAGTAACAGGTGTTGACTCCATGTCTATGTTATCTTAACTTAAATACATATATATATATGTGTATGTATGCGTGAGTGTGTGTGTGCGCGTGCGTGCGGGTGTGCGGGTACAATACACTTAAGGGGTGATTGTTACCATTGGTTTCAAAGCAGCGTACTGGTCAAGAGAATGCGCCTGTGAAAGACTGCAACGAATTCCAATTTATTTATATACATAAATACAGCTTAGACGGCAATCCATCTAGACATCTGGATCAGGTTGGGTCTCTCTGTGTCCGTTTATGGATATGTTTTTTTAAATGAATGACATTCCTGTTGTTCTTTGAATCTAGAAAAATTAGGAATCTTTTGAGATATTCTTGTGTTGTTGGTAGTAGTTAATAACAAACACAAGACTTTCTTATTTTTTTTCTGAGCTCATTTATCACTAAAATGCTTTGGAGAACAGACACACATCTTGATTTTGTTCTCTTCAAACACTCAGCCCAGACTCCCAACTCTTTACTCTCTCTCTCTCTCTCTCTCTCTCTCTCTCTCTCTCTGTCTCTCTCTCTCTCTCTCTCTCTCTCTTCGCCTGTTGGCATCCATCGACCAATCAGAGATCAACAGATAGCCTTTCATATGTCATCCAGGTATTTCCCTTCAGCTATGGATAAGTTGGGAATGGTAAGGAAGACTTGGCTGTTTAACCTTAGGTAAGTGATCATTCTAGGAGAAGGAAAACTCTGAATTTAAACCTGTTAAATTCTGCTTACAAATTGAACTTCTGTCACATTCTGCTGGTGTGAAGTGCTTGGGAAATATATATATTTGATTCATCCTTTGCCAAATATCTTGTGACTTATTTTTTAAAGCTGAACCTTTCTTTTTTTTCTTTTGCTATTATAGGAGAGTAAACCCCGAAATCAAATCTAGACCTAAAGTCCCTAAGCTGGTGTGGTGCTTAACTTCAGCGCTATCCAGGAACATCAGCGACATTATCATTACCAAACTGGATTGTATTTCCCCTTTCATTTAGATTGTATTTTCCCTTTCATTTTTACAATGGTTTTAATTACCAATTGTGTGCATAAATCTCTACTCGCCACTAAATAAGGAACAATGCTCACACCACAGCCATGAGAACTTCTTCAGTAGTACATTGAGCTATAGATTTGTCCCAATGAGTTAGGTCTTACCGGGAAATATACAGAAGAATCAAGTCTATCGGTCGAAAAAGAATTGCTGTTTTTGCAGTCTTTTACAATGATTTTAATTACCAATTGTGCGCATAAATCTCTACTCGCAACTAAATAAGGAACAATGCTTACACCCCTGCAATGAGGACTTCTTCAGTAGTACTTCAGTAGTACATTCAATTTAGATTCTCAACGTGGTCCAGCTGGACCATCTGTGGTCCACAGAACATTTCTAGTGGTCCACAGATAGTTCGAAGCCACAAAAATGTTTTAGCCATTTCACAAAAATTTAACTAATTTAGCGCTTCTTATAATGACCCTCCCCAGTTGAAAATCTCTATTTAAGCGCACGTCGATGATCGGCGGAAAATGAATTGTCTTGTCTTACTTAAACACGTGTGCTAACCGCTCGCAGCAACATTCATGGTCCATGGGAATTTTTTGAATAAAAATGGTCCATAAGCCGAAAAAGGTTGAGAAGCACTGATTTAGACCACAACGGCAGTGTGAAAAGTGGGAACCTTCTGCTTGGGTGACTACTTATCCTTCATATCAACCCACCCAGGCTACGTGGTTCCACATTTTTTGGACACTACGTCATTGTCACTAGTAGACGGATGGATGCCAACGATTAAATTTTTAGTATCAAGTTCAAATCCACCTTGTTCTGTAAACAGGAAACGCAAGTAGTACGGGTTATTCTCTCGAGGTTAGAAGGTTAAAAAAAGGTTTTAACTTTTCGCTTGCACACTTTTATAATGATGCTAGCTATGTCACTTAGTGGCTACTTGTAGACACGGGGGGTCTCTTATTAATAGAGAATTATGATCCCAACAGTATCAAATATTTGGTAAATTAGTTATGTTTTGTAATTTGATATTCAATTAATTCATTTTGGGACGAATGAAATTAAATTTGGTTATAAGGGGTGAGGCAAACTGAGAGTTTTAGTGTTCTGGGTATGACGTTAAACTGCATTTCATGTTAAAGTTCCAGTTCTGGAAATTTCTTTAAATTCAACTTCTGTCATTGCTACGGTATGGCTGCACCATTTGGAATCTATCGAAACGTTTGGTGAAAAGGCTAGATTGGAACGGTACAAAGTTACTGTGTGCTGTCTTTAACAAATCCTGGAAGCAAGAGACATGCTGATGTCTAGCATCTGAGTGCGACCAATGAAATGGTTGAAAGTGCTTGGGTAAAAAAATATGTGACATTTTCTCTACCATCTGGATACGGATGTACGGAAAACCACGAGAATACTTGAACGTCTACACTTGAAAACTATAAAGACATATTAAGTGGTCTTAACATGTTACATTGTTGTATCAAGAATTTTTTTGTAAATTTTTAAAAAAAAAAGTTAATCACTTTCTTGGCAGGGACCATATTACCTTTAGAAAGGACATGTTTTTCATTTACACCGTCGATATCCGGTTGTTTGTCAGGGATAGGGTTGGGGTTAGTTTTATAATTTTTTTAAAAATCTAAAAATCGTCTGTTAAAACAACCGGATATTGACGCTGTAAATGAAAAACATGACCTTTCTTAATCGAGATCAAAAAGGGGTGCCTAAAGGTCATATGGTCCCTTGGTAGGACCAAGAACCTTTCAGTAAGCTTTTGTACGAATTCCCATTGGTAACCCGTACTTCAGAATGTCTCCATGTGATAGTCACAGTGATGAGTATATCGAGTTGGCGACTTATTTTTCTATTGACGCGTAGGAACAGCTAAAATAACCCCAACGAATTTTTTTTTTAATATGACGAATGGGATTCAGCGTTTCTTAATAGACGCGCGAATTTTTTTCTATTAAAAAAAAAAAGAATTCCGCATATCAAATTCTGCGCAGCGTCTCGTTTTTCTTGCCATACATCCGACTAATGCAACAAATGATAGCACGATAGGCAGCCTGTGTGCATTTTGATCGGTTTAAAGACATCTGACGGGGCCGGTTCGTTACCACCTGTCGAATTGAACTACTGATTCTCTTCAGTCACCGCCGGGTCGCTTTTTTATGCCTTCCTAAAGATTCAAAAGAAATATTTTAGAGAGAGAGAGAGGGGGGTAGATACTCTTACAGAGCGACAAAGTGACTGAGCCTCGTTTCATGACACCAGAAACAGTATTTGATATATTATCAAATATTTGAGAGAGAGAGAGAGAGAGAGAGAGAGAGAGAGAGAGTCGTTTATTATGTCTTCCTCGAGATTAAAAAAAGATAAGAGAGAAAGAGGGAAGAAGGGGAGAGAGAGAGTCGTCTACTACATCTTCCTAAAAAAAGATATGAGAGAGAGAAAAGAGAGAGAGAGAGAGAGAGAGAGAGAGAGAGAGAGAGAGAGAGAGAGAGAGAGAGAGAGAGAGTAGGGGGGCGTGTGTATATGAGCACACTTGTGAGTGTGTGTCCTACAGCGTGGCATAGTGACTGAGCCCCACTTCATGACACTAAAAACAGCAGTTGACCCCTTGCAGGGGGTAAGGAAACCGTTTCGTGTTTAAAGGCCAAACTGAAGTTTATTTCTGCATTGTCATCATTCCTGGCAATACATTTTCTTTTATCATCAAAGATGAAAAAGAAGAAGAACCTGCATGTCACATTCGTAAGAAAGTAACTCCGAAAATAATGCCTCCCATTGAAGGTCACATTGAAAACTTAATAATAAGCGCGGCACTCAATAAAATATTTGGTATCGGGAATTTCATCCCCGAAAGTAGCAATTACCTCCCGTGTCTACCAGTTGGCGCTAGGTGGCGTAGCGAGCAATATTATAAAACCAGATACGTCAAAATCAAAAGTCCCTTTTTACTTATTCGCCTCCAGAGAAGAACACGTACTAGTTGCGTCTCCTGTCCACAGGACAGATAGTGCTTTAAGCCCCCTCCCAACCTCTTGTCACATGGGAAATGAGAACATGCTTAACAGTGTATATATTTTACTCTTTTACCAGAAGACTCAAAACTTTTCCTATAAAATATTATTTTCCTATTAGGGGAGTAAATCCCGAAAATAAATCAGGAGCCAGAGTCCCTAAGGTGGTGTGATGCTAAAATCCAGTGCTACCCAGCAACTCCTGCGACACTACCGCTGCTAAACTGCATTGGTTCCTTAGCTTTCTTTTGGATCACAGCGGCAGTGTGGAGGAGGGGATTTGCTGCTTGGGCAACAGCCCATCCTCTATATGAACCCGCCCTGGCTACGTAGTTAAAAAATAACAAACTTGGACACTACTCCATCGTCTCTCGTAGACGGAAGGATCACACCTATTATATGAAAATTAAGGTGGTTAACGGGGGGTAGCAGTGAGAAAAGGCGGTTTATGACATTAAAGAACGAGACTACAACGAAATGAAATGCAACAGTTTTAATTACATATATGCACATAAAATGGTACATCAAGAGAAGAAAAGTTCTGGTTTAGTTCGGACAAGCAACCCGAGGTTTAATAACTTCTTTTAGAAGCTAGCGGCACCTCCTCGTTGGGTATCAGCCGTAATGTTGTTATTTAGTTCTCAGCTCTACAAGGTCTTAGCCGAGTCATTAGTTTTTGGTTACAGCACCGTTCTGGGTAAGCCGTAATTAATTGGTTGTGGGTTTGTTTCAGGTTGTTTAGGGTTGTTTAGGTTGCAAAAGTTTATTTCTGCTAGCAGCCTATCGACTGCAGTGGTAACAAAGTGTGCAGCTTGTCCGTTGTTGCACTTATCTCATCGGCTCCCTTAGTTGTTATCCTGGTGATAAAGGTAATTTGCTGTCAGCCTTCATGGGTCAAAGATAGCAATCTCTCTTGAGAAGCCGGGAATGGTAGAAGTCCGTCGTGGGTTTTTCTATCTGTAAGCCAAGTTCGTAGGGAGAGAAGGAGCAAAGCTCTTACCTGTAGTAGCAGTCAGAAGGGTATCAACCAAAAAAAGGGACACGTGGAGGGCCGAACCCAGCAGTGAACCCTCAAAAGGGTACAACTAAAAAAGAGAAAGAATTACTAATGACATGGCTTTTTATAGGCATCGCCACGTGACAGTGATGATGATGGCTGCTGCTGCTGCAGCTGTGTCGGTGACAGTCCCCTAGGGGCATAAGTCCCGGTGTAGACCGAAGATAATAATATAAGATTTCAATAATTAGGACATTTATCGTATACCCACATGTATAAGCTCTTCTTTGTATCTTCTGTATTCTCCTTCATTAAATTTGCTCAGGCAATAAATATCCTTGTTATCAGTTCGTCGTGACCTGTTATTATATTTACAGCGTACAAGGAAACGATACTGTTGTGTACAAGCCTATCTCACTTCTTTCTTTCAAAAACAAATTAAAACACTCGGGAAGAGAATCTAACAGGACATATTTAGTTGGAGAAATGTAACATCAACCGGTTGTTGACCCGACAGTAACTACAAACACAATGAATAAAACACATCTCGGCGCATGCTCCACACAGCTTCCGGTTGAAAAAGTAAATTAACAGACAATTTAAAAAGTCATTTTTTTAAATCAATCATAAACTCCCCACCACCACCGAGCTTTTTTTTTTTTTTTTTTTAGAGCCGATTTCGATCCCAAATACGGCTATAAAACGTTCAACCAAAACGAACAGAAATTGACTCTGGGATTGACACCAAGTGGGAATGATCACGCGTCACATTTCGGACAAGATCAAAGACTGCTAACAGCCTACCAACCCCCACCGCATCATCACGCCACGAACAACCAACTCACCCGGCCAAGAACAGACATACTTCCATTCGCATCCTGACCCCGACCTAGTGGTTGAAGAAAGCTTATTTCGCTAAATTTTTTAGATGAAGCTTGATAATTAGTATTATTTGGATTATTCGGACTATTGTCCTCATCTTTATTGTTATCTGTACAACGTTTCGGTCGATGTGCCCACCGGCCTTCTTCAAGTATTTCTTGTCGGACCCTGGTACCCTCATTTCGAACTCGGAAACCTTCTTTTAGAACTCTGGAACGTTCTTGTAATCGGGAACGATAAGAAATACCAGAGGGCACATCGGTCGAAACGTTGTACAGATGAGGACAATAGTCCGAATAATCCAAATAATACTAAGAAATCCTATATCTTTTTGAAATCTACAAGCTTCTGTGGTATAACTTGCAAATCATACTCAAAATCTCATGACCCCAAAAAAACAGAACCCACAAATTTTGTAATAAAACTGTTAATTTTAACTAGGATTAGGGTTAGGGGTTATGGTTGGGGTTTAGGGCTAGTTTAATGGGAAAATAAATAAATTATTTGGGTTCTGTTTTTTCTGGGTCACCCTGTAATATCATGGGATTTTGAGTATGATTTGCAAGTTTTACCGCTTCTGTTTATTTAAAATAAACGAAATTCAATCCAATCCTCTCGTCCGTTTTCTTTTTTTTTTTCAAACAATACGCTTGTCTATAACACTGAACGTGGCAGCGAGGCACGTGAAGGTGCAGGTGCAGGTGCATGCGCAACAAGTACAGGAGTTTAGCCAATAGCCCACACAAACAGTTTCCCTGTGTCCCCAGCAATTTGGAGACCCTACTTTTGGGATTACCCTAGTATAAAAAAAGTCAAAAGTAAAGTCGTCAGGGTGGCCTCAACTATTGGATTGTTTGGTTGGTTGATTCGTTGGTTTATTAAAAAAAAGAAGTAAAGTTGTCGGGGCGGCCTAAAGTCGGTATCAGCCAGACAGCGAGGGAGTCTATCCCCTTTTCACTAGCGCTAAACCAAGAGGACTGTTTTTGCGTCGGAGGTGGAGCGTCACATCTACCATCACCTCCTCACTTTACCGCACAGATCCTTGTGCTACTCATACGCTGAGTTGGCGAGGGCCAGTGTCGAACACGGAACCTTGTGATTCTTAGTCGAACGCTCTACCGACTGAGCTAACCCTAGTATATGCTACTAAAAGATATAGATATTTATGACAATTGGATTAATTATAATTAATTCTATGATAGATAAATTCAATAAAAACAGGTAGGGAAAATCCCCTCCCTAACTTTGATAATTACAATTAAATTAGTGGTTCTCAACCTGTGGCCCATCCGGGCACCATATAACTTTTTTTTTTGGTTCAGGCAAGCAAATATATATTTAATCATAAAAATATAATAGGATTTTTAAACATCGAATAGCTATGGGGGTTGACTATAGTGAAAGGGGTCAAAGGGGGCCATAGGCAAAAAAAGGTTGAGAACCTTAGATTTAAATTATAATTTAAATCAAATAAATAAGAAGTGGGGAAAAACATCTATTTTTTTCTCTCTCTCCCTCTCTCCCCCCCCTCTCTCTCTCTCTCTCTCTCTCTCTCTCTCCTCTCTCTCTCTCTCTCTCTCTCGTTTATCAACACTTTTCTCTCCATTTCTATTTGTCTGTCTGTCTCTCTCTCTCTATCACTCAACCACTAAAAAACAGCCCCGTCTCCTATTGGCCAATAAAATATCTTCGCATGACACAGAGGTTCGAACTCCAACCAATCAGGTTCTACGTCATCATTCACCTTTGCGCTGTTTACTCTCTTCCGGTTGGAACCAGTCTGATTGAACAGGGAGACACACATTCATGAAAAACGGAAAAGGAAAAGAAGAAAAAACATAGAAAGCAGCGACATCTGCATAACGTAGTAGCAGCAGCAGCAGAAGCAGCAGCAGCAGAATCAGCAGTTTACTTCAGTTTTTGCAACCAGATCGAATTGATGTAATTAATCAAAACTGCAACGGAATTTCAGTATCTTCGGGAATTATTTCGAACCAGATATGTCTTATGTGTTATTTTGATTTTTGGGACTGTCGTCCTCGTCTTTATGGCGAAATACACATACACAACGTTTCGGCTGATATACACTTCAGACTTCTTCAGGTATTCCTTGTAATATCTATTGTTTGATTTTTTTTTTTTTAGATGAGGCTTGATTATACGTATTATCTTGATTTTTCGGAAAGTTGTCCTCATCTTTATTGTTATATACACATACACATGTTTCGACTGAAACGACATGTATGTGTATTGTATATATAAAGATGAGGGCAACAGTCCGAAAAGACAAAATGATATATGTTATCAAGCTGTAGTCGTGTTAGTGTTACTGTATGGCTGCACCACTTGGACTCTACCGAAACGCTTGGAGAAAAGGCTAGATGGGAACGACACAAGCATGCCGCGCACTGTCTTGAACAAATCCTGGAAGCAGCAACCCACAAAATAACAACTGTACATCCACTTACCCCCTATCACACAATCCACCCAAGTAAGACGAGCAAGACCTGCTGAACACTGCTGGGGAAATAAGGACGAACTCATAAGTGACATTCTCCTGTTGGCCGACCAGCAAAAACATAGATTGATCAGCTCTGTGTAGATCCTGGATACCGTGCGGAGGACTTGCCAGGAATAATTACTGATTGGGACGGGTGGTGAGAGAGTGAGAGAGAGAGAGTGGGTGAGAGAGAGAGAGAGAGCGAGAGAGAGAGAGAGGGGGGGTTGCAGGATTTTAAACGCACAAATAACATTTTTTTTTTAAGCAAATCTAACTCAGATTTTCAAAGAGACATCGTTAATAAATGTGATATAATATATATATATATATATATATATATATATATATATATATTCTATGTATTAATGATTTTCACTATACATTAAATACTCATTGATAAACCTACGCAATTCCAGAGAGTATTGTAACGTAGTTTCGGTTACAAACAGACACCGAATCTCCATTATAATAAGATTATTATTATTGTATCCTCCAGACTATCCTCCTTTTTGTTGTATATGCAAAAGTCGAAATCTCCCGATTCACTAATACAAACTACATACACTCGTCAACGGGACGGATAAAGTCGGAAGTGCCCTCGGTCGTTACCTAAAACGGAATGACCATTTTAACATATATCTGCGCATGGGCTCCAATCAGAGTTCGGCTTGATAGTCAATTCCCAAAATAAATAAAATAAAAAAAAATTGGTAAATAAAATTCGAATATCATCCAATGAAAGCGATTCCCGGGTAAAGTGAAAAAACTCCAATTGATCCAACTTGGGACCGCCGATCTCTATAAACGAACAGCTTTGAAGGGCACCGACAGTCAGAGCTGAAGGCACCATCACGAACGCAGCACGACGAGCGCTACCTCACAGAAGGACACATCAAAGAGCGGCGGGTCACACCCCGACTTACCCAAACCAGGCAGTCAAATCAACAAGTCAACACGCGAACATTTCTACATCATCCGAAAACCAAAGACGCTTACTACCAATACACAATATTCTGCCTACGACAACAACAACAACAGACACACCGACTGATACAAACCCATTCGTGCTACCACAAGTGAGTAAACTTATCTACCTCCCAACCCCCAATTCTCTACGATCATCAACTTAAGGGGCGAACTTCAGTCCGCGCTACATCACCACACCAATACCACAACCAAGCTGGACATTTTACGAACTTAATATTCAACAGAAATATCACAAAAATTGTGCGATACCCATCCTGACATTTACGGACTTGCTATTCACCTATAAACATTCATCAATTTTCAAACCTGTTGCTCTCTTGAATTTATTTCAACTTTTCGTTGTTTTTTTTTCATATTACTTTTCAATACAATTTTGAAATTTATATCTGTGTTTGTTTTTTCCTTGCCACCATACGCTTGCTACTAATCCTGTTTATAACATTTTTTAAACAAAGACTTGCCTTGCTTTTTTTTCACAACTATTCGTGCACACCTGGAATCGACGTGGTTTTTATACTTACGACGTGTAGAATCAACACCAGATGTTTAGCCTCTCTGTCGGTTGGAACAGAAGAATACACTGACTGCACCTCTGCAGAGGGGTAACCCCTCCCACACACACACACAATTGGACCACCACATAGGATGCTTAAGGACGGAACTCTGATGGCTGAGCAGTCCATGACATGCAACACGCCACTTTGACCCTTACTTGGGCTAGACGGGTGGTCAGAGAGGCCCCTTCCGATCAATCGGCTAGTTACATCAATCCCTAGCACCTATATGATTGTCCCAACTCTATTGCCCCCTTTTTGTTTGTTTCTTAAATCTGTTTTTGGTAAAAAGTATACTAATTAGGAATCATTATAAACCAACGAACCAATCAAACAAAGCTGGTGGTAGGTGTGGCGCTCCACCTCAGACGCTAAAATAATCTCCTTGGTCTAGTGCTAGTGAAAAGGGGATAGACTCCCTCGCTGTATGGCTCATACCGACTTTAGGCCGCCCCGACAACTTTACTTCTTTTTTTTAAATAAACCAACGAATCAACCAACCAAACAATCCAATAGTTTCTTGTGTGTATCGCCTTACATTTGTGATCTTCTATGAGCCGTGTTTGGAAAACATCCCATCGTGATGTAATGGTTAGCAAGCTAGTCTCTCAGATCCATTACTACTGAATAGTGAGTTTGATCCTCACTGGATGCCCCATACTTGCAAGCTTGTGTCATATCCTACCCATGGCAAACAGGTTGGGTAAATACCTACTCACAAGTCTACTCTAATCCGAAGTAAGGTAATACCTGTTTATATTTACATATGAATTAATAAAAAATCATTTTTCTATATACTAGTACAAAATAAAAACACCCTCCAGGCGATGTAAAAAAAATTTTTGAAACATATTGCTTGAGGGGTGGGATAAAAAATTCAATGTCAACGAGTTTGTACTCTAAGTAAGTAAAATCATCAAATTCATTAAAGGATTAAAAAATAAAACAAAAAAAAGGGATGTAAAAATAATTTTTTGAAAGATATTGCTAAGGAGATGGGAGCTGAAAATTCAATGTCATAGAGTGTGTACCATAAGTATGTAAAATCGTCAAATTTATTAAAGGAGTAAAAAAAAAAAAAAAAAAAAAAAAAAGAAAGACAATTTGAAATGGAAACAGTTCTGATAACTTTAAATATTATATTAAAATAAAACAATCTATATATAAATATATAACGCCGAGCATCTATTTATTGAAACAATGAGGATTGTCTAACGTTGCATGCTCACATTTTGAGTATATTTATTCTATGTTATGACGTTGGATTATGTGTTTGGTAATGTGACGTAAGCAGTAACGTAATTTTTGTTACAGACAAAAACCGGAAGCGAATCTCCATTATTTATATATTTGTTTCATTATCTTGTAATCTATCCGGAGTGGTAGTTCCTGTTAGGTTCCTATTAATATTATATTCCTAGGTTATAGATTTTAAAATATTAGTTTAAAAAAATTGGTCTTCGGCATAAAATGACCCAAGTGTTGACATGCCGTAAAATCCACTAACTAACATACGACGATAACCGTTACGCTATGAGTGACTCTAATTATTACTTTACCAATCCTTTTTTAAGAAGGAAGGGTTCGTATGCCTTGTTATTTATCTGGAAGTGTTATTATTTATTCTTTCAGTCGGTAGAGTGTTTGGCTGGGAATCACAAGGTTCCTAGTTCAATACCGGCCCTCGCCAACTCAGCGTATGAGTAGCACAGGGATCTGTGCGGTAAAGTAAGGAGCTGATAGTAGGTCTGGCGCTCCACCTCAGAGGCAGAAACAATCTCCTTGGTCTAGTGCTAGTGAAAAGGGGATAGACTCCCTCGCTGTATGGCTCATACCGACATTAAGCCGCCCCGACGACTTTACTTTTTTATTATTTATTATTATTTATTTATTTTATTATTTATTTATTTATTATCATTATTTATAATTATTTATAATTATTTATTTATTTATTTATTATTATTTATTATTTATAATTATTTATTTATTATTATTTATTTATTATTTATTATTTATTATTATTTATCATTTATTATTATTTATTATTTATTATTGTATATTTATTATTTATTTATCATTATTTATTATTTATTATTATCTATTATTAATTATTATTATTCAATTATTTATTTTTTATTTTTATTATTTATTATTATATTATTTATGATTATTTATTTATGATTATTTATTATTATTTATTATTATTCATTTATTTTATCATTTATTTCATTATTTATTTATTATTATTATGATTATTTATTTATTATTATTTATTATTTATCATTATTTATTATTATTCATTTATTCTATTATCTATTTTATTATTTATTTTATTATTTATTATTATTTATAATTATTTATTTATTATTATTTATTTATTATTATTTATTATTTGTTATTATTTATCTGGAAGTGTTACATAATTCGTGGGTAACCTACAAATTAGGTCTGTAAGTGTGATAAGATTCAAATAACGGTACGGTAAATGGAAGGTTACCATTAACCATTATAGGAAGCGATTGACAAGCGGTTCACCTTTCGCTGATCTGGGCACCGACTTCTTATTGGCTGAAGGAAAGGTGTGTGAAAGGAAACTGTCTTAGTTAGATTTTGGCCGTTAGTAGAAAGGAACAGATGTGAGGGTCATTGCTCCCAAGATGCCAGGTTCTCACTGCGCGGTTGAAAACCCTTTTGGGGTTGGGTTTTTTAATAAAGAATAAAGACGTCTTGTAAAACAACAAAGTCTTGCTTACTTATTGCAAACAACGAAATGAACACAGACAACCCAGCCCGGCAGAATAAGGAAGGAATCAACCGAGAAGAATCCATCTCTTCTCTCTCCTCTCTACCCCATTACTCTACCCCAACAGATGAACGGGTATATAACAGAAGGAGAATAGTTGAATCCATACATTTCCCAAGAGTAGGTATTTACCCAACCCGTGTACCACGTGTAGGATGTGACACAAATTCACAAGTATGGTGCATCCAACGAGGATCAAATTCGCTATTCAGCAGTAATGGATCTGAGAGACTAGCTTGCTAGCCATTACATCACGATGAGATGCCTACCCCACCCCCCTCACCTAAAAAAATCAGATAGCCTTTTTCAAGATTTGAACTCGATTTTGAACGATAACCATTACCCAACAAGAGCCTCCATTTATTACTTTACCTATCGCGGTGGCCTACTGGTTAGAGTCGCAGAAAATGGACTCGTCGACCTGAGTTCAAATCCTGGACGAAGCCACAGTTCACATAGCGCTAATACCCCTGGGAAAGGTATGAATCCAACTATTCTCCCTCCAGCTATGGCAGACTGGGCTCTTTAACCTTGGTTAGGCAACCAGTCTAGAAGAAGAAAAACTCTGAATTCAAAATCTCCGCTTGGGGAGGTCACTACTAGAATAGGCTCAAGCCTACTAAGTGATCTATTTCAATTTGGAAAAAAAAAAAAAAAAAAAGAAGGAAGGGTCACAGAGCATCCCCCCGACCAATCGGCTGGTTACGTCAAGCCGTAGCACCTATATCATTGTCCCAACCCTATAAATACAAATAATTAGTCCCGTTTTGTGTTTATAACTTTATAATAATTATCCACTCATTTGCAGCTTTATTAAGAGAAAGCTCCTGTTTATCTCATCTGTCCAAGAGGATTGCTTTGTTTCAGCACCGAAAATTCGTTCAAGGAAGCGAGATTCTGCTTCTCCTGTGTAAACAAACTTTTTCTCAATAAATATTTGAGTAACCCGGGCTGACTGGCTGGCTGGCTGGCTGGCTCCCAGTAACCAGGCAAGAAGGCGAGTTAATAATAACAGTAATCTAAGCTGAATGCCACAATTAACCACGCCCTATTCCTGGGACGATATATTCCAGAAGCAAACGGGGTAGTTGAGGGGACATTAAATAAATAAAAAGGAGGTAAAAAAAAAAGAAGAGTCTTAAAGGTTGACTCAGAGAAAGTAAACAGTCCATCGTCCCAGAATGCACTGCTCTTCATCACCTTCCGCTAGAAGCATCCGCCTAAATGGGGCTATCAAGTGGCAAAGTGAGTGGCAACCGCCCACAAGAGAAGGCAAGATTTGAAGAGAAAATTGGCAAGTGCTCGGGCCATCGGGTCGTAGCCATTACTGACAAAATGTTTGGTGCTTTGTGTTCTACAAGATATTCTGAGAAACGCTAATTAATCTTTCCAAACACAGTTATATGATATCAAGTGTCATATATGAATAAAGTGTCACTGCCAACACTCGAGTTGGAACCCAGATCGCCAGAGAATGAATATGGCCGACCTCCACCCATCTATCTATCTATCTATCTATCTATCTATCTATAAAGGGCAGTTGTGTGTATGTATAAAGTAAAGTCGTCGGAGTGATCTAAAGTCGGTATCAGCCAATCAGCGAGGGAGTCTATCCCTTTTTCATTAGCGCTAGACCAAGAAGATTGTAATTTTTTTAGCGTCTGAGGTGGAGCGCCACACCTACCATCAGCTCCTTACTTTACCGCACAGATCCCTGTGCTACTCATACGCTGTTGGCGAGGGCGGTATCGAACTAGGAACCTTGTGGTTTCTAGCCGAACGCTCTACCGACTGAGCTAACCCGGCCTTTCATGTGTATGTATATCCGAAGTGAATTACGAAAATAAAGCAATTAAAAGCAGAGTATTGAATATTTATATTATTTTATTGAGAATTCTGAGGTATGGGGGTTATCGTCCTTGTCTGCGAGCCTCTGTTTCGAAACAACCAATCACGACCCAGTATACTTTGGCGGCAAAGCCAAATAGGCACATTCTTGCACCCTCTTCTGATTCAGCCTTCAACAGAGACAGACCTAAAAAAGGGTCGCCCCATCTCTTCCTCAACAACCAGCATCGGAGTCAGACGTCAAATTAGAACGTCTATCATATCCGAACTATCAGAAGGCCGTAGCAAGGGCTCCGATAATACCCTATCTCAGGATTCAGATAAGTTATTACAAATTATAAACATTTCTGCAGACGAACTAAAGTTTGCATCCTTATTGTTATATGTAATTCTTTTATCAGAATTCTAGTTGTTTGGTTATTTCTTTAACTCTTAACCTGTCTGCCACACTCGTGGTTAACTCCATATTAGCAAACTTGGAGTACTGTCGTTTCGTGTCTAGTTTCTTTATACTATCACCAGAGCTTACTTTTTGTGAAAAAATATTGAAGATTTTATATATATTTGGGTAAAAGATTTCTGACGCCCCACTCTGTCTTTTTTTACATGAGGATATTTAAGGGGCATTCATCGAGGATCCAACTCGGGATTAGTAATAAAGGGCAGTTGTGTGTATGTATGTATGTATGGGTGTGTGTCCGGAGAAAACTACGAAAATAAAATAATTAACGACAAAGTAAATACATATACGCATTGAATATTACCGGTTCTTGATTTTTGTGCAAAAATTATGAAGATGTGATTTTTATATGTTTAGAAATCAAAATATACATAGAAATAGCATTGAAATTCGACTTAAAAATGTCCAGCATTTGTAAATCTCTAAAGTAAACAAATCAATACAACAGGGTATCTCCTCGTTACCCAGGCGACGCTGGGTAGCCTCTTCTAGTTTGCTATAAATAGAGGTACCGTGTTGCTTGCATTAAAGGACTTAGAAACATAGGTTGGTTTTGTACACACTGGTGTTTCAAGTGACTCCATAATTTTCTTAACAAGAACGTATATTACAGATAAGTAATAATCATTCTTTTATCTTTATTTCTGTTGCTTAACTCTTAAACTTAGCCGAGCAAATTTCCCCCAAAGGGTATGTCAAATTGTTATTTATCTGGAAGTGTTATTATTTATTATTTCAGTCAGTAGAGTGTTCGGCTGGAAATCACAAGGTTCCTAGTTCAATACTGGCCCTCGCCATCTCATGGTATGGGTAGCACAGGGATCTGTGCGGTAAAGTAAGGAGCTGATGGTAGGTCTGGCGCTCCACCACAGAGGCAGAAACAATCTCCTTGATCTAGCGCAAGTGAAAAGGGGATAGACTCCCTCGCTGTATGGCTCATACCGACATTAAGCCGCCCCGACGACTTTACTTTTTTATTATTTATAATTATTTTTTTATTATTATTTATTTATTTATTATTATTCATTATTTATTATCATTTATTTATTTTATTATTTATTTTATATTTTGTTTATTTATTATTATTATTTATAATTATCTATTTATTTATTTATTATTATTTATTATTATTCATTTATTTTATTATTTATCTTATGTATTTATTATTATTTATTCATTTATTATTTATTTATTATGTATGTCAAATTTTCTTTGCGTTTTTTACCTGTAAGATGAGATATTTCAAAGATTACTACCTATTGGTTCACAGACAAAACAAAATATGGTAGGAGTGTTCACGTAAGGATTTTTGGACCATATTACCTTTAGGCACCCCTTTTTGATCTCGATTAAGAATGGACATGTTTTTCATTTACAGAGTCAATATCCGGTTGTTTGTTAGGGGTTAGGGTTAGGGGTTAGTTTTATAATTTGAAAAAAATCTAAAAATCGTCTGTTAAAACAACCGGATATTGACTGTGTAAATGAAAAACATGTCCTTTCTTAATCGAGATCAAAAAGGGGTGCCTAAAGGTCATATGGTCCGGATTTTTCAATGTAAACAGCGAGAGCCACTATCAGCTGCTTACAGTAGGATCGCAGTAGTCGGAGAGCCGCTGTGAGCGGTTTGAATTAGGCATATAATGTATCTAATTTCGTTTTGTAATTAAATACATATGACATTGTTGTTCTATTATTTTCACTAGCAAAAAAAAACAAAAAAAAAACGCCCTCTGGGCGACGTAAGATAAATATTGCCTGAGGGGATGGGAGTTGAAAATTTAATATCAGAGAGCTTGTATCATAAGAAAAGTAAAATCATCAAATTTATTAAAGGAGTAAAAAATTATTTAAAAAATTGAAATAGAAACTTAGTTCTGATAACTTTAAATATATAAAATAAAACAAACTATATATAGATAGATAATACCAGGTATGTATTTATTAAAACTTGTTTAAAAAACCAATGAGGACTGTCTAACATTGCAGGCTCAAATTTTGAGTGTATTTATTCTACGTTATGACGTTTTAGATAGTGTGACGTAATCAGTGACGTCGTTTATGTTACAGACAAAAACCGGAAGCGAATCTCCATTATCAATAGAATATGTACATGTGACGTTAAAAGATCAAGTATTCCTGTCTAATACAAATAATTTGCACAAAGTGTCAAGTACTCCTAATACTAATAATTAAATGGTTTTAAGTAATTATTTCTTTTTCAATACTAATCATTTATTTATATGGTTTCAAGTAACTAATAATAATCCTGAGTAAATAATTATAACTTCAAGTAATTATTCTTAATACAAATAATTTACAATTATATGGCATCAACTATTCCTAATACAAATAATTTGCACAAAGTTATATGGTTTTAAATAACTAACAATAATCCTTAGTAAACAATTACAGCTTCAAGTAACAATTCTTAATATAAATGATTTATTGTGATATGGCATCAAGTATTTCGATTGAATACAATTCATTTTTAAACAGATCTATTTGGTCCATAGATGGTACCCTAACAGGTACTACCACTCGGGGTAGATTAAAAGGTAACAATTACATTCAATTAATATTTCGCCTCTGTTGGTTTTCTAGAAGCTTCATCAAATTCTGATTAGATGTCTGATGAAGCTTCTCAAACCAACAGAGGTGAAATATTAATTGAATGTAATTGTTTATGTTTTGTTATTCACTTTTCCCTCAACATTTCCCCACATTTTCTGCTATGAAAAGTGAATAGAAAAAAAAAGTTTTTTTTTTTACGAAAAGACCGTTACTAACTTATTAATGTGGTGGTCATTATTTTAAAATTAAAGTCTCGGTAAAAAAAAAAAAATTTTAATTAAAAATTTTAAAAAAATTTTAAAAAACAAACAACGTCTTCGGCATAAAACAATCCAACAACGGTTGACAAGCCGTAAGATCCAACCAACCGGTTTTAATAATGCATACCGGTTTTGGTAATATTCGCAGAGTTCCGTTACGGCCTCCTGCCTCAAAAACCGCTTCGGTGTCACTTGAAAAAACAACAAAAAAAAAAAAAAAAAAAAAAAAACAACCAGCTTAGGGCGTTTTTCCCGAAAACCCAACCCCATCCCTAACCCCTAATCCTAATCCCCCCAAGTTAAAATTAACAGTTTTATTACAAAATTTGTGGGTTCTGTTTTTTCTGGGTATACAGGGTGACCCAGAAAAAACAGGGCCCAAATTATTTATTTATTTTCCCATTAAACTAACCCTAAACCCCAACCCCAACCCTAACCTAGTTTTTTGTCAAGTGACACCGCTTCGGCTACGGACTTCAATCGTAGCTGGTGTTTTTTTCCAGCAGCCACCGGCTAGCGGTTTTTGAGGCAGGAGGCCAGGACGGAACTCTGCGAATATACCCCCGGTTTTAATAAAACCGTATTCAAAATTGAATTTAGTTGCACTTCTAGGTAATAAAAAAATAAATTAATTAAAAGAAAATGTTTTAATTAAAAAAAAAAAAACAACGTCTTTGGCATAAAATAACCCATCAACGGTTGACATGCCGTAAGATCCAACCAACCAACCAACCAACCAACCAGAGAAAACAGTGAAAACGAACTTAGAACGTTTTATTGAGCAAGAGCGTCACTTCTTTTCTTAGAAATTCTATAGCGTCTCATAAGAGAAAAGCTCACACTTTGCCGTCTGTCATCTAGCACGTTCGCAATCTCGATTTTCGCGGCTCAATGAAGCGTAACATAGTTAAGCTCGGCAGATTCTTCACTTTCTTGCTTTTTTTTAGGTTTTTTCCTGTTCCTTTTCCTCTCTTTGTTCACCCCTGCCCCTTTCTCTACCTCTCTGTCTCTATCGCTCTTTCTGCCGGGATAAGGAATTGTATGGGAACAGGAGGCGTTAAACAGACGATACTATGGCAGGCGTCACAGATATCGAATCACTGCCATACCCTAGACTCCCTCTGATGAGAGCCGCATCTCTGAAGTTCACAAGATACCGTTACTGCCAGTTGGCATCGTGATTACATAACACATATCGTCTGGTTAGTGGGAGTAGAAAACTATTGACAAACAAAATGTCCATTATTCATTATCATCCTTTGTCATAATAGTCGCATTTTTAAAAACTCTTTGCCTACCAAATTTCCCCTCCCACAGCTGTACCAAATAATTCTTGGTATTTTTTTTACCTGTATGATGAGATATTTCAAAGTTCACTACCTCAGAACTCATTCTATGTTATAATGGAGATTGTGTGTGTATCTGTTCTGTAACCGAAACTATGCCACATCCAACACCACAATTTCCTTAGTTATTTATGTTATATTCTCAATGGTTATTAAATAATCATTAGTTAATCCTGAGTAGCATCTATTTATTAACAATGTCTCTATCAAGGTTTAGCTGAGATATATTTACTTCAAAACAGCCCCTATTATTATTTATTATTAAATTCCTACGATGTGTATTATATATCATTAAGAAATGTTTACATAGTATATGGTGTGAATAATTTGCATACCGGTTTTAATATAACCGTGTTTAATTGTGTTATTGATTTCTGATATCATTATTTTATTCTCAAACGTATTAAAAACAACCCTATGTATAATTTCATATTGAAATCAATTAAAATAAAGTAAAAATAAGTGTAATCTTTTTGTGTTTGTATTTAATTTCATTCAATATAACATTTAATTATATTAAAACTTAAATACTTGTGCCCGAAAGGCGCATTTTTTGCTTGTTCAAATAAAGTCCTATTATTATTATTATTATTATTATTATTATTTACTCCTTTTGAGTTTCCACATCAGTGTTAGCTGATGGTCTTTCACTGGAGTCTGAGTGATAGCAAGTCTCCTCAGGTCTCCAGGACTCTTCTGAGTATTCTGGCAGATTGCAGCAGTGCAGTGTTCTGAATGGTTTCAATCCTTCCTCTGATATCCAAACTTTCCAAGCCCTTTTCTAATCCTTTTGGGACTGTTCCAAGTGCACCAACTACAATTGGTATCACTTTCACTTTCATATTCCATAACTTTTTCAGTTCTCTGGCAAGGTCCAGATATTTGTCCATTTTTTCATTTTCCTTTAACTTCACCTGTGATCTGCTGGAACTGCAAAATCCACCAGTTGACAAGTTCTTTCTTTTTTGTTTATCAACACTAGGTCTGGCCTTCTTGCTGGGGTAGGGTGATCCGTTTTTATTTCAAAGTCCCAGAGAATTTTGTGCGTCTCATTCTCAAGAACAGATTCTGGTTTATGCATATACCATTTTGTTGTATGGTCAAAATTTAATTTTTTGCATAATTCCCAGTGGAACCAACCCAGTCGTGTCTATTATTATTATTATTATTATTATTATTATTATTATTATTATTGTTGTTGTTGTTGCTGTTGTTGTAATCTGAGTCCTACTGCTCAATCATAATTAACTATCAGATTTTGTACATTGCTTTTGCTGTGGTAGGAGAGCCGGTGTGGGCGGTTTAAAGTAGGCAAATAGTTTTAAAAAATGCGACTGTTACGACAATGAATGATCATGAATAGACTTTTTGGTTGTCAATAGTTTTGTACTCTCACCAACCAGAGAGAGAGAGAGAGAGAGAGAGAGAGAGAGAGAGGGGAGGAGAAGAGAACCAAGTCAACACTGACAGAAAGAAAGAGTGAAAGAAAAAGAACCAAATCAATACAGAGAGAGTGAGAGAGGGAAGGGGAGAGAAAGAGAAAGGGAGAAAGAAAGGGAGAAAGAAAGAGAAAAGAAACAAGTCAATACTGAGAGAGAGAGAGAGAGAGAGAGAGAGAGAGAGAGAGAGAGAGAGAGAGAGAGAGAGAGAGATGGAAAAGGAGAGAGAAAGATGCCACGTAGCATGTTTTTTAAAACGCTATTGACTTGGAGATCGGCCCACAGCTGTACGAATAGAAAGACCGAATTTTTAGGTGTTACTGTATGTTATGGTAACCTGTTAGTTTTAAGGCATTTCAATTTCGCCAATAGAGAGAATGGCAGACATTTCTATGACACCATCTGCTGACAGCTAACATAATTCTACCGAGAAAAAGAAAAGAAAAAAAGACTACCTGTCAAGACATGACACAGATACCGTCAACAGTAGGGGTTTCTATCAAGAAGCTTCGTGGCAGGGTACCAAAAGTGCCCCCTTCAGATACACAGTGCGAAACACTCGTTTATTTAACAGCAGGTAACGCTTAGTTTAGTCTGGCAGACAGAAACGAAAGGGAGCACTCAGTGAGGATCGATCTCTTACCCAAACCGTTGCCTGTACCCTAACTTTTTCTCTAAGCACTTCGTTAGAGTGCAAGTGGTGCAGCCATATAGTAACACTGATACGGCTACGGCTTGAAAGAATTCTCGCTTGAGTGAAACATTATACAACCATAAATTTGCATTCTAAACATCGCTTTGCAGGCAGACATCATACTATGTTATCTACCAGGCTGCTTATAGTCACTTCGCATTTCAGAAAGGCATGAATCCGCTTTTCCCTGTGCAATCAGCTATATTGACAAAATGTCTCGTAATGAAGACGTGTGGTGTAATGGTTACCGTCGCATGAAATGTACTCGGTGAGACGAGTTCAAATCCTGGATGCGGCTGTTTACATTTCACATAGCACTCTTACCCTTGGAAAAAGTACGAATCCAACTATTCTCCCTCCAGCTATGGATAAATTATGGGAATTAAAACTGTAAAAGGATTAACTCTCACTTATGGGGGAAATTACCGCAACTTTCAAGTTCGGACACTGAATGAAAAGACAAGACAAGACAAATATATTTAACAACAAATTTAATATGTATAAACAAAAAAAGGGAAAGATAGATTTAAGGATAGTTTTTGCAAATTTTGGTGTGATTTGTGAAGAACTTAACTCAGAGTCCGGTTAACAAAGTTCTTTGAAGGGAAGAATGACCCGCCAACCTATCGGCAGAGGCGGGTTGAAATTTCGTATGTTTTGTTGGTGATGAATTTTAGAGGTTGATTTTAGGGAAGCTGTCTTTGAGTTGCAAACCCTAATTGAGTTGAGATGATTTCTGCAGTACAATTCTTTCAAAGTTGAATTTGTCGAATTTCAAGGTTTGCTCCTGGAAGCGAGTGGCAACTTATTTACCAATTCAGTCTGAGGGAGTTAACTCATTCATGTCCTTACAGGTTTAAGCCGAACCGACCACTGACTGTTTTCTCGTTAACAATGGGGATCGATGACGTAGCAGAAGGGCACTGGAATCTGGCGCCTTAGAGTCCGAAGGCTTTCAGGTTAGAAATGGGACATATCTTTAATAGACACGTCATCTTTAATTAAGTTTTTATTGTGATTTTTAAAGGAAATTTTCATATACGTTTAAATTCGTGTTTTCTTTTTTTTTTTTGACATATACTTTAGTCATTTTTTATTTGATTTTTAAAGGAAATTTTCATAAAATAGTAGAACAGACTGGGCTCTTTAATCTTGGTATGACAACTAGTCTCTCTTCTCGTTGGTCAAAACTATTTTGAGAGCCCCTATTCCCCCCTTCTCCTATATTGAAAAATGTACATGGTGACATGTGTTCAAATTTTGGATGAGGTCGCGTATTAGACATGCCTGGTGTAATAGATAGCAAGCTCGTCTCGCAAATCACTTACTACTAAGAAGCGAGTTTGATTCTCACTAGGCGCCTCCATACTTATGTCAAATCTAAACTATTCTTAGCTTAGGAAACGCGTGGTGGTGAAATGGTTATTGTCTTAGGAAATGGACACGGCGAAACAAGTTCAAATCCTGGACGAGGCTATATGCATTTCCTATAGCTCTAATACCCTTGAGAAAGTTATGAATCCAACTATTCTCCTTCCAGCTATGGGTAAATAGTAGGGCAGACTGGGCTCTTTAACCTTAGGCAATCAGTCTAGAAGGAAAACTGACCTTGTGTAACATCCTGTTCCTGCTTACAATACCCGTTTTTTTCTCAGTGGTCACCCATACAGTTATTTACTAAGTTTTGCTTAGATGTGGCACAAGGCCAGAAGTATGGGCGCCCAATGAGAACCGAACCCACTAACAATGGTCTGAGAGTCTAGCTTGCTAAACATTACACCACACGAGATGCCCTGGTCACCCGTATAAGTAGTAAGTGTAGACAAGAAGATTCCTTACCTCCAAGAACGAAGCGCATCCATACATGTCTGGTCTGCATGAAGGTGAGGGGTCCGAAAGAGAGTAATTTAATTTAAGGAAAAACACACTCCCGAGCTTTGAGATTGTGATAGTGCGTATGCAAATTTCGCATAGGTCGGGCAGCGCTAAGCGTAATTGGCCTGGATGTAAGATTTTCAGTGCAGTGGTCTGTCAATTATTATTTAAGGCCTACCTTCCCTCACCACAGTTTTTTTTGTCAGAATAGAAACCAGTGAGTATTTCCGTCGGACTAGAGACCAGTGAGTATTTGTGTCGGACTAGAGACCAGTGTGTATTTCCGTCGGACTACGAACTAGTGAGCATTTGCGTCGGACTAGAGACCAGTGAGCATTTGAATCGGACTACGAACTAGTGAGCATTTGCGTCGGACTAGAGGGTAGTGAGTATTTCCGTCGGATTACGGACTAGTGAGTATTTGCGTCGGACTAGAGACCAGTGAGTATTTCCGTCGGATTACGGACTAGTGAGTATTTGCATCGGACTAGAGGACCAGTGAGTATTTCCGTCGGATTACGGACTAGTGAGTATTTGCATCGGACTAGAGACCAGTGAGTATTTCCGTCGATTACGGACTAGTGACTACGTAGAGACCAGTGAGTATTTCCGTCGGATTACGGACTAGTGAGTATTTGCGTTGGACTAGAGACTAGTGAGCATTAGTGTCGGACTAGAGACTAGTGAGCATTTGCGGTTGTATCACCGACAGTGATTGCCCTTGTTGCTTTCGGTCGTCACTTCACGCCTTTATTTCGAAATAATAGGTTTGTTTTGCACAGTAAGCAGGCTCATCATTGCCTAACTTAAGTTATCTAACGAGAACCGGAGCTTTTAACATGACTTGAGGGTAAATCTCTAAAAATAAATTATGTATATATATTTACCAAACCCCTCCACACGAGCAGGATGCGATACAAGGTCAATCTTATCTGCGTACTCAGTAATTGTTAAAAGCCGTTAATCCAAGGTGAAAATGGGTCCTTCACTTTTATAAAACTGATTGCATTGCCGCTTAGCGACTAACGGAAGAACCGTGGAAAGTAAGGAATTCAATCCCTAAAAAATATCCCTTTTTTTTTTTTTGATTTGAAAATGTAATTATTTTTGGTCGATAGTGTATTTTATCTGCGTAGTCAGTAATAGTTAAGTCATTAACCCATAGTTAAAAAAAAGAAACCTTTGACTTTGGCTCCTCCACTTATGTAAGATTAATTGTATTGCCACCTAGTGCCTAATGGAGAACCGTGGAAATTAAGGAATGCAATCCCTCAAAAAATTACCTTTCTTTTTAAATGAAAATAATTTATTTATGAATAATACTGTACCCTATCTATACAGTCAATAATAGTAAAAAGCTGGGGGGGGTACCCATACTGACATAAAGGACCTTTGACTTTGGCTCCTCCACTTATTTAAGGCTGATTGGACTGCCACCTAGCACCTAACGGAAGAACCGTGGAAACTTAGGAATGCAATCCCTAAAAAATTCAATTTTTTTTAAACATTGAAAATGTATTTATTTATGAGCGATAATGTATTTTATCTGCGTAGTCAGTAATAGTTAAAAACTGTTAACCCTTAGTCAACCTTGATAAAAAGCCAATAAGTTGTAGTTCGTTCGTCATGCCAAGTTTTTTTAATGATTATTTTTATTGAGTAAAACTTGTATCCGGTTTTGGTTCTTTAGTTGGACGAATCCCATAAACTATTAAATCGTCGAAGTGGCATACTGATTAATTGCTCTTATACTTACCCGGTCATAAGAAATGCTTGGTTGGTTGGTTGGTTGGTTGGTTCGGATTTACGGCATGTCAAACCCATTGGGTCATTTTATGCCGAAGACGTTTTTGTTTTATTCATTCTTGATGGGTACCCAGATTGTTTTTAACATATTTTCAATTTAACCCAGAGATCGGACCCTAACAAGTACTACCACTCCCGTAGGTAATGGACTCGTCGACTCAGGTTCAAATCCTGGACAAGGCTGTTTGTATTTCACATAGCACTAATACCCTTGGGAGATTTGGATTATTCGGACTATTGCCCTAATCTTTATTGTTATCTAAAAAAACGTTTCGGTCGATGTGTCCCCCGGCCTTCTTCAGGTGTTTCTTGTTGAACTCGGGAACCTTTTCGAACTCGGGAACCTTCATCTCGTAATTGGGAACCTTCACGGAAAAGGCATGCATCCAATTACTCTTCCTCAAGCTATGTGTAAATAGTAGGTTATATTAGACTCTTTAACCTTGGCTAAGTAACCAGTCTAGGAGTAGGAAAACTCTGAATTGAAACCTGTTAAACCCCGCTTAATAAATTGGCCTTATGTAACATCCTGCTTGTGTGTGTGTGGTATATATATATATATATATATATATATATATATATATATATATATATATATATATATATATATATATATTATATATATATATATATATATTATATATATATATATATTATATATTATATATATATATATATTATATTATATATATTATATATATATATATATATATATATTATATATATATATATATATATATATATATATATATTATATATATATATATATATATTATATTATATATATATATATATATATATATATATATATATATATATATTATATATATTATATTATATTATATATATATATATATATTATATATATATATATATATATATATATATATATATATATATATATATATATATATATTATATATATTATATTATATATATTATATTATATTATATATTATATATATATATATATATATATATAATACCCGGCATTCGGGTCCTGTGTCCAGTGGCTTCAGCCATTGGACCGGTAAGATATATAATATAAGCGCGATTCCGGGGGCCATCTCCGCAGGCAACACCTGTCCCCTAGATTTAAAGGGACAGGGCTGGGTTTATTGCCCGGTGCCTAAGGCGCCTCAAAAGAGGAATGTTGAAGGGATAGACGCAATTTTTAGCACTGGCCACCGGATGAGCTTCGGTTCATGCGTAGCTCCCAACATCAATCGATATTGTGTTCAACTGGCATGGTGGAATGTCTGTAAATAACTGATTAATTACTTTTTGTGGCATCTTGACTAACTTAGGGACACCTGATATTGAATTCAGACTTGACCTTCTACTAGACTGATTGCCAACCTACCAAGTCTAAATGAATAACTTTTCCCTACTATTTTGCCCATTGGTCTGTTGGTTGGTTACATTTTACGGCATATCAGCTCCTGTTGGGTTATTCTATGCCGAAAACGTTTTGTTTTATTCATTCTTGATGGGTATTCAATTTTTTTTTTTAAACTCATTTTAAACTCATTTTTATTTTTTATTTAAGCCATAGATGGTATCTCTCACTTTTCACTCGTTGTCGTCCATTTTTTTCTTCAAAGGGATGGACACTCCAACAACAATATTTCTTCCGTGGTTTGAAGAATATGCGAGGAAACCGCGACCTTTTTCGCTAAAGGATATGAAGAACCGTTTTAGCCCTCCAAGGAATTCTGCTGGGTTGCAACTGCAATAAGCCCTTTTTTCAATCAAGGTTCCTGATCAGAGTGGATTTGGGAGTAATGGCGATGAAGGGATACTCCATACTCCCCAGAGCCCAGGAATGGAATTTCAACACTAGATTAACTTTAACGTCATGCCTAGGACATTAAGACCCTCGGACTCCACCTTCTAGCACATATATGATAAAAAGGGTTGAGGCTTGCCATAAGGATAATAGGGCCGGGACAATCATATAGGTGCTATGGCTTTAATCGGACATCAAGTGAAGATTGAATTCGCTATTCAGTAACAATGGATGTCATCAGGGTGGCCTAAAGTCAGCATCAACCAGACAACGAGGAGTCTATCCCCTTTTCACTAGCGTTAGACCAAGGAGGTTGTTTTCGGTGTCTGGGACGGAGCACTACACCTACCATCAGTTCCTCCCTTTACTGCACAGATCCCGGTGCTACTCATACGCTGTGTTGGCGAGGGCCGGTATCGAACATGGAACCTTGTGGTTCCTAGTCGGATGCTGACCATTACACTGCGCTCTGGTAGGTAAGGAGTATGATACAAATGTAAAGGAGTGGAGAGTTATGAAGGAGTATCCGGTTATAGGAGTTATGGCCTGGTGAGGCGGAATTATAGTAGAAATTCATTCTTATTTCAAGTTCTCTCCACGTATTTGCCGATTGAATGTTCGTTAAATCGTGGGAGTTCGAATGTATTGTCGGCATCGGTGAAAGAAATGTTGGGGATAGGTTTGGTTGGCTGGTTGGTTGGTTGGTTGATTTTACGGCATGTCAATCCTTGTTGGGTTATTTTATGCCGAAGACATTTTGTTTTATTCATTCTTGTTGGGTATTCAATTTTTTTAAAACAATTTTTAAACTCCTTTTTTTCCTAACAGGTCACACTCGGGTCAGGATGGACCTGCTATTAATGGCGTTGAAGGGGTACTCCACACACACACATATATATATATATATATATATATATATATATTATATATATATATATATTATATATATATTATATATATATAATATAATTTGTTTAGGATTATATATATATATATATATATATATATATATATATATATATATATATATAAATAGTGAATTCTAAAATATCTTTTGTTTATTATAAATTGTAAGATGTCTTCACAAGAAAATGATTATTTACAGTCCACATCACCATAGAACAGGGGTTCCCAACCTGGGGTTGCGAGCAGCGTCCGTTCAAATTTAAATTTTTTTTTTCTTTGTAATTAATTTTATTTATATTTTCGTTTTTTTATTTTATTATTTCAGATTATTATCATTACCCTTCATAATGTCGAAGAAAAGGAAATGGAATAAAACTGTAGTATGGATTCGCATTCTATATTTTTTAACAAAAGTATAAATTGCAGGGGTGCGGGGTCAGAGCAAAACTTTTTTAAGGGGGTCGGAATAGAAAAAAGGTTGGGCATCACTGCCATAGAAGCTGTTTTTAATACAATGCTTTGATGTTGGAGGGGGGTATTTGCCTCATACCCCACTTGTATGGGCTGGGCACAAGGCCTCGTTTTAACGTAGGCCCACCCACAAGCCGAAGCTCATGGGTGGGAAAGAACAAAAATTGCGTCGATCCCTTCAGCATTTCCCTCAAGGGGAGCGCCTTCAGGCGCTGGACAATAAACCCAGCCCTGCCCCTTTAAATCAAAGGGGTAGGTATTGCCTGGGGGGATAGCCCCCTGAGATCGACGCTATTAATCCAAACACACCGGTCCAGTGGCAGAAGCACACCGGACCCCGAAGGACGGGCTGGTACCATGCTTTGATGTTACTGGTAGATAAATATAGCTTTGACGAGTGGAAGAAGATAAACATATTTGATGTGCAAAATAAAGAGTTCAACAAGCTCTATTCAACAATACAATGGGTTGGGAATAAAACACGAAATAGGCTTCAATGCTGTCGCAAAATGCAAAAATTAACCACACAATACATTTGATTAAAAAAGGGGGATGGTTTTATAATTACTTACATTTTAGAAGAAAAACAATATATCTAATTGCGTTTATTACATTTTATTACTTCTTATTGTTGTTGGTGGTCTTTCTCCTAATAGTCGACGGGAGAGTAATAGTAAAGGGAGGTAATCAAGTTAAATCTAATAAACAGGACTTGCTATGTGGTAGATATCGTTTTCTGTTTACTGGTTCTACATTGTTTTGTGTTGTCTTGTAATTGGATTCAATGATTATTGGTCTACAAGTGAAAATCTTTCAATTAAATTGTAACACATATTATGAGGTTAATCATTTAATTAGGTTAATAAAATGTACGTCTTTTTATGGGATCGCTAAAGAATAAAGAAGAAAAAAAAAACAATGGTTTTGCTTACAAAAAGAGAACTAAATGAATTCAATAAACATGTTGTAACCTAACAAAGGTTACTAAATGAGAAATTACCAATCGTAGGCTGGAAATGAAAGGGAATATATAACATTAACAAAATACAATACTCACCAGCGTCGTGAAGAGGGTAAACCACTGCTAGTGGTATAAGACTACTCAGTCAACATAATACTCCCATATTTATGAGGATTCGGACTGTTGTAACTAACAAAGGTTACTAAATGAGAAATTACCAATCGTAGGTTTGAAATGAAAGGGAATATTTATAACATTAACAAAATACAATACTCGCCAGCGGCGTGAAGAGGGTAAACCACTGCTAATGGTATAAGACTACCCAGTCAACATAATACTCCCATATTTATGATGATTCGGACTGTTGTAAACTAACAAAGGTTACTAAATGAGAAATTACCAATCGTAGGTTGGAGATGAAAGGGAATATTTATAACATTAAAAAAATACAATACTCGCCAGCGTCGTGAAGAGGGTAAACCACTGCTAGTGGTATAAGACTACGCAGTCAACATAATACTCCCATATTGATGATTCGGACTGTTGTAAACTAACAAAGGTTACTAAATGAGAAATTACCAATCGTAGGTTGGAAATGAAAGGGAATATTTATAACATTAACAAAATACAATACTCGCCAGCGGCGTGAAGAGGGTAAACCACTGCTTATGGTATAAGACTACCCAGTCAACATAATACTCCCATATTTATGATGATTCGGACTGTTGTAAACTAACAAAGGTTACTAAATGAGAAATTACCAATCGTAGGTTGGAAATGAAAGGGATATTTATAACATTAACAAAATACAATACTCGCCAGCGGCGTGAAGAGGGTAAACCACTGCTTATGTATAAGACTACCCAGTCAACATAATACTCCCATATTTATGATTCGGACTTGTAACTAACAAAGGTTACTAAATGAGAAATTACCAATCGTAGGTTGGAAATGAAAGGGAATATTTATAACATTAACAAAATACAATACTCGCCAGCGTCGTGAAGAGGGTAAACCACTGCTAGTGGTATAAGACTACGCAGTCAACATAATACTCCCATATTTATGAGGATTCGGACTGTTGTAACCTAACAAAGGTTACTAAATGAGAAATTACCAAAAGGAGGTTGGAAATGAAATGGAATCTTTATAACATTAACAAAATACAATACTCGCCAGCGTCGTGAAGAGGGTAAACCACTGCTAGTGGTATAAGACTACCCAGTCAGCAGAATACTCCTACATTTATGAGGATTGAGACATACCCATAAATATTCATAGGTAGGGTATATAACAAGTTTTTAAAAATGCGTTAAAAAATTGAGTTTTTAAAAAAATGAAAACCTATTAAGCATAGTGGTGGTGATGATGATGATGATGATGATGATGATGATGAAAATTTTAAAAATTATGAGGCGTTAAAAAGTGATAATAACTCTAGTGTGAAAAACGGAACCACAACTTTTAATAATTCATTTTCAGAAAAAGAAGGAGTGAGAGACACACCTAATAAATACTTCTTTAAAAACCTGTATTTCTGCATTTTCCTTTTCCTCGAAGGAAAGTTTCACATCCGGTATTGGATTGCTTCGTTGTAGGGAATATATTTGATCAAATCCCCACTCATCAGGGACTTATATTAGTATTAGTATATCCATGATATTTCTTTCTTTTTTTTTTTTCTTTTGGAAGTCCGTCGTAGACGACGATGACGTCACTCTATATCTTCAGTTGTGGACCCCCTGGTGGCTTGTTAGTCCAATTCTGGACTTGCAGATGAGTGAACTCTCAGATGGCACGTGGAGGACAGAAAAAAAGACCATATCAAGACAACGCTGGAGAAATGTATCATCACATCTTCAAGCGTGGAAGATCTGGCCTCTAAGAGGGTTGGCGATACGCCTGCCGCACAGGGCTAAGCAGCTCAATATCGAGATCCATTATATACTAATCACTTGACAGCCCATTCATAGTCAAGTTACTATATAAACTCAATTCATTATCTGAGTGAAAAGAAGTTGTGATGTGTTGGATCGTAAGTCATGTTGGAATAACGGGAAACGACAAAGCCGATTCAGCTACAAAATGTATCATGAATAAAGAAATTGTTGAAAACTTCAAGATCCATTTCTCATTTAGTAAGCTTTGTTACAACAAAACTCATATGTTTTTTTTTTTATTTATCCCAATAGATGAGACCCTAATAAGTACTACTCCTCCGGGTCAAAGTGGAACTGGGAGTAATGGTGAGGAAGGGGAATTCCGCACTCCACAGAGCTCTAAATTGGATGCAGTTTAACGTCATGCCCAGGACACAGAAGGTGTCCTCGTCTAGGATTAGTGGTTAGCAGACTAGTCTCAGATACACTACTTACTGAAGTAACTTTAGGAGGCTCACCACAATATCCGAAACCTATTGCCCTTATGACAACCCCCTCAACCCTTCTTATCGTGTGGGTGCTAGAAGGCGGTGGCTAAGGGTCTTATTTCCTGAGTATGACGTTAAACTCTATCTGATGGTGAAGTTTCAGCTATGGAGCTCGAGGAATGTGGAGTACACATTCATCACGATTATCCCAGGTCCACTCTGACCTGGAGTGGTAGTACCTGTTAGGCTCACTTCTATGGGTTAAATGCAACAAATGAATTCTAAAAATATGTGTAAAAAAATGAGTACCCATCAAAAATGAATAAAAGAAAACGTCTCAGCATAAAATGACCCAACAAGGGTTAACATGCCGTAAAATCCAACTAAACTACCAACCAAAATCACCACACATATAATCTTTTGTCAGATTATGAACAAATGAAAATCGCCATTAATTTTCAATAACAAAACTAATTCTATAATTATTACAGGTTTAATAAAGGAAGTTTGTGTACCCCTCTGATAGGGGTGCGGGGAAAATGCCTCCATATAAATCCGGCCCTGATTTAAGTGTGTCATGAAAATGGAACACAAGAATATCGAACAGCATTCTGAGATCAAATTCTGTGTCAAACTTGAGGACAATGAAGTAGAAACAAGTTAAACAGGTTTTTAGAGAAATAACTTATATCCTACCTAGATACAGTTTCTTCTTTTTTTTCCTCTTTTTTTTTCTTTTTTAAAGTGGCACAGAGCATGTTTTGTATGGCCAAGGGGTGTGGAAGATTAACCCCGTTCAGGTCGACCGATCACTTCACGAACTGAAAAAAAAAGTGAGGACTCTCATCAGGTATGATCAACGTTTGAGAATAATTGGTGATAAATTGAATTTGTTTCGGTTTATTAAATAGCGTATCAACTCTGTAGAATTCTAAAGAGTTTATACCTTATTTAATAAACCGTTATTTACTATTAATTGCATTGAACGTGATGTTTCTTATAATTGATTTGTTACGATTTTTATGGCCATTTTTAGGTTTCAATTGAGAGCACTTTACAGTGGAGATCTCTTGTGTTAAGCAGAGGCTGATTTTTACTGAAGAATCCTTTGGTTGTTCCTCGGTGTCCCTTAGTGTTGGGTAAAATCCTTGCGTTCTTACTTGGTATCCCTTAGTGTTGGGTAGAATCCTTTGGTTGAGCAAAGTCTTTGGCCGCATTCCGTTCGTCAATGTCGAATACGTGCAAATGAACGGCTTTCTAGATCGGCGATTAAATAGTTAACTAACCACGTATTCGAGCTGTTGATTAGCTGGCTTTAATCCATGCAGAATCTATAAGTTTAAGTGGTGACCTCAGCACACCTTATATGTTGAAACAATCCAACAACATTATATATATATATATATATATATATATATATATATATATATATATATCAATCCTCCGCACGAGCAGGATGTGGCAAATATAATTTTGCAAGTAAATATAAAAACAATTCCCGACGAAGAAATGACAAGGATATTTCATTGCCTAAGCAAACTTAATAGAAGAGAACACGACGGGGATACAAAGAAGGGCTTGTGACAGTTTAGCAGTCTAGCAGTTTTCTATTTTGTCTGTGTCATGAAAATAATAAATAGAAATAATTAACGAGCTGAAAAATCCGAATTTTAAGAACCTTCGGAACTTTAGTCATAAATTTGTATCTATCTCTTTTTCTATAGCATAAACAGAATAATTAGTCGATTATCGCGAGTAATTGAAAAATTTGGCATTCGATAACTTATTTCTTAAATACTCTTCAATAATGACAATCACTAGATTACAAAGAACCAATCGGATGCGCGGTGCTTTGTATTTAATGGGTTAGTTCTACCGTCCAAGAAAATTTCTCATAAGTCAAACGTCTCTTAGCGGTGATTGTTGGTGGTTGTGCCGGAGTTTGATCACCTCTGATAGGGTCAGCAGGGCGAGGGAAGTCTGATGTTGGAAGACCCGAAACTTCCCAATGAGCCCTGCGGATTACATCACTGATGACAACCACCAGCGCCCCAAATGTAGGAGCGTATATTTAAAGTACAGTCTTTCTATCATCTCTTTGATACATTTCCTTCTCCTAGACTGGTTGCCATACCAAGGTTAAAGTTATTACCCATTGCTGTAGAGAGCTGTAGATATGCCAGGCTAGACATTTATTCCTTTTGGTGAGGTTAAAAGGAAACCAAAATTCCTAAAGTCTTTCTTGCAAGTCCGGAATCCTTTTTGTGGTTAGTCTTATAAGCAAGAAATCGTCGGGGTGGCCTATAGTCGGTATCAGCCGGACAGCGATGGAGTCCAATGAGATTGTTTTTGGCGTCTGGGGGGATCAAAAAGGGGTGCCTTAAGGTCATATGGTCCGTAATTTCTATAGATGGAGATCTCGCAGCCTGCCATCCCGTGCTTCCATCATTGGGCTGTACAAGCGATTTTTTTATTTTATTTTTATTTTTTAAGCTAATTGACAATTTCTGACACCAGCAGAAAACCATTTAGATAACTAAATCAGAACGTGACTAACTTAATTCATTGCAAGCTATGAAGAAGAAGAAAATAAATAAAGAAAAGAAAGAAAAAAAGATAAGAAAAAAAAAGAAAAAAAGAAGGACTATGTAAAGAAAATGCAAAACTTCAGCCGGAGGACTTTTAACGACTCCGAAATGTTTCCAACAATTTAACTGATCACACATTCGGATAAATAATGCATTTACGCCGACGTTAGCCATGGACACCTTTCCAGTAGACAAAGGCATAGTTACTTAGGCTGTAGCAGGCGTCTGTCCGTAGCCAGAGGAAAACATATTTGGATGGAAAGAAATCGTGATTGTAAAGGAGTTTTTTTTTCTCATCGTTCTTTTTCCTTCCGTCTTTCTATTCAATTTCCCGCCTTTTTTAGTCGGCTGCTTCTTTCATTTTTTTTTCATTCTTTTTTATTTTTATATTTTTACATTTTTGCGATATTTCAGCATTCAAGAAAAGTACAATACACTTTATCCGTTGTTAAGACACCAACAAAAGTGGTTTGAAAGTGAACAGCGAGTACAGGAAAAAAAAAATGACACAATTTTGGTACGAAAAATGGCATGGAAAATACCGCAATATATTGTCTTGTTTGTCGGCATTTTTCACTATGCAATGTAAAAAGCCTTTAAAAATCCACGATATTAATAATCAGATAAAGTTATGGGGCAGACTGTGACTTCAGAGGCGTAAATTTTTACCATAGTCTACCGGACAGATGTTAGTGGAATAGGAAATGAAGTCCAATGTATACATTTACATTTCTTAGAATTGCAAAAGTGGACTGTTTTAAATTTTTAAAATTCTTATTGTTACTCTGAAATAGAAATATTGTTAAATGCTCGGCAAAATTACCAGCGAATAATGATTTTCAGTTTATTTCAGTATAGGACTTGATAAGTTTATAAATGTATAACTGAATCAGTACGCAATAACTTTAAATCTATGCAATATCAATTAATGCTGTCCTTTAATTTTTTTAAACTTATAAATGAACGTATCAAGTTATGTTTTTCTTAGGGTTTCCTTTTTATTAAAAGTATTAATCCCAGTTCAGAAATTGAAAAGATATACATTGGACTTCATTTCATATTCCACAAACATCTGTCCGGTAGACTATGGTAAAAATGTACATACCTGAATTCACAGTCTACCAAGTAAGGGATGAGTAATAGGTAATGATTAGGCTTCTTCGGTATCAATTGTTCTGGGTGTTGGTACGGATAACAGAACTTACTTGATTGATAAATTGGTTGGTTGATTTGAACGGCACAACAACTTGTCCAGAGTTATTTTATGGCGAGAGATTAGGGAATCACAGGTTAGGTCAGTCGGAAGAGCATCCGCCTGGAATCGCAAGATTCCGGGTTCAATACTAGTTATCGCCAACTCGGAGCACGAGTAGCACAGCTTCAGTAATCTGATCTGCGCATTAAACTTCAACTAACTATAATAAACAGTGTTAGTATGAAGTGTATGGTGGCAAGGAAAAAACAAACACAGATTTTAAGTTTAACAATGTATTAGCAAAACACAAAATTATACGGTTTGAAAATGGTTTAAGAAGAATATCCGATATTTGGTGATAGTGTGAGTAGCAGTGTCTGCAGCGCTTGGTGATCGAGTTAGTTGTAGTGGAGGTGGTGATGTATGCAGAAGTCCCAGTGATAGTAGTCAGAAGTTGTTGATGTGGAAGAAGGTCCGTTTTAGTAGTCGTAGCCGATAGTGAGTTGGTAGTCGGGATTTCTGATGATAGTCGCCGCCAGTTTGGTAGATTGATGATATAGGGTTTCGTAGTCGTCCGCCCCCTTAAGACTGTCGGTCGGTCAGGGTTATGAGGTCAGGGAGTAGATGAGAGATATAGGTCGGCTGACTTGGGGTGTAGAGTTTCGTCGTCGGCTTCCTTTGCGATGTGAACTATTCTGTCGCCCCTGGTATCTCTGGCGTGGTCTTCAAAAGCCGGCCCTTAAATAGTTGATGGTCAGTGGAATTTGGATCAATTCAAACATTTTTTTAATTTTTAGCGGGAATGTTTTAGATTGGACGAAAAATGCGAATTCTGGCTTTATTTATTTTTCAAGATTTCATTATGCGCGGAGCCACGTGCGCAAAGACGAGTTTTGTTCATTTTATTTTACACCTCGGCCTGTTCACATCCGGTTGGCATTTTCTTTATTGCGGTGTGTGGGTGACTTGAATTTGGTGACTTTTGTGAATCGGGAGATATCTATATTTGTGTATATAACATAACTATTCTTAATACAAATAACATACAATTATATGGCATTAGGTTGTAATGTGTATTTTTGTCAGATTTTTAGATTTGAGGAAACACTTGGGGTGTGTTACATCGTAATATGAAAGGTACCATGGGAAAATAAGATGAAAAAAAGTACATAATTCCCATGGTGCAAAAAATAAAAGAATCGGAAGAGGTTTTGGTTATCTTCCCATGTTTAAGACTGTTCATCCAGAAAGAAGAAATCGCATTCTCGCACTTCCCAGCGTGTGGTATGAGGACATGTTTTGAGAGCTCCCAACGGGGATTATGAAGTAAGTACCATATTCATCTTAGGTTCTTTCCCAACTCAGTACAATGACTGGCTTGAGCTCAACCAATTATTATGTCTACAATTACTATCAGAAATTTACTTCTGGTCCCCAAGCCAGGATTATTTTCTCTCTAGCTATTTGTATTTGGTAGGGAAGATTAGGTACTTTATGGTAACTGGTCTACGAGAAGAAAAACTGGGCCTTATTACCTTTAGGCACCCCTTTTTGATCTCGATTAAGAAAGGACATGTTTTTGATTTACACCGTCAATATCCGGTTTTTGTTAGGGTTAGGGTTAGGTTTATAATTCATTTTAAATCTAAAAATCGTCTGTTAAAACAACCGGATATTGACGATATAAAAAAAATGTCCTTTCTTAATCGAGATCAAAAAGGGTGCCTAAAGGTCATATGGTCCGAAAAACTCTTAATCTAAATTATTTGTACTCCTGGAGAGGGAATGGGCTCCACAAGGCACGCTGCATGAATACCAGTATGCGTGACCAATAAGAGAGCTACGGGAATATGACAACTTGTCTTGGAGAAGGAAAATTGAACTTAAATCACCTGGAGATCGATGGGCTTCGCCAGGCTATTTGGTGCCCAAGACAAACTACATGAATAGCAGTCAGGATTGGGGACCATCGAGAGAGCTACATGAATATGGCAACTTGTGTAGGAGAGGAAAAACTTAATTTAAACCATCTGTAGACCTGGAGAGGGATGGGCTCCGTCAGGCTATTCCTGCCCAAGGCATGCTACGTGAATAACAGCAACACGGTCGAGTCAGGATAGGGGAACAATGAGAGAGAGAGAGAGAGAGAGAGAGAGAGAGAGAGGGGCGTGCGTGTGTGTATGAGCACACTTGTGAGTGTGTGTCCTATAGTGTGGCATAGTGACTGAGCCCCACTTCATGACACTAAAAACAGCAGTTGACCCCTTGCAGGGGGTAAGGAAACCCTTTCGTGTTTAAAGGCCGAGAGCGAGCTTTATTACAATGTTTCTTTGTATTATTGACCTTCTTTTAATCATCGTATCCTCTCATCTTTGATTTTCCTTGTGAATCACTGAAACCAATTGACTTTGTCTTTAAACTAAACATTCATTTTGTTTCTACTACTTTTTTTGGCACGTTGGCCGATATCAATATAACCATTTCCATAAATTGTTTTCATACGTCTATGAATTCCAATTGGTGCGCAACAATTTAATGCTAACATTCTGATCAGTAATAGCTTATGGGATACTCTTGTTGTTGTTGTTGTTGTTGTTGTTGCTCTTCTTCTTCTTCTTCTTCTTCTTCTTCTTCTTCATTATTATTATTATTATTATTATTATTATTTACTCCTTTTGAGTTTTCACATCAGCATTAGCTGATGGTCTTTCACTGGAGTCTGAGTGACAGCAAGTCTCCTCAGGTCTCCAGGACTCTTCTGAGTATTCTGGCGGATTGCAGCAGTGCAGTGTTCTGAATGGTTTCAATCCTTTCTCTGATTTCCAAACTTTCCAAACCCTTTTCTAATCCTTTTGGGACTGTTCCAAGTGCACCAACTACAATTGGTATCACTTTCACTTTCATGTTCCATAACTTTTTCAGTTCTCTGGCAAGATTCAGATATTTGTCCATTTTTTCATTTTCCTTTAGCTTCACCCGGTGATTATTATATTATCATTATTATTATTATTATTATTATTATTATTATTATTATAGTAGTAGTAGTAGTAGTAGTAGTAGTAGTACAAAATTAAAAAAAACCCCGGGCGATGTAAAAATAGATTTTTGAAACATATTGCCTGAGGGATGGGAGTAAAAAATTCAATGTCATCGAGTTTGTACCCTAAGTAAGTAAAATCATCAAATTCATTAAAGGATTAAAAAATAAAACAATTTGATATGCAAACTTTAAATATGTATTAAAATAAAACAAACTATATATAGATATATAATACCAGTCATGTATTTATTAAAACTTGTTTTAAAAAAACAATGAGGACTGTCTAATGTTGCATTTCAAATTTTGAGTGTATTTATTCGATTTTATGACGTATTGGGTAATGTGACGTAAGCAGTGACGTAATTTTTGTTACAGACAAAAAACGGAATCGAATCTCCATTATTAATAGATTATTTCACTTCATTCGAGTGACAGCAAGTCTCCTCAGGACTCTTCTGATCTTAAAAGTGCTGTTGTTTGGATGGTTTCGATTCTTCTTCAGATTTCCAATTCCCCCAGACTCTTTTCCAAACCCTTGGGAACCGTTCCAAGGGCCCCAATTACAACTGGTACAACCTTTACCTATTATTATTATTCCTTTTGAGTTTTCACATCAGTGTTAGCTGATGGTCTTTCACTGGAGTCTGAGTGACAGCAAGTCTTCTCAGGTCTCCAGGACTCTTCTGAGTATTCTGGTAGATTGCAGCAGTGCAATGTTCTGAATGGTTTCAATTCTTCCTCTGATTTCCAAACTTTCCAAACCTTTTTCCAATCCTTTTGGGACCGTTCCAAGTGCACCAACTACAATTGGTATAACTTTCACTTTCATATTCCATAACTTTTTCAGTTCTCTGGCAAGGTCCAGATATTTGTCCATTTATTATTATTATTATTATTATTATTATTATTATTATTATTATTATTAATCGTGTTTCTTAATTGTACAACCATTATCACCTTGCAACACCCCTGGTTAAAAATGAGACCGTCCAAATCCTCCAAAATAAAATACAAAAATGCAATTCCTGATCATCTGGTGTTGCTTATCCGCCAAATTCTTATTTCTTATGAGTGTCGCCACCTCAGCTAAATAATGGACCATTCAATTTTCATTATGAAGAAAGGGAAGAAAAAGGGCATGGTATATAGAAAAATATAAGAAAGAAAGAACGAAAGAGAGTAAGCGAACGATAAAGAGAGGGAGTGAGCGCGTGAAGCGATAACGCCAATCTGTTTCAATCAGACATAATGAAAAGATACTACCGAATAAATATTTGAACATTCTGCTATCACCGCTATTACAGACGTCTTGCGTTCGGATACCTTACGTATCAAACAAGTCTTGAATTCATTTCAACTAGTAAGAATATACCCCTCTCCGGGTGTAAGTATTTAAGTTTTAATGTAAACTATATCAAATTAGAAAGACTAACAAAATTAAATAAGAACGCATATAAAAAGATTACACTTATTCTAATTATATTTTAATTGGTTTCCATATAAAATCATTCATAGGATTGATTTTAATATTTGGAGAATAAAAAATATATCAATAAGACCAAGTAATCATTTATTAAACCCGGTTTTGTTAAAACCAGTATGCAAATTGACCACAACATATATTATGTAAACCTCTATTTCTTAGTGATATATAAGACACATTGCAGAATTTTAAACGAACTAATAACATGGGCTGTTTCGAGGCAAATTTAACTCAGATTTTCATAGAAACCTCGTTAATAAATAAGATTTATTCTATGTATAAGTATTGAGGATTTTGACTATGAATCAAATACTCATTGATAAACTCACGCAATTCCTGAGAGTATTGTGACGTAATCAATGACGTAGTTTCTGTTACAGGCAGACTAAAATGGCTTCTCCTGTATAATAAGATACATTTAAATTGATAAGACGATAAAAGAACACATGACATTTGCCAGTGACAACTTGGCACTTGCACTTAGAAATACGGTATGTTTCTCTCGTAATATAATTAAAAACTAACACGCACACCGCAAAGAATTTAAATGACGCGTTGTGAACCATTAATTTTGTCTAGTATTTTCTTTCCCATTAATTTTTACCCGCTTTTTTTATCGCAACTTACACGTCTCGTCCGATTTGTGCTAATGTACAACAATGCATATTCTATCTTCTTACTTTTGGCAGCAATTTAACCAACGACAGCGAAAGAAAATAAAACAATGAAATTATAAGAATTGAATGTGTGGTTCTTATAATACGTTAAAAGGCACAGAGTAACCTTCCAGCGTAGCTGAATATATACATCAATAAATCCGAACAAAGAAGTATAACATAACAACAATACTTAATGGACAGAGACGCCACGCGTCTAGTCCATCTTTTATGGATGCTAGACCAGAGAGAGAGAGAGAGAGAGAGAGAGAGAGAGAGAGAGAGAGAGAGAGAGAGAGAGAGAGAGAGATGGTTTCCTGTACTGAGTTTAAATACACCGCTAGTAGTGCCACCTGGTCGCTAAAACCTGGTTGCAAAGGAAGATAACCGTTTTGGACACAAGTCTATCCCAGCAGGGGCAGGCAATCGCTACAAAATAAAAAATATGGAATTAAATTGTTTTATTTCTAAATCTATTATCTATCTCTATTAATAATGAAGATTCGCTTCCGGTTTTGTCTGTAACAAAAATTTCGTCACTGCTTACGTCACATTACCCAATACGTCATAACATTTTTCTTTTCTCTATCAAGGAAATTTTCAGCCGGCTGAGAAATCTGGACATCCACGCATGCGTAAAGCTGATGTCAGCTGACGTAGTTCTCCGTACCGAATCGGGTTAGCGTATAGCCGTACTAAAAATGCACAACCTTCCTTCAAGCAACCTCAGGTTGAAAAAAATTAAAAGAATGTGGAATGTCTTTGGAGAGTCGTGCAGATTTGTCTTGATCGAACAAGAGACTCGTAAGAAACTGAAGTGATCTAGACTAGACTCCAAAATCTGATGACGTAGTTTGGTTTGAATTGGCGGTTCCAATGATGATGGTTGGTTGGTTGGTTGGTTGATTGATTTTACGGCACGTTAACCCATTTTAGTAATTTTATGCCGAAGACGTATTTTTAACTCAATTTTTAAACACATTTTTTAAAACTCATTTTATTTTAAGAGTTTTATAATTTGCTTGAAGCATTGTGTTTATATTGCTTTGGTGGTTGGTTTTGAAGGCTATCACAATGCAAGTGTAAAGAAAAAAGAGGTAACTGTGATGTTTACCTTTTATTTATTCTTAATATATATAGATAAGAAGATTCCTGAATGTCCAGAGCTGTTAGCTTGTTGCTAGGTTCTGTCCATTTTGTTGCATGACTGTATTCCTTAAAATTCTCTGCGTGCGTGTATGTGTAAGTCGGTGTGTGTGTGTGTGTGTGTGTGTGTGTGTGTGTGTGGTGCGCGCGCGCGTTTATACGTGTATATGTATGTACATGTGTGCATTGGTCGTGATCTATTGTGGGTCTACTGTATTACTCTGCGCTGAGTTCGTTTCTGCTATTGATCTCTGGGTGCGATTTAGCTATCAACAGCGCTTCCTTAATTCAAAGGTTGCCCAAATTTGTCTCTCTGACCTCGAATTTGACTGTTATGCTTCTATCCGTGTTATTGTATTTAACCAAGTGTTTGCGGAAAGTGGATGCTAGTGTATGTAAATGTTCTTTGACCCTAATGTGTAGTGATCTACCAATGTAGAATCAGTTGCATTTGTTGCATTGCGTGCGGTATACCACATTCACTTGACATATGACACATACCTGGCACATGGCACATAGACAAAAATATACATTTCAGCGTAGAACAGCCTGACAGCACAGGAGCATTATCACTGATGGATTTTCGACTTAAAATACTAGACAAGGGTGAAATCCACACTGAGTTCTACAAAAAGTCGTCCAGCAGAGACGTGTTCATCCACCACAAAACGGGCCTCTCCCTTGGTGCAAAGACCAGATACATAAAGAACGAACTTACCCATATCCAGAACAAATGCAGCAGGGAGCAGGGCCAGACCACACACACACCACATTTCATGACCGAACTGAAAGCCAACAGTTACCCTACTTCAGTCACCAAAAACCTAAAGCAGACAGAAAGCCCAAAATGTCATATTACATCTAATACCTGCTTCATGAGGTTACCACACTTCAACGAGAGAACAACTGCAGCGATACGCAGACCGATCTGGAAGGAGGGCCTGGACATGCAACTTGCCCATTACGGACCCTCACTCCGGAGACAACTATCCAAGAAACATCATAGGGACACCACTAGTTGCACACTAACAAACTGTCCTATCCGACACAGGTATGTGCCATGAAGTGAATATGGTACAACGCACACAATGCAATAAATGCAAGCGATTCTTTACAGGTACCATCACTAGATCACTACTAAAAAATTGACCATGTGTCACATCCTAAACTTGAAAGAAAAAAGAAAAAAACTTGAAAACAATAAGGATTCTGTTATGTTTAACCAAATTTGTTTGACTATATATATATATATATATATATATATATATATATGAATATGATATAGTGAAAAAATAAAAGATGTTTACAACTGCATGGGCTCATCAGGAGATAAGTGTGTAAACCGTTTCGGGGCCTATCTCTCGACGGTTTAAAGAGCAACACCGGCCCATCCTCATTGATGTGAGGACCCTTCGCAATAAATAAAATTCATATTATTTTTAATATAGACAGCGCATTTTTTGATTAATTCCAACGTTTGACTAGCAGCGTTCTGTTTTTACTAACGGTCATTTTTCCCTTCTTATTTTTGTTGATGACCGACCCACGTGCGGTCGATGCATTATATTGCGAAGGGTCCTCATATCAGTGAGGATGGTCTGGTGTTGCTTTTTAAACCGTCGAGAGATACATCTTTTGTTTTTTTCATTATATCATATTCATACTGTCGGATTAATTTCCATTTTATTTTCATATATATATATATATATATATATATATATATATATATATATATAAGTCCAGAGAAGAAATCTTCCTTATGACATAGGAATTTAAAAAACCCAAACCTGTCGCAGTTTGCAGAGCTCAATGTGTGCTCTTATTGTTAGAGTCGCATCTGATGATTTGGGAGAGTTAGACACTTTGTCTAAGCTTCCTGAAATAGACTATAATGCAAAAATTCTAAATCTTTTGTTATATTTTTACTTTTATATATATATATATATATATATATATATATATATATATATATTACTTATTTTTACTTATATATATATAGTTATAATTTTACTTATATATAGTATATATAGTTATATTTTTATATATTTACATATATATTATACTTATATTTTACTTATATATATAGTTATATACTAATATATATAGTTATATTTTTACTTATATATACATATACTTATATATATAGTTATATTTTTACTATATATATATATATATATATATATATATATATAATGATCATTTCCCCGGAAATTTGATCTCTCAGTGACCGTAAAATACATAAACATTCCTATGTACTTAATAGAGTTTAAAAACACCAGTCCCCGCATCAGCTGTCAGTAGACGGGGGGGGGGGGGGGATAAGATATCGGACTACCATGCGGTCAGTCAGAGTTCGATCCTAGCCAAGGATAGTTGTGTCTAACCACACTGAAGAGCCGTGAAACGCCGAAACACGTGTCTGTGGATGACTTATATATATATATATATATATATATATATATATATATATATATAAAGTTTTTATATTTGTCGACTACTAGTTGCTGTTTCACTTCAGCCAAAAAATTTTTACGCGCGCACCTTTTCTTCCGTTTTTTTTTCTACACCCCCTCCCCCTTTTCATTATGACACGAGCCAAATATTCAAGTCTGACAACTAAAACTGCCGACAGGACAAATATTCGACACTTAATCTTCACTAAGTAATTCAACAACTTCTGGTATTTGTTTCAACCTTGCAGTTCTCACCTACAAAATACAAACTCCATATACGTGCACTTGCATTTAGTGTTATGTGTCATAAGCGAAAATGATAATACACCTATCAATGCCAACCACTTTACGCATATCTTATACAGATTTCGAAAGAATAGAATACACGCGTTGCGGGGGAGTCCCCTGCAAAGCCGAGTGGCTGGACTGCAATATTGTGGTAAGCGAGTTCGAACTCCAGTCGTACTATTATGTTCACTTTCGGAAAAAGGTATGAACCGTTCTCATTTCCCCAGCTATGGTTTAATAGTAACACCACGGTTCTAATACAAGGATGGCTTAGGTATTAAATAACCCTTGAAGGTTGATGTGCCATTTGTTGTAGAGCAGTGAACACCCCTGCAAGATGGACTGACCCAGAAGCATTTAAGAGTCGACGCAGCAGTGACTTGGGTCGGAATTTATTCGAACGAAATTACTGCGTCAACTCCAATCATTTGAACCTCCTTATTTGTACGTTTGTCTTTGTGATTTGTACTACTTCTTTGTTCTATGTTAAGTGTTGAATAAATACATATTTACACATTCTGTATTCTCTGTGTATTCTTTTTGCCACCTCAAGGATACAACACCATTTAACAAAGAAACCAAACTAAACCTGAGTTTAGTACACTGGGGGTCCCCATGGTGAAATAGCTAATGTGTTGGACTGCGAAACCACGACTGTTCTTATAAAAGGATGGATTCGGCATTAAGTAACCCAAATAAGGTTGATATGCCATTAAATAAAGAAATCTAACCAGTCACGTGTTTAATTTCAATTAATTTCTTTTTATTTGTCTTAATTTTTTAGGTGAGGTTTGATAATTTGTAGTATCTTGATTTTTCGGTCATTACTACTGAATAGTGAGTTTGATCCTCGCTGGATGCCCCATATTTGCGACCTTGTGTCATATCCAACTCATGGTGAACGGGTCGGGTAAAAGGGGTGTCCTATCGTGTTGTAATGGTTAGCAAGCTAGTCTTGCAGATCCATTACTACTGAATAGTGAGTTTGATCCTCGCTGGATGCCCATATTTGCGACCTTGTGTCATATCCAACTCATGGTGAACGGGTCGGGTAAAAGAGTGTGCTATCGTGTTGTAATCGTTAGCAAGCTAGTCTTGCAGATCCATTACTACTGAATAGTGAGTTTGATCCTCGCTGGATGCCCCATATTTGCGACATTGTGTCACATCCAATTCGTAGCGAACGAGAGGAGTAAATAAAAGGGGTATCCCATCGTGGTGTAATGGTGAACAAGCCAGTTTTGCAGATTCATTACTACTGAGTAGTGGGTTCGATTTCCAATGGATGCCTCATACTTACGATCTAGTGTCACATCATATCCGTGGTGAACGGGTTGGATAAATACTTACCTGAAAACCCGCCCTTTTGTCTTGAGCAAGGTCACCAAACTACGGCCCGCGGACCAGAACCGACCCGCGAAGGCATTTTATGACTTTCTGCTAATGTTGCGTTTTTTGATAATGTTTTGAAAATAAATATGTTGGTTAAATTTGTTTTTGTGCAGTCCCTTTTTAAATTTTTTTCAACCAATCACAAAATTTCCACCCAAAGCTTTTGAAAGTGAATTTCAATCCTAAACATAGTTATAAAAACGGCAGGCTAAAGAGTCACGAAATCAGTTGACTCCAGAACTGGTACACAGCGCCACTTTTCGAACAAGATCAAAAGACAGCTGAATCTACCGACCTACGCCACAACACCACACAATACACAACCAAATCACCCGGCCAAGAAACATATCTTCACCCACTCACCTACCCACACACTACACCGAGTGAAAGATAGACTATATCATTTCTAAATTTACCAACTTTGTTTATTTAAAATAAAGGAAATTAATCTAATTCTCCCGTTTGTTAGTTTGTTTTTGTTTTACGGCATATCAACCTCAGTAGGTCATTTAATGCCGATAAAGTTTTGAAATAAATCAATTCTTAATGGATAATACAATTTTTTCATAAATACATTTTTCTATTTAACCCATAGATGGGACCCTAACAGGTACTACCACTCCGTGTCAGAGTGGACCAGGGAGCAATGGTGATGAATGGGGTGCTCCACATTCCCCAAACCTCCAAAACTGGAACCTCACCATCAGATAGAGTTTAACGTCATTCCCAGGATATGTAGACCCGCAGCCACCGCCTTCTAGCACTAATTCTCCCGTCCATTTTCTTTTGCTACCATATGCTTTCTTGTTATATATCATTACCGAGTCTGCAAAGGAAATTAGCGATGGTGTTTTTTTTTGTCCTGTGGTAAAAAAAAGGTTAAGGCCAAATGAAGTTTCATTTACACAGTGAAAGTTATAAACATAGAAGTTTGTGTGGCAACAAAATTGTCTTTTATAGATACTAGCAAGAATATGCACCCTCCGGTCGTAAGTATTAAAGTTTTAATGTAATAAAATATATGTTAGAAAGACTAACGAAATTAAATAAGAACGGATACAAAAAGATTACATTACGCAGAACCATTATTACTGAATAGCGAATTCGATCCTCGTTGGATGTCCCATAATTGCGACCGTGTGTCACATCCTAACCGTGGCGAACGGGTTGAGTAAAAACCTATAACCCAATCATACTCAGAGGAGAGGGCATCCAATCCTTGGGTATGGTTAGCAAGCTAGTCTCGCAGATCTATTACTACTGAACGAACGGGTTGGTTAACTTACCTTCTAGCGCTTGATAGGGGGTAATTTAAAATCCAAGTGATCTTTCTGTCGAATCCTTGCGTTTCTGGCGTTTGAACTTTGACCTGTCACCCGTAAGTTACGCCAACACAAATGTGTGACACATCCGCCATCCAGTGTGCCGGGGTTGGTAGTGGCCATTACTTAGTACAATTTCTTTTCAAAACTAAATACTTATGTCTACCTTATTCGTAGCTTAAACAAAATGGCAATATTAACAGCACGTAGCTTACAGGGTGGCAACTTGAAGATGCCGGATTCAAGGAGCTGCTATCGGAGCCGATATGATGCACAAGAACCTGTAAACGGCGATGAAAATAGTGCATTACTGACGACCACCCTGTACGCATCCATAATGTGTATCGTACGACTGCCTACCTGGAAAGCAATAATTTTCCTGCAATTTAATGCCTGGCTTGTAATATCTACTCAACGTTTTATTAATTTATTAATTTTTTTTCGCAACATTTAAAAATTTTCTGCTCGTCGCTTAGCAGGTGTTGACTTGTTGTATCAGTGACTTCTGTTGTACAATAGTTAATGAGTTTTCTTTTTTAGAGATTGGTGTTATCATTCAACGAGAAGTGTCAAGTAGGTGAGCATTGATTTGAGATATTCATTATAATATTAGACGCCCAGCTGCAAGTCAAGATTGATATATACTGTTACATAATCTAACATGCGGTTGCATAAGATTATTGTCAATCCCCTGTAATTCTGAGGGGATGACCCCTTTCATACCATGGCCGGGTCCCTCTATGGAAAATTACAGAAACCCGCCAAAATACGTGAAGTCACGTGGGACCTTTTTCAGAATTCCCCAGTTTGCATTTAGACGTCAGGCAGAGCGGTCGGCCATTTTATGCTCTGCCTAAAACTGGAACTCACGCGCGCTATGTTAGTCAGATATTTAGTTACGTGAAATGTATAGTTAAGGAAATAAAAGTTTGTGTAAGTAAAATGTTCTTGTGGTTGATGAATGTCTTGGTAACAAGACTAAGAAATGAATCCAGGACGACCAGCCAGCAGGAACATAGCAACAGAGAAGACCTTAGAAGATATACCAAGTCAAGATGATAGAAGAACCAAAGCCGGCCAGAAGAATAGATGTCCAAGATATAGAAGCAAGTAAGAAGTAAGAAAGGGTATACAACATTATATCGATTTGGTACCGTGAAAACCTTCAGTATGCAATAATACGAGGGTGAGTCAAAAAGCAATGCCATTTTGTTTAGGACAAGTATAATTACCAACACAGTAAGATGTATCATACATCAAAATGAAGCTGGTCCTCTGTGGATCACATCCCTACTTCTCCACATAGTCACTGTTTCTCTCAATAGCAATGTTCTACTTTCGAATGAGAGCATGTATCTCTGCCCTGTAAAATTCAGTTGACTGTTCTTAGGGCCACTTCTTCACTACAGATTTCACTTCCTTGTCACTGGAACAATGTTTTCCTCTCAAACCCTCTTTCATGGGGTTGAAGAGATGATAGTCTGAAGGCGCTAAATCAGTCGAGTATGGAGGATGCGGTAAAGTTGTCCACCCGAATGAGGCAATTTTCTCCCTTGTCCTGATGTTTGTGTGTGGCCAAGCATTGTCATGCAGAAAAAGAACATTGTCGATTGGCAAGTTAGGTCTTACTCGTCGGATTCTTGCTCTGAGTTTTGTTAGAACCATTATTACTGAATAGCGAATTCGACCCTCGTTGGATGCCCCATAATTGCGACCTTGTGTCACATCCTATCTGTGGCGAACGGGTTGAGTAAATACTTAAAACCCACTCATACTCAGAGGAGAGTGCGTCCCATCCTGGTGTATGTTTAGAAGCTAGTCTTGCAGATCTATTTGTGAGATGTGCTAGATCATCTGCATAGTTCGCATCTGTAACAGTTTCTGCGGGATATCGCTGGTTTCTTTTTAGTGCGAATCCAGCAATATCTCTAGATCTAATGACATCTGTAGTACGTAAGTAAGTCGTCGGGGTGGCCTAAAGTCAGTATCAGCCAGACAGCACGGGAGTCTATCCCCTTTTCACAAGCGCTAGAAATATTTATTGGCACTGGGGTGGAGCGTCACACCTATCATCAGCTCCTCACTTTACTGCACAGATCTGTGCTACTCATACATTGAGTTGGCGAAGGGTGGAACCCAGAACCTTGTGGTTCCTAGTCAGACACTCTACTGACTGAACTAAACCGACCCTAATCTAGGTATATTATGAATAAAAATGATACTAGTATATCTCCTTGTCGGACTCCAGCGCCAAAGAAATCTGTGTCACCATCAGCTGAACAAACAACTACTTTTTCTTTGTAGAGAGTAACAGTTTCTTGGAGGGCATCCTTTCAATATACGATCCTACATTTGGGGCACTAGTAGGTGTCACCAGTGATGTAGTATACATAGGTCACTGGGAGGTTTTGGGTCTTTCAACATCATACTTCCCTTGCCAGGCTGACCCTAGTAGTATTTGCTCCATCTTTCCTGTGTGGAGTCAAATTCCTTGGAGAAATCTACAAACAAAAGTGTTGCCTTGAGACTATTTGCTCGTACTCCTATGATTTGACAAATAATCTGAGATGTTGTGAATTGATTTACAAAACCGGTTTTGATTTTTCCTAAGAATTTTCTCTACTTCAGGTTGGAAAAAGTTGAGAAAAGGTTTTGGTAAATGGTCCAATTTAACAAAACTTTTCTCATTGCCCAATGACACTTGCATTGAAAAAATAAGGCTTTAAAAAGTTTGGTTACCCTTACTGCACTTTTACTTAGGATTAATAGCTACATTCTTCTTCATCTGATGCACTCGATGCAATATTCTTTATTTATACAATTAGTAATAGTCTTATATTGTGATACAAAGCATCAAGGTTGGTTGGTTGGATTTTACGGCACGTCAACCCTTACTGGGTTATTTTATGCTGAAGACGTCTTGTTTTATTTATTCTTGTTGGGTAATTAATTCTTTTTAAAAACACTTTTTTTAATACTCATTTTTTATCTATTTAACCCATAGATGGGACCCTAATAGAGTGGACCTGGGAGTAATGGCAACAGAATTGGAACTTCACCACTATATGCAGTTTTACATCGCAACCCAGGACACGAAGACCCTCAGCCACCACCTTCTAGCCTGTATATGATAAAAAGAGGCTTGCCATAAGGGCAATAAGGTTGGGACAATCATATAGGTGCTAGGGTTTAACGTGACCAGTTGATTGATCAGTGGGAGCTTCCATGATCACCCGTCTAGCATAAGTAAGAATAGTGAGTTTGATCCTCACTGAATGCCCCATATTTATAGCCTTGTGTCATATTCTACCTGTAGCAAATGGGTTGAGTAAATACCTACTTATTTTTTGATATTAGCAAGAATATGTGCCCTCTGGGCATAAGTATAAGTTTTAATGTAATAACATTAAATTAGAAAGACTAATGAAATTAAATAAAAATGTATATAAAAAGATTACTTATTTTAATTATAAAGGATATATTTTAATATAGTGGAAAATAAAACAATAATAATAGAGATCAATAACACCAAATAATTATTTATTAAACTCAGTTTGTTAAAACCAGTATGCAAATTAACCACACCATATACTATATAAACCTTTATTTTTTTAGTAGCAGGATTTTAAATGCACTAACATCAGCTGTTTTGAGGCAAATCTAACTCAGATTTGCATAGAGACATTGTTAATAAATAAGATTTAATCTATGTATCAATGATTTTGACTTTGATATAAATTAAATAGTCATTGATAAATTTATGCAATTCCTGAGGGTATTGTGATGTAAGCAGTGACGGTTAGACAGACAGACAGGCACCGAATCTTCATCGTAATAAGATAACTTTTTTTTATATAGAGAATTTACCATCAGTTACATTCTGATTTCTCTGTATCCTCTTCCATTTTTATATTTGCTGATCTTTAGTATTTGTTTTTATTAATTCATAAAAAAAAAATAAAAAAAAAATGTTATTCTTTAAGTCAGTCCCCTCTCTTCAATACTTAATTGGGAGATAATTCAAGGTACTGTGAGCAACCAGAGTCCTTTGTTTTATAAAAAATGACTTGAAAAGGGTTGATATGCCATAAAGAAAAAAACAAAACAACCAACGTCTCTAAGTTGACATTGGCAGGAACAACAATTAAATTCGTTAACTTGACATATTGAATCAAAATGTTTGAAGCAATTCTTCCACTTATGAAGTAACTTTTTTTTTCCCCCCAAAGCAATCTACTCATTCCAGAAATCATTTTTTATTGGTTAAGATTTTCAGCACTGAATCTGATTGGTCAAAAAAGTTGAATGCTGAAATCTTTCATATTATATCATTCATTGCAAAGTTTTCAAGAATTAAAAATTCTGCAAGTTTCTTCTTTTTTTCATTTTTTCATTAAAAAAAAAAGAATTTTTTTGTGCAAGAAAAATAGAAATAAGAAAATGAGGATGATTTGATATTTGGTAAAATATTCTGACACTTTAGGAGATTAGAGACACATGAAAGTTGCCGGAGTGACATATTGTTGTATCAGCCGGATAGTGAGAGATTCTATCTTATTTTTGTTAGTGCCACATGTACTGTCAGCTCTCCACTTTACCGCACAGCCGAGTTGGCATGACCAGTATCGAACACAACCTTGTGATTCTGAGGCAGGTGCTCTACCAACTGAGCTAAACTTAAACGCTTAGAGTCAAAACATTTTTTATCAAAGATCAATAAATCATCCTCATTTTTCACCACACACACATATGTATGGGCGCATATATATATATATATATATATATATATATATATATAAAATATTAAAATTCGAAGGCAATACATGCTTATAAAAAAAAAAACAAAAAAGATGTTTTTTATGTCTTATCGATTTCAAAGAAACTTTATCATCAGAGACGAAAATCAGAAATGGATGTGCTTAAGTTTTTTTTTTTTTTTTTTTTTTTTTTTTTGCGTGGTGATACTTTCTTTTTTTTTTCTTCCTTTTTTTTTTTTTTAAAGAAAAAAAAAGTATCACCACGCAAAAAAAAACTTAAGCACGTCCATTTCTGATTTTGTCTCTGATGATAAAGTTTCTTTGAAATCGATAAGACAAAAAAAAAAACTTTTTGTTTTTATCTTTTATATGCATTGTATTGCCTTCGAATTTTAATATTTTATAACATACTTAACAATGCTTCAAGCAAATTACCAATTACTTTATATATATATGAAAAACAACAACAACAACAGTAAGTAAAATGCCAAGAGTTTTATTACAAAATAGGATTTGCAAATTTTATAAAAGACATTGCCAACACCATTAGTTCTTTGTACAGATCTGATTATTCCATAACAAGGATGCAATTGGAGAGACAGACCCTTTTCTTTTTTTTGTTTTTCATTAAATGGCCAAAGAAATATTGGGAAGAAAAAAAAAAGATGTGTGGGGGTGGGGGTAGAGAGAGAAAAAGAAAGTAAACAGATGAAGAGGAAAGAAAAATTGAGGCCCGCTGGTTGATGTTAAAAAGTGAATTAATATAAATCTAAAATAGGACCAGGTATTTAAGTCTGACATCTTATCTTAAATGATTAAAAAATAATTACACTAATTTTTCAGAAACTCAAACAGCAGGTGCATGTTACACTCATGCAAATAATAGGTTAGTTCTATAATGTCTTAGAAAACGGACTAAAAATTATTAGGAAATTTACAACAGGACTTAAAAAATCTAAAATTAACTTTTATTAAAATTTTGAATTTATGAAATTAGGAAAGAAAGTGGCATTTTTTTTAAACGAGAGAGAGAGGGAGAGAAAGAGAGGGAAGGGAGAGAGAGAGAAAGAGAGAGGGAGGGAGAAAGAGAGAGGGAGGGAGAAAGAGAGAGGGGGGAGAAAGAGAGAGAGAGAGAGGAGGGAGAGAAGAGAGAGGGAGGGAGAAAGACAGGGAGAGCACGAGAAAAAACAAAACAAAAAAAAAACAAACAATATATCCATAGTTCAGTCTATAGTGGCAGTGACCTTACACAGATATTTAAAAACAAAAAAATAACAAAAAAAAAACCAAAAAAACTTTACAACTGCCGAGCAGGGCTATTTATATAAAATATACTATGTGTAAGTCTGATTAATAAATATAAAATCTGTGTTGAAACCAATGCCTTCTTTAACAAAATGTTCAAATCTATGAAGATATATCTGAGTTATATTAATATTATATATATATATACTTTAGGAAAATTTTTTTTTTAAAACAAAACTTCCCACATTTTCCTCAAGATGTTTGTAAAATATCATAACCCCAAATTGTAAAATCCATTCAAATGCCAACTCAAAAATCAGGGAAGATATTTTTTTTAATTAAAAAAAAAAAAAAAATTTTTTTATTTATTTACGGAAAATGAATTCTTCCAAACCATTAAAATCAAGTTTTCATAATAGAAAAAGTTTAATTTGATCGGACATTAGTTGTAAACGGGATATCAAAAGGAATCAAAACAAAAGCGTTCTCTTAAAAAAAAAAAAAAAAAAAAATCCATGCAAATAGAATTATTATTTAATTTAATTCTCTATGAATGAATTCCTAAAGAGCTTGGTCTGAAATACGCCATTGCTTTCATAGCACCAAAACTTTCAGCTGGGATTTTAAAAAACAGGTTCTAACTAAAACCATCATAGTCGTAGAGATTAGTCGATGAGAAAAAAACAGCAGGAAAAGCATTGGCAATTATAAAAGCAAGGAAAAATCATGTTAGTAATGTCTTTTAGAGGTACACAAGTTTCAAGTGAAATTAATACATTTATATACATACATATATGCATGTATATGTATGTACACTTATAAGCAGCTTATTTGCTTTTTTTTGTTTAATCATTTGGCAGAGATCTCGAAAAAAGATGCCCTCTTATCCAAATTGAAATGACCAATTTTAAAAATTGGTCAAAAGTAAATGTCTTAGTTCATCCGCAACACTGATGACTAGGACACAGATTTTTGTTTTGCCGAGAAAAGTATTGGATTCAATTTTCTTCTTTTTTTTTTTTTTTTTTTGTTGATGTCCATCTGATATTGAGAAATGTCTAGACAAAATATAATGGACAGTTTTTTTTTCAGACAGACAGAATGTTGCTGCTGCTGCTATTTTAGACTCCAGTTGAATATATACCCAGAACAATAAGGAATAACAAAAAGCTAACAGCAATAAATACAGAAATTGGAGAGGAAAAAAAAAAATGAAAAAAAAAAAAAACGAAAAACTGAGCCACTGCTTGCAGATTTGTATCTCCAAGGCCAAGTGGCAGAAACAGCAGTGAGAAGCGGAAATCATCCCAAATGAACAATCTGGCCGACACTGGGAGATCAGCATCCTTGTTTTATCAATTCCATTTATAGCAGCAGATTGAAATCTTTCAACATTTACACAATCATTGATAAAACAAGTTTTATTGGAAAAAAAAAAAAGAAAAAATTGGAGAAAGAAAAAAAAAAAGAGAGAGGCAGAATATATGTTTATAACTGACAAATATAACAATAAATGCTAATAAAACTGGTTGACAAGGGGATCTATTTGTTAATTTCTGCTTCTAGAAACACAAGGGGTTATTTTTTTTTTCTCTCGCATTGTGATCTAATTTGGAACAACTCAAAACATGGTCTTCATTACAAAATGTGAAGCAGAAAGAATAGACCACAGCAGTTTGAAATTATGATTATCACATTGCCATCTGATTCTTCTGTGGAAAACTCAACAAAAAAAAAAAAAAAATTTTAAAAAAACAAATTAGAAATAACAGTGACAAAATTCAATACACAAAACGAGGTTTAAAAAGATTTTTCTGGATTAACACTTTTTTAAGGATGATACTTTGGAAATAACATATTGAAGCTTTTTAAAGGATCATCATCATAATAATAATAGCAGTAATCTTTTGCAAAAATAGTTTCATTTAATAATGATTATAAAACAGAGAAAAAAAAAGCCAAAAGCAAGACAAAATTTAAGCAATAATAATAATAGCGGCTAAAAATACTAAGCATTAAAATAAGAGAATAAAAAAAAAAGAATAAAAGTTAAGCCCCCCTACAAACAAGCAAATGCACAACTAAAAAAATCTACGTAGAAGGTAACACCTCTTCAAAACTGATCAAAAATTTCCATCACAATTTGGATAAAATAATGATCGAATGAAGTTTAATTTTCTGTTTTTTTTTTTTAACGATGATGCTTGTTTTTGTTTTGTTTTTTAATTGATAAGAAAAACTTTAAAAAAAAAAAAAAAAAAAACTTAAATAAAATTTTCCAAGGATCATTTACAGCCAATAAAATGAAGATTCATATAAATGGCACTAAGGTTGGCAGGAGTCAATTAGAATGTGGCATTAAAATAACCAATTCCTTTTGGGAAAAAAAAAAGTTTTGTTTCATTCAGCTATAGTATTAAACTTACAATGTAAGTTTTAAAAAAATGTATATCTTTGCAGGAGGAGGAGGAGGGTGCATGGACATATTCATTATAGTACAAAATAATCTTTTGCCAACATTATGTTGTGTCATTTGGAAATTGGGATCAACAAAATTTGAACAATACAGAGTATCAACAAAATACATGTACACTTTAAAATAAAAAAATTGTTTAAATTGCACACAGACTTTATGGACACTATATTTCATCAGATCATACTACTACTACTACTTGCAATAGGCCGGTGCATACTACACCCAAACCCCCAACCAGGGGAGCCCAAGCCTACTTGAGGGCCCCGGATGGGCTGGTTTCATATATTTTATATGAATACTACTTCATGAAAATTAACATGTTGTAGAGTAGGGGGACCCATATCATAGATTCGGAGGGGGTACATGATACCCAAGCACCGGCCATGCTTGAAATTAAAAGCAAATCACTATAAAGTTGTAAAATTTAAGAATGATTAAAGAATTCTTAATTCATTAAATCTCCTGTATATTATACAGAGTTACTTTGTTTTGTTTTTTTAAAGGCTGAAGCATAAAATAAAGGATAGAAAAAAAAAAGTGCGTGTGTGTGTGTGTGTTTGGCAAAATGGATAGCAAAAGAAAAAGAAGCAAGATTAGTTGCAAAACAGAATAAGAGATTTATCTATGCACTAAAAAAACTACAAACTACCAAGTTACTGCTCAATTATCAGTTGACACAGATAGCTGTACTCTACAATGAAGAGATCTGGATTATAAACAGAGAAAAAAAAAAAAAAAAAGTCTTGTAAATTCAACAAAATTCATCATCTTTCTTGAATCTATCACAGCCACCAAAAATAGCAGTTTAACAAAGTTCTCATTGTTTTGTGGGTTTTTTTTTTTTTTTTAATATAAAGTTAACAAATACAGCAAATTATAATTGAATTAACAATATTACAGAATTTCTTTTTTTGTTTTAATGCTGTTAAACATATAGTGATTACTTGGCTCATATAATTTGTATTACCTGCCAATTGCAACTACAGCAGACCGGATTTAGGATTCCAACTTTAGAAAAAAATTGGAAATTGATAATTCAAAAGAATATTTGAGAAACTAATTCTACATTCTATATTTATTGCATAAAATAAAAAGTGGAAAACAATTATAAGAAAATCAGTCTTCATTTAGCATAATATTTCCATTTTTTTGATTTTTGAAGAGGGGGGGGGGGTGTACAAAAAAACAGATTTTAAAAGATGACCATTCCAATCTATTTTAGTTGTGAATGTAATTTTATAGTATAATTGTTTGTTTTATGGCATATCAACCTTTTTTGGGTCAGTTCATGCTGAATCAAGTCATTTTGATATTTGGTCTCTTACAGTACCTGTTCTTGCTTAAATGGTCACACATCTAAATATCAAACAGGCTCATCATTGTTTAACTTTAGAAACCAGTGTTTTCAATATGGCTTGACCTTAAGCCTAGTGGATTTGCAATATATAATGTTCCAGAGATCAATAATAATAATAATAATAATAATAATAATGTGTATATATTGTAAATAAAAATTGTATCAGCTGTAGTTGCATCACATGCAGGAAGTGGACGGCAAGCAGCTTTAAAACTGCAGAATATTACTGTTCAATCAAAGAAAACAAAAAACTACGAGTCCATTTGGACTTAAGTCTTTCTCTTAAGAAATATCTTTAGTTTTGAAGTACAGCCATCCGTATCAGTAATTAAGTAGAATATTTAAGCTGGTATTTGTTGTATCAAACTTGAAATTAATTTTAAATGATAATGGATGCAAACAAAAATATGAATATATGAAAGAGAGAGAGAGAAAAAGAAAAAAAAAAAACCTAATTTTTAATATAGTAAAAGTTTTTGTTGTATAAAGAATTGAATATCCTTATTAAGAAAAGAACAGAGAATATGAAAATGAATTTTATATACTACTTTATTTTATATATTAGTAAAATTGATGATTTTCAAAATTAAGTTTACAGAAATTAGGCAGCGATCTATTCTAAAACATCTCAAGAGAGCGTACTGATTTGGGGGGGAGCAAATGTTATACTAAATTCAAATGAATAAACGAAAAAAATTATGCTCAAGATAATAATAAAATTCTTTAATTTTTTTTTTCTTCTTCTTTTCTTACCGGTAAAAAAAATGACAGAAATTTTCACAATAAAAAAGTTGTACTTGAAAAGAAATATTAATCTGTACAGGATTAAAAAATCATGAATATCCTGTTAAAACTTTTGGTTAAAGAGAGAACAAATTCCGACATCATTCATGTCAACTTAATATACATTTACATTCCCACAAGAGTAAGATAAAAAGATTTTTAAAAAGATTAAAAAAAGAAAAAAAAAAAAAAAAGAAAAAAAAAAAAAAAAAAAAAAAAAAATTTCAATAGCAATTTTTCTTTCATTCTTTCAATTAAAGAAGAGGTGATCATGGGCATTGAAATTCAATAGAATTTTAAATGAGATTCATTACACATACATACATACATACATTTATATACATATGAATATGCAATCAGCACATTCATTCATACAGAAATGGAATAAAAATCAAATGATGATTTGTAATTATTAGCGCCATGGCAACAAATGAGTACTCAAAAATGTTATGTACAAATATCTAGTCATTTATATCTTGTGTGCGTGTATGTGTGTGTGGTTTGTATGTGTATGTACAGTCCTACTTGTAATCTTAATAAGGTTGATATAATAATATTAATAATAATAAATCAATAATAATATCCTAGTTATTCATGATTTATAGATCAGTATAAAATTTAAACTACTGAGTTCTTTTACATCACAGGTATAAAAAAAAGAAAAAAAGCCTGTGTCATATGGTTCTGTGTTGGAACCTACAGAAGAGGTAGTAAACCTTCATTGGAAAGGAGGGAGGGAATTAAAAGGGGGTGGGGGGTGGCGATTAGAAATAAAATTGAGTATTGATATTTCAGCAAATTAAAGGACTAAATAAAAGCTGTACAAACTCTAATGTACAAATAGGCGGGGGAGGGAAAAAAAAACAACAAAAAAAACACTGACAATCCGTTTACTTTCTATTTTTAGGGAGAATATGGACGCATACATCTATGTGCATAAACATATATATCACAGGATGAAGCAGACCTATAAATACAGCAGAATATTAAAAAAAATAAAAATAAAAATAAAATAAAAGCAACAAATAGAAAATAAACAGAAAAAGCCAGAGCACCTTTTAGTAATTCAGGATAAGGCAGGCAGCCCCAGGCACAGCATTATCATAGCAGTGACTAGAAGTTGATTTAAATTGAGGGGGTGGTTGGAGGTTTTAGGGGTGGGGGTGGGGGGCGTTCAGTGCTCAGATTGTATCAAAAAGGAAGAAGAAAGGAAGGACAAAGTTAGCAAAGTTTGCTTTCTTTTTCTTTTTTTTGTTTTTTTTTGTTTTCAAAGTGGAATGTTTGGCTTTCATTATTAAAGAGAATAGCATGCAGCGTACACAGAAACATGCATGTGTACACAACAGCCAAGAGAGAGAGAGAGAGAGTGACTTGGTTTTTTTTTTTTTCAATGACACAGTATCAGTGGTAGCAGCTTTCTTGTGTCAATCAGTTAGTGGCATGTCTTTATGAGATGAGGATCAATATGAATAATTTTGGTATTTCGGACTGTTGTCCTCATCTTTATTGTGTATAAACACAATATTCAGGCCACTATAACCTCAGGTGAAGTTTAGGCGTTTTTTTTTTAATAGTTTTTTAAAAAAAATTACCTTAAAATAAGTCATCTTCAGACGATCTCCTTGAATTCAGTTCTGAAACCACGTTGGAATTCAGGGTAATTGTCTGAAGAGGACTTATTTTAAGGTAATAAAAAAAAAAAAAAAAAACAAAAAAAAACAACAACACCAAAACAGAAACCCAAGGTTATGGTAGCCTAAACATTGTGTTTGTACACAATAAAGATGAGGACAACAGTCTGAAATATCAAAATTATTCAGTTAGTTTCACTTTGACCAACGAGAGCAGAAGACCTGTTTTTTGTTCTTTTTCTTCCTGTCTTCTTGAGTCTGCGTTCTATCTCTCTCTCTCTCTTTTTGTTTTTCAGACATGGTGTCACTCTTGTATCCATTGATTCTCTTTTTGATGATGTTTGGAATGTATCACAGGCAATTGAATCAGCAAACACAACTTTTTCTCTTTCTTCCTTTACACCACTTTATTGCTCGTACACAAAACTGCTTTTAACTGCTGGCAATCAAGATTGCTTTTGATCTATGTATATATATATATATATATATATATATATGCACACACGCACACAAACATACACGTGTCAATAAGAAAAGTTATCTATGCAGTAGGTATGTGTACAGATGCATGGCTAATGCAACTGCTCACAAGTGCATCTTTATACACTTTTAATAAAAAAAAGTGGATGAAAAAACATCTTTTTTTTTTTTCCTTTTAAAAATGTGAAGAAACACAAGAAAAATGTTCAAATTCAAAAATGGTAATATGTGGAGTAATCAATTTTACAGTCACAACCAAAGTGGGAGGGAAAAAAAAAAAAAAAAAAAAATTAAAAAAAATAAAAAAAATACGCAGAATCAAGTACAATCAGCCAGTGGAGTTTATAATGTAGGGAATAGTCGACACTAGTCTAGGCTCAGCAAAACATCCCATTTTAACACAATCCACAGCAATAGTAGCCATAAAGGTTTTTGGGTGCTTACCCCGTCATTTTATCTCGTATAAATTGTGATTGACAAGTAGGGAGGCGCCATCAGTCTATCAATTAACCAGTCATAAAAAAAAAACGTTAGGTCAGTCAGGTATGCAGCAGTAGCAGTTAAAAGTGATATAATAGAGAGAAGATGAAGAATAAAGAAAACGTGAGATTCTGATGCTTAGCTACTGCTGCTTATAATAATAATAATAATATCAATAATAATACAATACCACCACCAACGACTGTAAAATACTTAGTTTTTTTTTTTTTTCACTTATAAGCAGTAGTGGTAATAAGCCATATTAGAATGGGTGCTATGGTAGCTATAATGTTTTTTTTGTTACAGAGTAAAGAGGAAGAGGATGAGGAAAGGCAGAGTGCTTGTGGCAGAGAGAGATAGATAGATAGATAGAGAGAGAGAGAACAATGTTGTCTCGTATCCATTCAAGTAGAGCGGTTGTCAGTGGCTGATCTGTTAGCTGGACTGGTTAGTCAGATCTGGTGGTGATGGATGGATGGATGGATGGAGAAACTACTGACATGCCCGTCAGAAGCAAGGAGATGAGGCAATGCAGAATGGACAAACAGTCAGAGAGTTGTGTCAATCAGAGTGCCGATTTCTTTCCGCCCTTGCTTCCACGTCCAAGTCGGTTGCGAGGCAGAGTTCCATAGGTATTGGCCTGGGATTGCTGCAGAAGCAAACAGAAGAAGAAGCCAATGTGATGTTAGATTTTCCCATTTAATGAAGCAGCAGAGTGAGAAGCAGTAATTCCTATTTACACACACACAGAGATTACACTGAGCCAACACTGAGACAAGTTAACTAGAAATTAAAATGACAATAGCAGCAGTACACTTTGGAAATTAATCATTCATTTATTAGAAAAAAAAAAAGTTATAGTAAATGAATACAAAAAAAAAAAAAAAAAAAAAAAAAATTTATTTTTAAATTTAAAAAAAGTTATAGTAAATAAATTAAAAAAAATAAGAAAAAAAAAGAAAAAAAATTAAAATTAATTATTCATTTATTAGAAAAATTTTTTTTAATAAATTATAGTTAATAAATTAATAAAAAGCAAAAAAAAAAAAAAAAAGCAATCATTAAACAAGGATTATTAGCAATATGAAGTTAAGATAAATTAGGATTAGAATTTGGTTACTTTAACAAACTTTTAAAAAGTTAACATAAGATTATTGGATTTTGAAAAAGGTAAAAAAAAATAAATTTTTTTAATTAAAATCATATAGAATGGATTTAATTACTCTATGAAGCTTAATAGGAGCTTTTTTTGTATTTATACGCATACGCACACAATTAAAAAAAATAGAAAATAAAATTGCACAATAACAAAAGTAAACAAATTATCAATGAGGAAAAACTTAAAAACACACCAAACAAAATTCTATTGCATTCTAAAGAGAGAAATTTGGAATTTTCAGATAGGTGCTATATAATATTTGCAGTAAGTAAAAATCTGTTAAAAATGTTCTATGTGAAATATCAACAACTCACAAATAATTTTAGTAGTTAACAGAAGGGAATGATATTAACCACCAACCACCCATGATGAAGAAGATGTTTAGCATAGAAAAACTTTCAAGTTTCTTTCACACACAGAAATTTGTACGAAATCTTGAATTGGTTGAAGATTTAAAAAAGGGACAAAAAAACAGATTTATCTCCAAAATCTTCAAAATAGTTTTTGTAAACAAGATTCATCAAATGATAATTCCAATAATAAAAGGAAGAATCTTCAAAAGAATCATGTTTTTTGTTTAGTTATGTTTTTACCAATTTGAATTAGTTACTTTCTAGAATGACCAACCTTTAAAAATCACGTTCGACCAAATACTTTTTTTTTTTTAGCAGCAGACAAATCTATCCATTACTAATGTTAATTTTAGTAACTGGATAGGTAAACACCTCAAAATCCAGTTAGCAACTATACAGGTTATATACTGACTGCAAATCTATTAAGCATCTGGTGAATCAATCCATTCAGTTTTAACATGTAAAATTTTGTATAATTATAGATATATTCACAGCAAACATAATTAATGACAAAAAAAAAAAAAAATTAATTGGTTTAGTTAACCAAAAAGCTTAGGTAAAAAAATAATACAAATTTGTCAAAAAAAAAAAAAAAAAAAAGAAAAAAAGAAAAAGAAAAGAAAAAAAAAGAAAAGAAAAAAAAAAAAAAAAACAAAACAAAAAAGCTAGTGAAACTGCAAATTAAATGAAATGCAAGTCACAGTATTTGTCAGTGGTGTCTCAGTGCTAAACATATGTTAATAAAAGTCAAATAGGCATGCATTATAGAAAACAAAAAAGACAACAAACATGATGCAGTGTTTAATGAAGATAGATGATGTTGAAAGACTAGTAACTTTCTGATTATCATCACAAAGAATGAAAGAATAGAATGAGAAGAGCAAAAGATGACAGTGAAATAAGAGGTTTTTATCTAGAGCTCAAAACAGAGGGTTGAGCATCAAGGTTAATCATTTTGAGGATTTTCAGGTTATCATTAAAAACGAACAAAAAGAAATTCAAATGAATAGATTTCTCAGTTATTGAACATTTAAAAGAAATGCCCAAAGCAAATAAGATTTTTTTTTGAGATTCATGAATAAAAAAACAAAAAAAATTTTTTTTTTTTTTAAATTATTGATAGAATAAATCCCGTTGAGTTTTAACATTAGAAAAAATCTGAAGCAATAAAAGAAGGTATCAAAGTAATACATTGATGAATTTTTTTCAAAAACTGTTATAAAATGTTGCTGTCGAAGGTAATATTGAATAAAAATTCCGATCCTTATTTAGTGAAAATTGTAAATCTATAACAAACCAATTATATAACATTTGTAAATATTAATGATAATAATAATGAGCAGGAAAAAAAAAAAATTATGAAGGGGGGATAAAAAAAAAAATCCACTACACCCCAACGTGGTGTCAAATGTTATTGACGTCATTGGAGAAGTTGTTAAATTGTAATGTAGGATGACAACTAAGCCAACACCAAATTATTTTTTAGGAGAACAAAGATGGCAACAATTGAAGAATAAGAACAACAAATGAAGCGTTAAGTCAACCAACAATTTGAATAATCAAAAAATTCAGCAGAATCCAATTCTAAACACAAATAAGACATTTGTCTTACCTTACGAGAAAATTTCTCTCTTAAATCATCCAAACTAGCTGATGCTCTGATAATTCTTCCAATTGCATCCTACAAAATTATTCACATCTAGGCCTCAACAAAAATGGAAAGGGCACATTTGTATCGAAACCTTTTCACGATACAGTCTAAAAACTGATTATTTACCACTTTAATTACACCTATTTACTAAATAGTCTATGGAAAAAAGAAGAAAAAAAAAAGATTTTTTGGGGGTGGGTGGGGTTAGGAGATTGGAATGTAAACAGATAAAATTATGGCAACAAAATCCTGTAAAACAAATTCCAAATTTGTTATAGAAACAATTTTAGTATAATCAAACAATGATTCTGCTCAGGCAAAATATGTCTGCCATGCCAACCAAGTTATATCAATTGAAACTTCATTATTTGAGCAGTCAACTTGTATCAACTTAGACTATAAATATTACATGTTTGGGGAAAACATTGGTTATGGGCAAAAAAAAACAAAACAAAACAAGTAAATCTTGGCAGAATACAAGAATAAAAATATAATCTAGAATTCATATAGTTTTATCAAAATTTGTTAATGAAATTATTCTTGTTTGTTTATAAACTATCCTTTCATATTGTATAGACAGATTATGAACTGTGTACTAATATTTAAACCGAACTTCTCTTTACACAACTATTTATTATATAAGGACAAAACTAGATTATGAAAACTATAAAAAATATAACAATACTGAAAGATATCACAGTAAATGTTTTTAAATTTGATTAGAGTTGTGCTGTATGCATATAAGGGGAGAAGAGAAATGAGATTAAACTCCAGTTTGGCTTTTTTTTTTATGGGGAAATATAAAATATCCTAAATATTATTAAAAAAAAAATGTATATTCCATAAAAATATATTTTCCTGTAGAAATTTCAAAGGAAGTTTATACATTTTCAGTACCTTCTGAAAATATCTAATTATTAAGATGTGCGTTATGAATTAATTTTAAAATACTGTTAAGAAATCTTAAATAAAAAAAATAAAAAAATAATAAAACGAAAAAGAGGCTCAGCTCTGGAATGAAAGATGTTTTTTTTTTTTTTTAGATTATTACAACATAAGCATAAGCAGCGTGCAAGGAATTAATATAGTGTTTAGAAAAGAAAGAAGGTGAAAAAAAAAAAGAAAGATGGACCTAGTGAGGGGTAGGTGAGAAGGTAAGTGTGAAAAAAAAAAGAAAAAAAAGAAGAGATATATTAAAACAAGAACCACAGATGAAACATAAAAACAGATGATGAACGAAAGGATTTGAACATCATAAATGTTTTTGTTTACAGTTGTCTCAAGGCATTTTGTTTTATTTCTTAATCATTTTACTGTTTACTGATTGTGGTGTTTGCTCCCCGACATTAGTTATGGAAAAAAAAAAAGGAACACCACCAGCCAAGCCCAACATTAAAAACAGAGGATCAACTTGATCCAAAAAGGCCTGTTTAATACTGTTTTCAAGATGTTTATATCATTAATGCTACAGCACTCACACGGCTAGTATTTGAGACAGGACATTCATAACTTGACTCAACATAAAAAAATATTCCTGGCTTTCAGTTTAGTTTTCTCGAAGGAGAGAGAGAGAGAGAGAGAGAAAGAGAGAGAGAGAGAGAGAGAGAGAGAGAGAGATGCGCACACACACATGTACACACGCAAGCTGTACAAGGAGAATACATCAAAGTCCCCATTAAATGGATAGCATCTGAATTACTTATCTACTGGGGGGAAGATAAAAATGCTGAATCAGCAGAGGTAAAAAAAAAATCCCAAAAAAAAAAAAAAAAAATGATGTTTAATTTTGGTCACTAATTAAAAACTTAGCACACAAAATGAGTCTAGAAAACAAAACAAAAAAACAACAGCTCTTCAAGTGTTCGAAATGGAATTGGTGCTTTTAAGAGACGAGCATCAGTCGTACACATTATTAGTGGTGGTGGCAAAATAAAAAATTAACAAAAATGAAATGATGAAAAAAGAAAAAATATTTACATTAACTTGCATTCTTCAATCTCTATTTTTCACATCTAACACACACACACACATTAATATATATATTATATATATATATATATATATGATTTGAAGTGAAAGAGTATATGCAGACCAATGACCAATTTACAGACACTAATTTTTATATATACATATATATATATATATATATATATATATTATATATATATATATATATATATATATATTTTAAAATGAAGACAATTCCACAAGAAAGAAACAAAGCACAACATTCAGACTAGAAAAAAAAATTTCAAAAAATAAAGCCACACTAATGGAATGTTTTGTAACAAAGTCATGACAGCAACAGCAGCAGCAGCAGCAGGATCATTATCTATTTCATGATTAGTAAAATTAAATGTACTATTTGTGTCGAGCAGTATTGATTTATAAAAATTGTCACAGTATGTTAAAGAAAATGAAATATATAACATTTGAACTTTTTTTTATATTAACTATAAATAAGTATTCATACAATTATAAGTAAAAGTTTCAGTATTTATGTGGATTTTTGAGATGAGGCTTGATGATTTGTATTATTTGGATTTTTCAGACTATTATTCTCATCTTTATTGTTATATACACAAGGTTTCGGGTTCAGTTTGAAGATCCGTGAAGGTTCCTGAGTTTAACAAAAAACACTTGAAGAAGGCCGGAAGTCACATCGGCCGAAATGTTGTGTATATAACAATAAAGATGAGGACAATAGTCAGAAAAATCCCAATAATATAAAAGTTTCAGGTTGAAGAATCATTAGACAAGAATATTTATTAAAATATTATTCACTTAAAGAAAAGAGTCCTAATATTAGTTTGAATCATAGACCAATAAAAAAATAAATTTTCTTTTCTTTTCATAAAATTTTTTTTTCTTTAACAACTGTTTAGCTTTTTTGTTTGTTGCATTTAATGCAACTTATTTTGATATTTCAAAGGAAATTTAAAATAGACATTTTGAAAAAAAGTTTCTTATTTGAAAACTTAAAAACTCAATGTAAACAGTGAGCTAGGTTCTGAATTAAAAAAAAAAAAAAAAAAAAAAATTACTGTTTATTTCTAAAAAAATGCAAAAGAGTAAGACAAAAAATTCAGACACAAATAAATAGAGTTTTTCTGTGAAAACAAAGAAATCTTTTGTTAGTGATTTAAAAAAAAACCCAAATAAACAAGCGCCATGGCAGTAAAAAAAAAATAATTTTTTTTTTTCCTTTTCCATTTGGCTTGTAATCTACGAAGAAAATCATACATTTGATGCAAAGTTAACAAAAAAAAAAAAAAAAAAAAATAATAAATAAATAAAAAATAAAAAAAATAAAAAAAGATGGAATTGTTTAGTCCAGAAATGAGAATCATGAATTTTACAGAGAGAAAAAGTTTTTTCTTTTTTCTTTTAACTAAGAAAAAAAATCTAGAGATATATAAAGTTAAAAAAATTGTTGGCGTGGACTATTGTCAGTATCAGCTGGACAGCGAGGAAATGTATCCTCTTTTTGCTAGCACTAGACCAGAGAGATTGTTTTGACATCTGAGGTGGAGCATAACACCTACCATCAACACTCCACTTTACAGCACAGATTAGATTACCTAATTAGTGCTACTTATGTGGTGAGTTGGCGGGGACCAATACTGAACAAGGAACCTTGTGATTCCTAAGCAGGTGCTCTACTGACTGAGCCAAACCGGCCCATAGAGATATATAATTAGAGGAAATTATATAATTAAATTACCATGACCAGAAAATTTAGCAAACACTGTGTGAAATACGAAAATACTGGACAGCTGTTTTGACTTATTAGGTCTCATCAGCAGTGTATACCATGATCTCCCCACTGGAGATTGAACTAGTGACCACAGAATGCAGAGCTGAAACTACCATTGAGCCACCAACTTACATCACACATAAGATCACCAAATCAACTAGTCATGTTAAATGTACAACCACTTAACCTTTTTACTAATCAGCTTGTGGAATTATTCTACTAAGTGCTCATTAGCATCAGAATAATTAGTAACTTTAATAGTTTGACTATTGTCTTGAATTAAAAACAAACTAATAACTTGTAACCATATGATATGGTCTTATACTGATTTGTATTAAAATATACTTCTTTAAAAGTAAAAAAAAAAAAAAAAAAACTATATTAAAAAACTTTAAAATAATACGGGCAAATTACAATTCTTCCAGTATATATTCTATAATATATTTTGTTGAGTTACCTCATAAAAAAAGATTGATAATAGAATTTTTTTTTTTCAGGGTTCCGTGCTTTCAGAAATCTTCTGACGAAGGGATTTTTTCATCCCGAAATATTAAGAGAATAAATCGAAGGTAAATGAACAACATCATAGTTACCTCATTTTTCTTTATACTTGCATTGTGAGAGCCTTAAAAACCAACTGTCAAACCGATATAAACACAATGCTTCAAGCAAATTATTACACTCTTATAAAATAAAAATATCAAAATGATAATAAAGATAGATAGTATAAAAATCCTTAATTCAAAGATTATTTTCGAACAGGTCTCATGAAAATATTAAATGACCGGAATAAAAGAAGATGAAATAAAAATTAAAGTCATATCTCTGTTTATGTAATTAACACATTGGCAAAACCACCTTATTGTAAAAATGGAAATAAAAAGGAGGAGGGGGGGAAAAAATAAAAAATAAAATTAGTATAAAATTAAGTAAACTCATCAAATAATCAATACTGCTGATTGCTGCTGCTGCTGCTGCAATGCTAGACATTTATGATAAGAATAAGACAAAAACAAAATATGGAATCAACAAAAGTAGAGAGGTGAAGTAGTACATAGAATTAGTAATCCCAGGATATCAGCGGAAGTGGGAGATAGGTGACGGTAGTGGTGGTAGTAGTAGTAGTAGTAGTAGTGCTTAATGTTTCCAAGTGCGGCTATAGTCGGAGGAAGACCAGGAATAGCGGTGACGGGGAAGTGAACCTGTCCCGCTGTAGCTGGGATAGCCAAGATAGGAAGAACTGCGGACCTGCAGAGAAGAGTAATAAAGTTTATTGTAGACATCAGCCAATAACCAATTAGTTCCACCACCGCTTCAGCATTAGAGAGATTAAAAAAAAAAAAAAAAAAAAAAAAAAAAAAAAAGATGGCCCAGAACCATCAATTTAAAAGATCAGAGGGTCACAGGATCTCCCATGTAGGTAAACTTTGTGTCACAATTGGTCAGTTTTTAATTCAATACCGACTAAAATTACTTTCAGAGGTTCACAAAGTTCCTCAGCAATTAGTCATAGCTAATATAAACTATTATTATATTAAAATGATTATTGAATTATGTAAGCAGTGGTGGTAAGAAGGGCACTTCTAATAAACTGTTTTTCAGAGCTGACAAGATGAGATAATACAAAGTGGTCAGATGACAAGACTATCTGGATTTTGTTCATTGTTATTTGAAAAAGTTCCAATACAAAATTTATTCAATTTATTTTATGTCTTAAAGATATTTAGCAAAAAAAAATCACATTAGGTTTTTGAAATTTGAAATATGTATAGAAATATCTTTAACCCTTTTGCCGGTAGAGCAACATTTTTGTCAATCTGCGTTAGCTCAATGTAAGGTATTTTCCTGTAGGTTGATCATTGACCAATTCAATGATGATGTATAGAAACATCACTAGGAGACCCCACTATGGTGTAGGATTGTGTAATCGTTGTTTTGCAAAATATAATTGCTAGAAGGCACATTGGCTGAAAGATTGTATATGACAATAAAGGTGAGGACAACGTTCCAAAAAAATCTAAATACAAATTATTAAAAATTCAAACAAGTAAAAATAATTAAAAGTGAGTGCTTTATTGATTTCATGTTATTGCACAACGACACAATTGCTTATCAAATTATATTTGGTTTAATGTTTTATAAATGATTAATTGAATATATTGTTTGAATATATCTTCTATTTTGCCAATTTTCTGAAAATTAATTGCCCAATTGCCAGAGGGTACATTGGCAGAAATATTATGCGTAAAAAATAAAGTTGAGGAGAGTATTCCAAAAAATCTAAATAATAAAAATTATCAAGTCTCATCTCAAAGATTCAGAGAAATAATATAATTATAAGTGAATGTTTTATTGTTTTCACATTATTGTACTATGACAATTGCTCTTCAAATTATTATGTTTTATTTATTTTTTTATATATATATATATAATTGACTTTGTTTGAACATAGCTTATATTTTGGTAATTTTCAGAAAATAATTCACCCATTCTCTAAGTATTTAAAAAAAATTCATCTGCTTGCAAAAGGGTTAATGTTATATAAACCAAAAGACATCATGTAATCTGACCACTTAACAAAATACCAGCTCAGTGTTCAACTCTTAAAAAGAGGAAAGAGTAAGAACCAGAAAGAATTGACAGCCCATGGGCAAACTGGAAAATTTCTTAAAAAGAAAATCCCAATTTGAGTATTTTTCCCCACATGTTCATAATCTAAAAAAAAAAAAAAAAATTAAAAGAATCATTCCTTATTGGAGAAACTTTAGATTTGGATGAGGAAAACTCATTCTATCTATCAGTTTCATGACCCTGAAGAAAGTGGAAATGGATAAAATAGAAACTGAATGACTTGTATGCTTGCAGTATGAAAATTCAGAGCATCTGAAAGAGAGAAAAAAATGGCAGATACCATAGGATGTAGTTAAAGAAAAAAAAAGTATAAGCAAGTTTTTTTTGCCTATTTTTGCCTTCTTTAAGATTTGTTAGATTACCAGTTGCAAATTTATAATTAAAAAAAAAAATCTGGGAACTTATTTATTCATGCATCTTTTTTGTTGTTGTTGTAGTATTGCTACATGCTCTTAATGTTTATATTAAGAAACAAGCCCTCAACACAGCTTGAATTATATTTTTTAAAAAGCATTTGAATAATGATTAGATATCTAGGAAAAAAAAATAATCCTAATTTAGTAAAATATAAAGAGCACAAAATTTCCCGAAAACAAAAGCATGTGCGATCAGCAAATGGAAACAAACAAAAGTGGACTGAGCAAAAATAGCAACATACAATATCAAAGCTGAATAAAGCTACTAAATATTTTCAACATTCAATGAAGCTGTTAATAGAAACTTTTCATCCAGTACAAAATCATTTGGTGAATACTGTTGATTAAAAAGGATTGTTGCATATGAAAAAAGGTTAACCCATTATACACAGAATGTGACTTAAGGTGCCACTTAAATTAAAAACAGAGATATATCTGCAAAAGTGCTTAGGAATCAACTTTTTTTTTATTGTTTTTCTTCAGACTAATTAAATATTACAGATACTAGCAAGAATATGCGTCCTACGGGCAAAAGTATTTAAGTTTTAATGTAATGAAATATATTAAATTAGAAAGACTAACAAAATTAAATAAGAACGCATATAAAAAGCTTACACTTATTTTAATTGGTTTCTATATAAAATCATTCATAAGACTGATTTTGATATGTTGGAGAATAAAACAATATTAGGGATCAATAATACCAAGTAATTTTTTTGTTAAAACCAGTGTGCAAATTAACCATGCCATATATTATATAAACCTTTATTTCTTAGTGATATATGAGACACATTGCAGGATTTTAAATGCACTAATAACATGGGCTGTTTTGAGGAAATTCTAACTCATAATTTCATAGAGACATTGTTAATAAAAAAAGATTCATTCTATGTATTAATGATTATGTAGAAGGGTTTGGTTTTGTATTAAATTACTTAAATCACAACATTAGTTTGGTTTCTTTGTTTAATGGCATATTAACCTTTGCAGATTATTTAATAACAAAATCATCCTTGTAAAAGAACAGCAATGATACTACTCAACCCATAGTTGGAGGATGAGAGGGGGTGGGGAGGCATTTATATATTTCCCAAAGGTATTAGTCCGAAAGGAAACCTAATAGTGTGACTGGAGTTCAAATTCACTTACTACGAACTTGCAGTCCAGCGTGTTAGCCATTACTTGTTAAGTAAATTGAATCATAAGATTACATCACACAAGAATAATAGCAGTCTTATATTTTACTAACGTTGAATAAAAAAGGTGTTATTTCCACATGTTCTAATTAGGAGGGGAATGTTTTCTTTCTATCCTGATAAAGTGCAGTTGAACTGAAATTGACGAAATGTGAAAATAAGGTGATCATCAGACTAGGGTCACCTGGTTTAATTCCTTTTAAGGACTGTCTTTAGGCAATCACACAATTAGATGGAAAAAGGTGTGAATGATGAATTACAGTCAGTTGTAAGCAAATAGCCTCATCATAAAGAAAAATACTGAGAACATTTTTGCTAAGTTATTTAACTAGACATTGTTAAACCTCTGGAAAAGAAGAATGTTTGATTATCCTGTGGAAGAATGGATCCCACATCGGACAGACCATTTCATCCATTGATTGAAGATGAAATAATTCTGACAATTTGTCAAAAAGAAAAATTATGGGATATATAATATCCTACACACAAACAAAATGACCTCAAATCTGTCTGCAGAGGAAGAGAAGAAAGAAAAGGGGAAAAAAGACTGACTGCAAAGAAAAAGAGACAGACCTTCCCTTCAACCCTATATATAAAAAAAAAAAAAATAAAATAAAAAAAAAAGAGAAGGAAGGAGGGAAAAAGAAAAAGGGGAATTTAATTTCTGCAAATCTGGAAATTTTGTGAAAGGATTTTATTTCTAAAAGTGAACTTTTTTTCTGTTAAGTACAACTCCTTTGTTGATATCACAACTGTTCATGATTTCAATTAATTTGCTTCTTTGATTTGATTTTATTATGTATTAAATTATTTGTTAAGCCTTTATATCTCATCTCTTATTTGTTATCAGTTTGTATGATTTGAACCAGGGAGAAATTTTTAAAATTTTTATCATTTTTTAATTTTTATCATTTTTTAATTTTTTATTTAAAGAACCTTGGTTTTATTTTGTTATGTTGCTTAATTAACGAAACATGATAAAACAATGTATCTCTAATAGAATTATATGGAAGTCTAAATTATTAACTCCTAAGCACAATGGCAGATCTATTTGAAATATCCTTAAAGACAACAAAATGTTAGGATTAGAAACATTTGTTGGGTACAATGGATTAAGCACAAATATAAAACATTTTCAGTTTTATATATACATAAAAATATTACACAATCTTAAAAATATCTTCAGTTCTATACAACATTAGCAAAAAAAAAAGAATTTGGGTCAAAATTTTCTGATACAATTTGCAAACTACATGTGCATAAAGGAAAGGAAGGATTTTGATGAACTTTTTCTACAGATCGTTTATAGAATGTAGAACTAGCCAATTACTAGAATTTACAGTCAACAACCTGTATCAAATATTCAACAACTAAAACTATTAATTCTTTAAGCATTTAAAATATAGAAACTTGGATAAGTATATTTCCAACAGACTGTTTATTGTACCAACATATTGGTACAAATAAAGATTTACAGACAAAACTTATTATCCAGGTAACTAATTAAAATTGAATGTATATATATTTATTTGTTATAGTGTACAATGCAATTAAAAGGTGATTGTTACCATTGGTTTCAAAGCAGTGTACTAGCCACTTATCATTAGGACAATGCACCGGTGAAAAAAGACACTGCTTTGAAACCAATGGTAACAATCATCTTTTAATTGCATTGTACACTATAACAAATAAATATAGCTCTTACACCTGTAATTGAGCATTTTATTTTCATTTATCCAATATATATATATATATATATATATATATATGAATTGATATACTGATAAATACAAATTAATACTATATTTGAAATTAGTGAAAAGAAGTGATCTATTGTATTATGACATAAAATTTGACAAATTAAAAAAAAAACTGAACAATTTCAATATTAATTAATTTGAATCATTTGAAAGATTTCAGATAAATTTTAAGCACTAAAATCAACATGTCCAAACTGATTGCTAACAATAAAAACCAAATTAAAAAAATATTGATTAGAAAATATGAAAGTGAAATTAATAAAGTATCACGAATTGCAAAAATGTAGACACTAAAACACAAACAATTTTTTGTACATTTAATAAATTGTATATACATTTCAAATATATTTGAATATAAGCATTTCAAATTAATATTTCATTAAATTTGTGAATATCAATGTTCCATTCTATTAGTACATAATTTAAAGTTTATACCAAAATAAATATTTCAATGTAAGGTGCACTTATTAAACATTTTATTAAGTAAAATGCTTACTTTCTAGTGAAATCATAATAATAGTTGATCTTTAAGAAAAGTCCTGCAGCTCAACTTTTTACTGGTTGTATAAACTACACAATCTCTAATATTAAATGTGAATGTCAGATCTTTTCCAACTTTACTCCTAGAGGCTTTAGCCTGACATATCATACCATTTTGGAATCAGACTGATTCCATGAACAAATTTAAAAAATTCTGGGCCAAATCCGGACTCACAATCCTGAATTTTTGGATTCCCAAGTTTTAATTACTACCATCAATCTTTGGTGATTTTTTGCAATAAGTTTTTTTGTACAATAATTTTTATAACTTGGAAATAAATTTGGGAATACTCAAAATTAAGTATGAAATCCATACTTGGAAGCAGAGATCCTTACTGGTCCTGGAAAGGAGGAAAGTTTTTATTCCAAGAACTGCCTTAATTCCTCCTTTTTTGAGTTAAAAAGATTTTAGTTTCCAGTAAGATTGGGCTATGTAATTCAGTCAATAAGTCCCAAGGACAATCATTGAAAGTAACTGAGCTTCATCTGACGGAACCCTGCTTCTCTTTATGTTGGTTGTTAAAGGGTTGGTAATGGAAACAAGCGATTTGTACTGACCCCGAATGGAAAAAAACCCAACATTGTTTTAATAATAGTTTTTAAAAAACCCAAACATTATTCACATTTGATAAAATTTAATATGTACTCAATGTATGAAGTATCATTGTTGAGCCAAAAGGCCCAATTAACAGCAGTTAGCATAATTACGACCAGATAGGGGTGGCTTTTAAGCCAGTATATAGATATGTTCTTATATATGGCGGACTCTGAGGCACTTCATATTGAGAAGTGCCAGTGGAACCTCCATTCAAATGAAACTCTAGGCTAACCCTCTCCCATACAAAAGGAGGAATCCAAGCAAATGGTTTAACCCCTCTTCTAGAGAAATTAAAAGCCCAGAAATGCCCTTTGATGCTCAGAATGGGTTAATTCACAGGTAAGTTCAACTAATCTTCTAAAAACTGTTTTAAAAAATCTTGTTTAAAAAAAAAAATAACTAAAATAAAAAAAATCACTAAGTAAAGGTAATCAATGAAAAACAATTTTATATGAATTATAAATTTTAATGGACCCAGTTATATAAACCAGTTAGACCATGTTGCATTAAGCAGGCAAAAAGTGATTACAATTGTCATTAAAATTACAGGAAGTATGAAAATTATTTCCTTTCATGTTTCAAACAAATTAATGTAAAGATTGGGAATTGTCTACCCACTTGAAAATATTTGAAGCAGTTACTGGCAGTTAAGGTCATCATAAAGCAAAATAGCATCAAGTGGGTATTTAACTTACTAGAGGGTTTTGCTGCATCCTGAATGTCATTGTTGATGGCTTGTAGAATAGTAAAATAAATTTATATCAATGGTTGTTTGGTTGGGTTTTATGGCATGTCAATCCATTGGGTTATTTTATGCCAAAGATGTTTTTGTTTTATTCATTTTGATGGTACTCAATTTTTTTTAAAACTCAATTTTTTCTATTTAACCCATAGATGGGACCCACACTCTGGGTCATAGTGGACCTGGCAGTAATGGTGATGAAGGGGAACTCCATATTCCCTAGAGCTCCAGAATTGGTATTTTCACCATCAGATAGAGTTTAACGTCATACCCAGGACATTAAGATGCTCAGTCACCACCTTCTAGCACATATGATAAAAAGGGTTGGAGATTTGCCAATCATATAGGTGCTAGGGCTTGATGTGACCAGCCAATTGATCAGAGGGGGCCTCTCCATCCGCCTAAGTAAGGGCTAAAATGGAATGTTACATGCCATGGACTGCTCAGCCACCAGGGTTCCATCCTTAAGCATCACGGGTCTCCACCCATGACCAACATTGGGGGTGGGGGGTCTTACCCCTCTGCAGAGGTGCAGTCGGTGTATTCTAGAGCCCCAGCTGACATGGTTTTGAAATCTATGGAAAAGACTTAGAGATATTTGGAGCCAATTAACTAGTTGGTAAACAGATGAATGGATTTTGTGATACCCTAATTGTTAACTTTCATGTCATCTACAAAAATAACTTGATTGGACCCAATTTCTCAATATTATTGATTTATAAGATTAAGAAAAATCATCAAGTAGAAAATACATTATCTTTCAGCAATGTCATCATTAAAAAAAAGATTATAAAAAAAGAAACCCAAAATAATGAACAAAGAAATAACCTCAGTGATAATAGAAGCTAGCATTAAATCTCTAATGATAAATACCAAAGTCAGGGTGTCAGATTTTTCAACTTCACTCCTAGAGGCTGTAGCCCAACATATCATACCATTTGGGAATCAGGCTGACTGTAAGCAAATTAAAAACATTCTGAGCTGAATCTGGACCCACAGTCATAAAATTTTGAATTCCCAAGTTTTAACTACTGCGGTTGTTTTTGGCGATTTTTCGTGACAATTTTTTGTATGATAATTTAATATGTTCTCAATGCATGAAATGTCATTGTTGAGCCGAAGTCCCTATCAAGAACCCTCTGCTGGGGCTTGCATAATTGCTGCATGATAGGACGTCTCTTAAGCTAATAATTCATATTTACCTTCCTTGGCACTGTTAAAATATTTTCGGTCTATTTAATTTTATAAGAACATTCTTAAAGCTACAGCTAATTGAACATTGAATTAAATTTATTAGAATACTGTCACTCTAAAATCAATAGTAAAAACTTGGAAATAAAATGAATTTCTGAAAATATACAAATCAAGAATTGTGATAATAAATTACTTAATTCTTATTTCAAATACAATTTTTTTAGTCTTAAAAAAGTTTCAGTAAGGATAAAATTTTCTTATAATTACATTTGGGATTTATATAAAAAAGACAGCAGAAAAGATCAACAGAAAATAACTTTTCTATAGCAATCTAAAGAACTAATTTTATAGCTATTAATTCTTTAAACATTGCTTAATATCACTACCCCCCCTTTTTTTTCTTCATGAATGGAGTATAAAAAAAAATGAAATCTTATATACGATATAAAATGAGAGGCAGGCTTAACTGTAAAGAAATTGTATAATTCAACATTTATAACATAATGAAATTCGTGTTTATATAATAATATGTAAATAGGCCATAAAAATAGAATGAATCGAGATTTGATGAATGTGGGGGTAGATACATAAAACAAATTTTTTATGCTTACCTCTTTTTTCGTCAAATTACGTAAGTCATATCCAGTGGTAGTATATCTGCTACTGTATGAACCTAAAGTGTAGGGCTTAGTCAGGGAAGACGATGAGGGACTACTCTCTTCAGGGACACTGTATAATCCTGATTAAAAAAATAAAATATAAAATAAAAAATTATAATAAAAAAATTAGAAAATAAAATAGTTGTTGAAATAAAGATTGTGTGTATATTTTTTATTACAATTGCAATAAATAAAAAAATAAATAAATTAAAAAAAAAAAAAAAAAAAAAAAAAAAAACAGCTGCCCTCCCCAATTTTCTGTTGCTAATAAAAAATACTTAAATAAGAAAAGTTAAGAATAAAAAAATAATGATGTTGGTTTCAATAAGAAGCAGAGATAAACATAAGGATCAATAAAAAATTTGAGAAGAAAATATTAATAGAAACAAGAAGATTTGATATTTGAATTCTGAATATTCTTTATTGAAGTTGCAGAAAATTTGTCAAGGTTTTCTCGGCATTTTGAATCAACGTTGGAATGTAAAAGCAGTTTTTATTTCTTAGGTGATTCAACCAGTAGATCCGCTCATCTCTCACAAGTCAAACATTAATATGCAGCAAACGGTTCATAAAAATCTTCATTGATCTGCAATTTAAGATGTAATATACACAAAAGCTAAATGAGATCAATTCTTTATAAATGGCAGTCAACAAATAAAATAAAGATTGTTTTTGTTTTTAACTAAACTGCATAAAGTTATAAAATTATCAGGAGAGAGAGAGAGAGAGAAGAGAGAGAGAGAGAGAGAGAGAGAGAGAGAGAGAGAGAGAGAGAGAGTGTGTGTGTGTGTGATACACTTGAGATGGTTTTATTTTTAATTATTAAAAACCTTTTTTAATAAGGTGAGTAAAATATAAATAATGATATAAAATAAATTCAGGATAATCTTCTATATAAATATAAAGGACGGTGTGTATGTATATCCAAAGGAAACTATGAAAATAAAACAATTAATGACAAAATAAATACGTGGTATGTCAGAAAAGTTCCAGATTGATCGCATTCTTCAATGTGAGGGGCATCGTCCACTGCAAGTTCTTGCCATAGGGCCAGACGATCAACCAGCATGTCTACAAAGATATACTGTGGCGTTTCGTTCGTTCAGTGTGTGAGAAGATATGGCAGGACAACTCGTGGGTGCTTCACCATGACAATGCACCTGCCCACACTGCCCTGAGTATCCAAAAGTTCCTGGCCCAGAAGAACATCACTGTGCTGGAGCAACCTCCCTATTCGACCGACCAGGCCGATGTGATTTTTTTCCTCTTCCCCAAGCTCAAGGGAGTCATCAAGGGAACCAGTTTTGAGGATGTACACGACATCAAAAAGACAGTGACGATAGAGCTATGGAGAATCCCGGAAGAATCCTTCCAGGAGTGCATACAAGCGCAGCAGAGAAGGATGTGAAAGAAAGAAGACTCCAGGGGGATACTTTGAAGGGGATAACTTGTAGTTTGGATTTGAAATAAAATTTTTGTGACACCAGTCCTGGAACTTTTCTGACATACCTTGTATATATGCACACATTCACAATCACCAGAGCTTGCTTTTTGTGCAAAAATAATGAAGATTTTATTTATAATCATGAAGATATTTAAAAAGTAAGAGAAAGGAAAACCATTGATGCTTTCATGATTAAAACATAAACAAATCAATCATGGAAGACCAAAACAATCAATGGATCTATGAGACTAACTTTTTTTTTAACCCATCTCCCTCTCTACCCAAGCAACACTGGGCAGCTTCTAATTCATTATAAAACATGCAGCAGAAATACCTTCCACATTTTAAACTGCCGCCTGTGTGGTACAAATGAACTTAAGCAAGTGGTAATGGTAGCTCCATCTCACTAATGTCTCACCATTTCTTTTTCCCCTCCAGATATGAACATGGCTTGGCTTGGCATACACCATGTATTTGCTGTTGAAATGAATTTTTAAGACTAAAGAATATGTAATTGCTACACAGAACTTTGTATGTTCATTTCATGTTATGTTGGATAGAATTTTCAACCCAAAGCAGTATTGATTTACTATCCGGAACAGTATCATTCTGATATAACATGAAAAGTGCACAAAAAAGCTCTGTGTAGCAATTACAGATTTAATAGTGTTAAAAAGCATTGCAACAGCAAACACACAAGCCATGATTGTAACTGATTTTAGCTGCGCGGAAAAAAAAGATGGTTATACATTAGCTAGGTGGGGCTACCATTACCACTTGCCTAAGTTCACTTGCACCATAGGTGACAGGTTAAAATGTGGGAGGTTTTTCTGTCATACCCTGTAGATTGTATAAATTATCACAAAATGAATATTTTTTGTTTGAAAATAATATATGATGACAAAGAGTTTAACTCTTTGCCTACCAAATTTCCCCCATGGCTGTACCAAATTTTTTTTTTGTGAGTTTTTTTCACCTCAGAACTTATTTTATTCAAATAACCTTCAGTATAAGTAAAAAAAAAAAAGAAAAAAAAAAAAAAAAAAAAAAGAAAAAAGAAAAAAAGAATAAAGAAGAAAGAAGAAAAGAAAAAAAAGAAAAAAAAAGAAAGAAGAAAGAAAGAAGAAAGAAGAAGAAAAAGAAAAGAAGAAAAGAAGAAGAAAGAAGAAGAAGAAAGAAAGAAAGAAAGAAGAAAGAAAAGAAAGAAGAAGAAAAAGAAAGAAAGAAGAAGAAGAAAGAAAGAAAAGAAAGAAAAGGAAAGAAAAGAAAGAAAAAGAAAAGAAAAAGAAAAAAGAAAAGAAAGAAAGAAAAGAAGAAAAAGAAAGAAAGAAAAAAGAAAAGAAAGAAGAAGAAGAAAGAAAGAAGAAAGAAAGAAAGAAGAAGAAAGAAAGAAGAAGAAAGAAGAAGAAGAAAAAAAAAGAAGAAAGAAAGAAGAAGAAAAGAAAGAAAAGAAGAAAAGAAGAAAAGAAGAAAGAAAAGAAAGAAAAGAAAAAAGAAAGAAGAAGAAAGAAGAAAGAAGAAGAAAGAAAGAAAGAAGAAGAAAAGAAAGAAAGAAGAAAGAAAAGAAGAAGAAAGAAAGAAAGAAAGAAAGAAAGAAAAGAAAGAAAGAAAGAAGAAAGAAGAAGAAAAGAAAGAAAGAAAAAAAGAAAGAAGAAAGAAGAAAGAAGAAAGAAAGAAAGAAAGAAAAGAAAAGAAAGAAAGAAGAAAAGAAGAAAAAAAAGAAAAAAAAGAAAAAAAGAAGCTTTCTTGTAAGTAATTGAGAATTCAAATGAAAATGATACATTGAATCAGGTGTTCAAAGAGAAGGAATTATTGGTTGTAGGGCAGTTTTATGAATGACTCAGCAAATTCTATCACGGTCAATTTGAGACATTAGATAAGTTTCAATTTGAACAGCCACTGGAACTAAATCAGGATGAATTATGTCAAATTGTGGAAGTCAATCCACAGTTGACCAACCAAGAAACAGCACAGCTTATTATCCTAACTCATTTAGTTGCAATCAGCCAAGTCTCTAAACTTAGAAATTAGATCCACATTTACTGATGAATAACCAAAATAAACTGCTTCAATGCATGCACCACTGTACACCATCATCACCGATGATGAAAAATGCCACCTGTATAGCGAGGTGGACAAAGACAGGGATGCTGTAACCAAGCCAAAGTTTGTTTTATTGTTGGTATGAAGATTATCTTATTCTTCATCCTGAACACATGTTCTGCCCATCATAACTGGGGCCCAAGATCACACTGTACAGAAAACTTTCTTCTACTGGCCATCATGATAGAAGCACTAAAGAAGGACTAGAAAAATATCCCTTGTTGCCTGTCACATCAACCATTGCAGTTGGTCTACTCTAGCTGAGAACCGTGATGCCTGGCATCTCACCACTAACCGTGTTGTTCCCCCCTTTGAAAACACCCACAGAGATACCCTCAAAGATAAAATGCCACAGAGAGAGAGAGAGAGAGAGAGAGAGAGAGAGAGAGAGAGAGAGAGAGAGAAGAGAGAGAGAGAGAGAGAGAGAGAGAGAGAGAGAGAGAGAGAGAGAGAGAGAGAGAGAGAGAGATAGAGAGAGAGAGAGAGTCAGTCATGGATATCTGTGCTGCCAGCATGACCTGATGATGATGGTAGTAACATACATAAAAAAGCACATTAGAGACCAATTTCTGTTTTTCAGGTTTGTTTTATTCTTTATGCTGTGCACATAATTTGATATATGAAATAAATTTCATATAAGAGGAAAAACCACAATATCATCAAACGCTGACCAGACCTTCAGATGCAGCTAGTGATAGTGCTTGTCTATCCCACATTGGTCTTATCAGCCACAAACATGCCTGCAGTCCATGTAGACCACCCTCTTAATCTTCATTCAAGCTTTATCTTATCAGAGAGATCAGATTTTCACATGATCAATAATCTGTCTATAGCAGTCCATGTCTCTCCCATGCATATATTGACATCGTTTTCTATAGATAATCAACATACCCAGGTAGCAATATCTAGAATCTGCTTATAATCAAGAATAAATTCTTTAAAAGATTAATTTTAAACTGTTTAATAGAAAATGCCTGTTAAAACCTATTAAAAGAAAATAAACCTTGTATAGATTAATATCTTAGAGAGAAAGAAAAGAGAGAAAATGTTCAATCACTATTTCTTTTATATTGATAGTATTTTCTAAAGGTATAATAATGATTGGTTGAATGGTTGGATGTCAACCCTTGTTGATAAAGACGTTTTGTTTGATTCATTCTCGATGGGTACTAAATTTTCTTTTTAAACACAATTTTTTAGAACACAATTTTTAAACTCATTTTTTTCTATTTAACCCATAGATAGGACCCTAACAGTTATTACCACCCTGGGTGGACCTGGGAATAATGGTGCTGAAGGAGTACTCCACATTCCCCAGAGCTCCAGAATTGGAACTTCCCCATCAGATAGAGTTTAACCTCCTACCCAGGACATTAAGACCCTCAGCTACTGCCTTCTAGCACGTATATGATAAAAAGGGTTGGGCTTTACATAAGGGCAATAGGGTTGGGACAATCATACATGTGCTAGAGCTTGATGCAAGTAGCCGATTGATTGGAAGGGGCCCTCTTCAAATGCCTGTCTAGACTAAGTAAGGGCCAAAATGGAATGTTGCATGTCATAGACTACTCATCCACCAGGGTTCTATTCTTGGGCATCACAAATCACCACCCATGGCCAATAGGTGGTCCCACTGGGGAGGGGGGTACAATAATGATCATGCTTAGGGGATGCTCTGAAACTATTTCTTAAAAAGAAAATACAATAGACATTAAGAAGTTTATCATAATTTTCTTGTATCCAAAAAACAATCCATGTGAGCAACAAGAGTAAAAAGCAAAAAATTTAATAATTCTATGTATTTCTTATTACCTGTCCTTAGCCTGCTTGAAGCAGAGTTCGTGTGATAAATTTGTCTGCTGCTTGTCAGCTCTTCCTTGTCTTCTGGCACATAATGTGGATCGAGGTCCTTTTTTCGGCTTTCTAATTCCTTGTTATCTTCTATCAATCGGTTATCTGTTATTAAAACAAAAATAAATAAAGAGTAAAACTTGGTGGATGGTCAAGTCAGTTGTGAAAAAATATTGCAAATACTAGTTTCATTTTACGCAGGGAAAAAAAAAAAAAAAAAAAAAAGCCAACAGATTTAATTAAAAAACTTTTAGGATACAAAATCACGTGGCACACAACATCAGTATTGTGCAATAAAGTATTTTTCAACTTAAAAAGTTAATTTGTAAAAATTTTAAATAAAAGATACAATTTTTTGTTTGTTTGTTTAAGTGAATGAAATTGTTCTTTGTTTATCAAGAATGTAAACAAAAAACACGTTTGAATAGAACATCTAGTTTTGATTAAAATCTGTGTATATATGCACAATCCTGAAGGTCTTTTTTTTTTCTTTTTTTCTTTCTTTTTCATTAAGCAACAGCACAACACACTCATTGAATGTAAACAGATCTTCAAACAGGAGACAAAAATAAATGGAAAGGAAAACTAAACTTTTGAAAATTCTACAGGTATTCAAAAAAACAAAAAAAACAAAAAAACAAAAACAAAGCAAAATCAACTGATAAGAATTATAAACAAAACAAGAATGATTTTGAAATTCAAATGCCTTAAAAGCTGAACAAGTAATCAGAGAATCTATTTGTTTGAATTTTTGAAATGAGGCTTGATAATTTGGATTATCTACATTTTTCAGACTGTTGTCTTCATCTTTATTGTTATATACACAACGTTTCGGCTGATGTGCCCTCCGGCTTTCTTCAGGTTTTTCTAGGTAAACTTGGGAGCCTTTTTAGTTCCATGAAAGATTCTGTGTTCACCTAAAAGGTTTCCCAGATTTCAAGAGGAAACCCCTGAAGAAGGCTGGAGGGAACATTGGTTGAAACATGTGTACATAACAATAAGGATTAAGACAACAGTCAGAAAAATCTAGATAATCTATAGCATATCAGTATTTTCTTTTTAGATTGAAAAATGATTCCCTTTTCAATCTTTGATTCTAATTTTTAGTGTTTTTTGACGGCTTATAAAAAAAATATCAGATTAATGAAGTACCATTTCCTAATTTGTTTTAAAGGCATAAGATAAGACTCAAGAAAAAAAAGGAACAAAAAAAAAAAAAAAAAAAAAAAAAAAAAAAAAAAGGAACAAAAACATAAGATTAGTTATGCTATTATAACCAACAAAGTGTTTAAAATTTTTAAATATTAAAAAGACAAAAGAAGTTTGATTTTTAAAAAAAATTATAATTTCATATAACATTCAAAATTTCCATATTCAAAAATTAAACATCAAATAAATAAAATTTGTAAATTATCTAGAGTTCATTAATAGAACAATGCATCCAACTTCCTTTCAAAAAACATCAAAATGATACTTTTGTTTATGCATCAAGTGTTTTATTTAAAGGACATCAAGTATCAGTGAAAAAAATTACAGAAAACTTAAGAGGAAGAAGAAGATCTGAATTTGAGTATCTGACAGTTTATAGAAAATATTAGAAAAGCAATTTGTAAATCAATAAGAAAACTTTTAATATTGATGCATGAGAAATAATAATTCACACATTTTGTAAATAGAGAATTTTATAAAACCCTCATCAAACAGTTTGAATATCAAAGCATTATCAAATTCACAATGTCAGCAGTTTGAAATATTTTTTTTCTTCTCCATTTTATAACTGTTTAGATCATTAACATTAGGTCATGCAAAAAGAATTGAACACTTCACATTCATGTCAGTTGAAGCTGAATAAATTAATCTCATATAAAATGTCCAATAGAACAAAAAAAAAAAAAAAAAAAAAAAACATTATTCGGGATTTTTTAATGCTTAGGTTTAACTTCAAAGACGAGTAAATATGAAAGTGTCATTAGAATCTAACAGAAGACCCCCCCCCCAGTGTTATTCATATTACAATGGTACCTAGACTTGCGAGTGCCCCAACTTATTTTTTAATCTTTTATTTTGTGTTGAGAGCTAAAATTTGAGGTATCAGTGAGCTTCAAATACGTTTATGTTAATAAGTTCACTAAAAACATTTAAGTTTCCAAATTTATTTTGGCAAAGAAAAATATTTATAAAAAAGATAAACATTAAAACATGACAGCACCTAATTATTTATTATCTTTTTATACAATACACTGCTATTTTTCTTATTTAAAAAAAAATGAAACAAAAATTTTGGGTGCTTTTGGTGGGGGCTGGAATTTATTAATGGCATTTCTATTATGAAGCCTCATCTTAAATTGAGTTACAAGTGGAACTCGTAAATCAAGGTACTACTTAGATCAGTTAAGAGTTAAGATGAGAATCTTTGCCTACAATGAAAAGTATTTGGATTGAAAAAAAACCCAGAGATAGCACAATATGAATCATTATGTGATCAAAAAGATATCTGTAGACAAATTATTATCAGTATGTTGAAGGGCGTCTTGCATGAAGTAATGGTTAGCAAGCTGGATTAGCAGACTATTATTAGTGGGTTCGATTCTTACTGGGCACCCCATACTTCTGGTCTTGTGCCACATCTAAGCTAAGCTCAGTAAATAACTCCTATTAGTGTACCGATACAAAAATGATGGCTTTATTATTTTAACCTTAATATTAAGTATTGACTTATTTAAACATCTATTTTCATAACTGAAACTTTTTTGTTCCATCTTCAGTTACAAAAAGTATTCTTAGATATTTATCAACATAACTTTCACTAGAATAGAAATGTGTAACTACCAATATTCCTGATCAATTCTACTAGTAAATATCATTTCACAAAAAGGATTTGGGTCATTCTTAGAAATCAGTAACAACTTAACCCTCTCAGGCAATTTGTTGCATATTTACAAAAGTGAATTATATACAATTATATACAAATTCAGACTACAAAGAGTAAATATGGCCTTTTTTTTACATTTGGTATGATCAAAATAAATTAAAATTCTTAAGACTTCATTAATATTTGGAATGGTCCAATGAGGAGTCTTTTGTTTTAATGGATTTAAAAAAAATTTAAATTCCTTTTGAAAACAGATTTTACATATCTACCAACCATGAGTAGGATGTGACACAAGGTCAATTTTTTAAGTGGAGTTTGAATTCATAGTTTTCCTTCTAGACTGGTTGCCCAACCAAGGTTAAAGAGTCCAGTCTACCTTATTATTTACCCATAGCTTGAGGGGAGAATAGTTGGATTCATACCTTTCCCAAGGGTATTAGTGCTATGTGAAATGCAAACAGCCTCATCCAGGATTTGAACCTGTCACACCATGTCCATTTCCTATGATGATATGAATTATCATCATGCACCTCCATTTTAAATTTGAAAGCAGATTTTAGGTAATTTATGAAGTTTGGGCAAAGTATTACAAATATTCTAAATAAATATGAGAATAATGACTGGTTGTTTTAGGAATTTTAAATGAAATAAGATATTATATCTAAGAATGATATGAATATCACTGAGTTTGTTAGTTGTTTGGTTTTTACGGCATGTCAATCCATTGGGTTATTTTATGCCGAAGACATTTTTTGTTTTATTCATTCTTCATGGGTACTCAATATTTTTTTTCAAACATTTGTTTCTATTTAATCCATAGATGGGACCCCAACAGGCACTATCACTCCAGGTCAGAGTGGATCTGGGAGCAATGGTGAAGGGGTGCTCCACACTCCCCAGACCTGGAACCTCACCATCAAATAGAGTTTAACATCATACTCAAGACATGAAGACCATCAGCCACTGCCTTTTAGCAAATATATGATAAAAAGGGTTGGGGCTTGCCATAAGGGCAATAGGATTGGGACAATCATATAGATCCTAGGGCTTGACACAACCAGCTGATTGATCAGAGGGGGCCTCTCCGACTGCCCGTCTAGCCTAAGTAAGGGCCAAACTGGAATGTTGAATGTCATGGACAGCTCAGCCACTGGTGTTCCATCTTTAAGTATCAGGGGTTGCCACCCACAGCCAACAGGTGCAGAAGTGCAGTCAGTGTATTCTAAAGCCCCCGTCAACAGGGTTCATGAATATCACTTAATAAATACAATGCCAAGTGGAAAGAATTCAACAAAATAATTTTTTGTAAGTACCAGATGGGATGTCTATTTTGTCAATTGAACAATATTGGTTAAATTGACTAAATAGATGTTCTATATTTTGTTGAACCATTACTAAAATATTATGAGCAATATAAAAATAATTAAAATTAAAGAAACTAAAAAAAAAAAATTGATTGAAAAACTAGAATATGCTGTATGAATTTAAATGTAACTAGAAAGAATTAATATTTGTTATAAGACAAAAAAAAAAACTTTTATTGGATTTTCTAATTGGTTAAAAGTTGGATTCTTTTAATAGGTAAAATGTTTTATTGTTAACTGAATTGGGATATTAGTGTTTCTAATTCAGAGTTTAGAACCAAGAGTATGAAGTAAAAACCATTTGTTCAGTAAACTTGTTAATAATTTTAAAGATAAAGAAAGATTAACAAATTAATAATACTTTGGAGTTAGGGCACCAGAATAAAAATTCATAATAGTTCTACAAGAAATGTAAACTATCTCAAAATCAAAAGGTTTCTTTCCTTTCTGAATTTTTAAGATGAGGCTTGATAATTTGTATTATTTAGATTTTTTTCTAACTGTTGTCTTCATTTTTATTGTTATATACACATCATTTCAGATGATGTGCCCTTAGTCTTGTCTTGTCAAACTTGAGAAATTTCATGTCATAATCAGGAGCCTTCATGGAACTTCAAACTTAACCCTTTATTTAATCCATTGGGGTAGTTAGTTCTCATTACATGTTGGACACATGGTGTAATGGTTATAAGGGTTGAGTCAATACAGTTCTAAGTGACAATCACCTGGAGATTGCAGGTTCAATCCCAACTACAGGTGAAAATAACAATACTTAACATAACTTAACACTTGTAACCAGTCATGGTTAACAGAATGAGAACACTCTACCCCAATGGATTAAATAAAGGGTTCAGTTTGAAGTTCTATGAAGGCTTCAGAGATTGACATGAAACACCTGAAAAGACTTTAGGGCACAGTAGCCAGAACATTATGTATATAACAATAAAAAAAAATAACAGTCTGAAAAATCTAAATACAAAATTTCTACCCTCTGCGGCCAAACTGATGCTGAATGTATTGGTTCACCATTCCTTCGGATCACGCAGAGAGGAGGGCCTTGTCGCTTGGGCAACCCAGGGCCTCCATACATCTTGCCCAGGCTCTTTCTTTTTTTTTTTTTGACCCTTTGTTATTATCATCTATAGTTGTTAGTAGTAGATTTTTTAAAAGTTATGAAAATGTTAAATAAACCAATTTATTCAAATATAATTATTAAAATGAATTGGAACCAAAATTCATTCTGCATCTAATTATAAATCTTTCAACTGATCACCCCCCCTCCACCACTTGGTCACTATTTTCAGAAGGTCATATTTCAAGAAAGAAGAGGAGAAAGGCTATGAATAGACTAGCAGAAGGCAATTTAGTATTTCATTGGAAATGAATGAACACCAGTTTGATCTTGACAAAATTTAAAGCAACAAAAAACTTGATTTAAGTTTACAAAACTAATTTTCTTTTTTTTTTTTACAACTAATTTTCTGCAATTATCTGCACAATCAAAACCAAGATTAAAACATTAAAGATATTGAAATTTTGCAATCCACTTTAATATTTATTAATCGCTCGTTTTAAAAAGTCTATGATGTTACATCAAACTTAGAATTAGTTTTTTTTCTTCTTTTGAATTAGCATTCATTGTAACACTATCAAAATAGTGTGGAGGCATGTAGTGTAATGGTTACCATTGTAGGAAATGGACACAACAAGAGTTCAAATCTTGGATGCTGCTGTTTGCATTTCACATAGTGCTAATACACTTGGGAAAGGTACAAATCCAATTATTCTTTCTCCAGCTATGGGTAAATAGTAGGGCAAACTGGGCTCTTTAACTATGGTATGGCAACTGGTCTAGGAGAAGGAAAACCATGAATTCACACCAAAGGGGCTCTCCTCTTAGTCAAAACTGCTTTGAGAGCTTCTCTTCCTCAATATCTTCTGCAATATCCTGTATTCGATACGCCATGATCATGATGTTATCACGAGTATCTAGATATTTTTCTAGATAAATAGCATGAAATTGTTAATAGTTCCAGATATAAGTTATCATTGGAATGGCCTATTGTTGGCATCAGCCAAAAAAGTGGGGGAGTCTATCCTCTTTTTACTCCCACTAGACCAGGGAAATTGCTTTTCTTTCCTGAGGTGTAGCGCCACACATACTGTCAGCTTTCCTTTACCACACAGATCAGATAACCAAGCTCAGGTGTTGAACTGGTGGGACTGGAATCAAACTCGGAAAATTGTGATTCTTAGGCAGATGCTTTGTCAACAGAGCTAAATAAAATTTGTTAAAAAAGTCTATATATGACTAAAAAAACAAAAAGGCTTTATTTTCGTAATCTTTATGTTGACATATACTTGTTTAAATAGCATAAATGCTAAAAAAATTCATATAAAGCATTCAAAAAGTCGGGGGGTGGGGTGTTCTTCTTAAAATGTATAATTAAATGTTAATGTTAATCAGAAATTAAGTTAATAATGAAACTAAATGCCTGCCTTTATTGGATTTCCAACCAGACCATGAAGTTGTCAAGCAAACTACAATAGAAACGATGCATAAGGCATACCAGAATAATGGGTTCAAGATTGGAAGGTTGATAAAGACATGCATTTATTTTCATTATATGGATTTCTGATTAACACACACATATATGGAGAAATGTAGACAAATACAGGATGTTGTAGAAAATGGATGTTCATTGTAGGTAGTGATTTCGAGGTTGTAACGTTTCGATCTGTTATACCTTCTTCAGGACTTTAGGATAGAGTTCTTGCTTCAATGGTGTACATTTCAGTATGAAAATATTCAATAAACATCCATTTTCTACAACATCCTGTGTTTGTCTACATTTCTCCACATACTGTCGGATTAATTTCTTATATATATATATGAATCAATCCGGTTACTATCTTGGCTGTAGGTAGCTCAGAAATGTCTAGCCACACTGAAGAGGCTTGATAAGTCGAAACATGTCTGGATGACTAATATATATATATATATATATATATATATAATATATATATATATTATATATATATAAACCTCTGCACAAGCAGGATGTGACACAAGGTCTATTTCTTAAGCAAAGTTTAACTGGTTTGCATCCAGGTAACTGAGGCCATTTCCTAGAATGATAGCCATTAAATGTTCCTCCACATGTTTAATTATACCAGGACCCCCCCCAAAAAAAAAAAAAAAACTATGGGTTTTTTGAGTATTTAAATGCGGGTTAAATCTGCCCCCATAGGTTTTTATGTATGTCAACTTTTATTTTGGTTCAAAAATTGAAACTACCACTCAAATAATTATCTGTCGAAATTGCAAAGTTTGAAAATTCTAAGGGAACAACCATACCAAATAAATGGTATTTTAATGGTATGATTAATCTAAATGGTATTAATCAATTTCTGACTAAATTTACACATTTAAATATCCAAGCTTCAATCATGAGCTAGTTTACAAAATATCTTAATCCAGGTAATGGTATATAGATAAGTTTTCTTTAATATTAAAATCTATTTTCAAGTACAATATACTTTCATGATTAACAACAAAGATTGTTGTTGTTGACATATTTGTCTCATGAGTTGAATAAAGAAATGTTTGGTAATCATTATTTTTATATTTTAGAGTAAATTTGAAAAGAAAAAAAAATCATAAGGTCATTAATTCTGAAGTCAAAAATACTTTGTGTAAAATTCATTCCATGATAAATATTATTAGATTGTTTAGTTTGTGAGATAATTAAAAATGAAGCATTATAAATGAATAAATAAATAAATATTATTTGGGTGGGAGTGGGGAATTAAATTCAAGCTTTGCATGGGTTGCAATAAATGAGGACCCCCTCCCCCAGATTTACAAAGAATTAAGTCATTTTTTTGGTTTTTTGTTTTAAAAAAGAAAATTTTGAAGTTTCCAAAGAATAGTAATTACATTAAATCAGTGGTTTTCAACTTTTTCCCCCCTCATCTATGGACCCCTTTTAATTCATATTTTACTCTAGTAGAAAAAAATGGCCATTTAATGCTTTAAAATCCTATTGTTTTTATAATTAGATATTTTTTTGCTTGCCCGGACAAAAAAAAAAAAAAGTTATAGTGTCCCCATGTGTCCATATGAACTCTGGTTAAGAACCACTGCATTAAATAATCAAATTAAAGAATTTTTTTTAATTAACCACCTATTTCAATTATCAGAAGATGCAAGTACCAAAACAAAATGTTAACATTTGAAAATTTGTATACTGCACAATTACTATATATATTTTATAGAAAATATTTTTATCTCTTCAGAGATACGGGTATATTTCTTTTAATCTACTATATTTTGAAATAAGTGGAATAAATTAAAACTAATTATGATAATTAAAACAAATATCATGACTGTAAACTAAGAGCTGTAAATTTGATAGTCTTAAAAAAAAAAAAAAAAATGTTGAAGTTAACAAGTTAAAAGTAAGAATGATATTTTGCTGGTTAGAAAAGAGATAAAAGGCTTCAAGACTGTAAGTATTGCTGGTGCTAAGGAAATATAAAACCGAACTTAACACCTTGCAGCAAACAATAAAAGCAGCAGAGGTGATCACTTACTGCTACTAGATTCGATGGCAGCTGAAAAATAACACATAAAAATATCTAAGTGGAAAGATACGAGTTGAAAACAAGTTGACAAATCATAAAACTAACAGAAGAAAGACAAATTAATAGAAAATGAGAAAGCAATAATATTCACTCTCAAAATGTAGAATATGGAAATTGCTATTGATCAGCTTTAAATATTAAGAATAATTGGTTGTTTGGTGGTTTTATGGCACATCAACACTTTTTGGGTCATTTAATATTGAATCAAGTTATTTTGATAAGTGATCTGTTTAACTTCATGTGTATCATTTTTTTTAATTAATTTTTTTTTAACCAAATTCTTTTTGTCTGAATTTTTGAGAACAAATTATTCAAAATGATTTCCTAAGTTGAATCATTGCTATCGATAAACAAGGAACACTTGAAGAATGCCCGAGGGTACAACGACCAAAACATGTTTTTACATTTCACAATAAAGATGAGGACAACAGTTTAAAAAATTAATACAAATTTTTTTTGACCAAATTCATATGTATTAATAATTAGGTAGAAATTATTTTGGTGATAGATTTATCATTAACTTCACGTGTATCCATAAATTGGTAACTAGGAATGAGAATATGATTCTTTTAAAAAAAATGACGAAAAATATTTAGACAAAAATCATAAATGTTCCAGTTTTTAAGAACATTTTAAAAAAAGATATAAATGATATAAACATGACTATCTTTCAAAAAGTTTTTGAAAAATAGTACGAATTTGAAAGCTGATCAACATCATCTCCTTTCAAGCCTGACATACCAGTGACAGATGATATCGTTGATAAAATCTCTGGAAAGAAAGACTGGTCACCTGTGAGATGAAAAGTCTAAGAAGAACAGCAAACAAGACAAAGAAAGACAAACTGAGGAAATAAGAAACATGACAGGAAAAAAACAATCATCCTACAACATATTACGCAAAAAAAAAAAAAAAAAAAAAAAAAAAAAAAAAAGGTGGATTGACCATCTCACAAGGATCCACTGGTCATCTGGTCCGATAACTCCAGATACTAGGACTTTGGAGTGAGCCCAGAGTAAAACTAAGATGATGCTAGAGTGAATCTATGGCATAAACATGTCATTTCTCTACATCTCCTGACATGCCATGGACAAACAGATATATCCCTGTGACATGTTTATGTACAAACAGATGGAAGAAAGAAAAAGAAGAAAAGCATGAATTTCAATTAAGAAAGCATGCAAATATTTTTTTAGTCTATTTTACACAGTTTGGATTTTATATGTTACATCAATATATCAAATAAAAAGGAGTATCAGAAAACTGAAAATATTTAAGTGAAACAGAATAAAAGCAAAACTATATGAACTCTTGCAAACATTTCCAAGGATTTGAAGATCAATTTTACAAATCTATCAAGTTAACTGAGTGTAGTATTTTTAGAATCATCTAACATCAAAAAATCTGAAGGATTTATGTATGGAATGACACTTCAGCTTAGAATGAAAATGAAATATCAGAGCAACGTTCTGAAGATCAAAGAGTTGCACTCCAGCACTTCTAAGATGAGAGCATCTGTTCTCGTGAAAATCATAGAGTTATTTTAAAAACTGCAAGATACACAAGATGGAAACAATTATAATTTATATATATATATATATATATATATATATATATATATATATATATATATATATATATATATATTTTTTTCAAAAAAAAAAAAAAAAAAAAAAAAGAAAAAAAAAAAGCAGCATATGCAGACACACACACATAATTATTTAATTTTTCTGGATGAATTTTTTTTAAAGATGAGGCTTGATAATTTGTTATTTAGATTTTTCAGATTGTTGTTCTCATCTTTATTGTTATATACACAATGTTTTGGATGATGTGGCCTCCAGCCTTCTTCAGGGGTTTCTTGTTAAACTCGGGAACTTTCTAGTTAGAAGCAGCAGCCTTCATGGAACTTTGAACCAAACCCTTTATTTAATCCATTGGGGTAGATTTTTCTCATTCCATTAACCATGAAGGCTTCAGAATTGAACAAAAATGTTTCACCTGATAAAGGCTGGAGTGCACAACGACTGAAATGTTGCGTATATAACAATAAAGATGAGGCCAACAGTCTGAAAAATGTAATTAATACAAATTAACTTTTTATTTTTATTTTTTGGGTGGGTTTGGTGGGTGGGGGGTAATAGATTTCCACAACTGCAAATGCAATACTATGATCTGGGGAACAACACTGAGGCAGACCCCATAGATACTACGCCATCATTCCAACAGAAGATATAGATAAATAAGCAAACAGAAAAAGTCACTGTTCATTATATAGACAGATTATTAAAGTATATTAATACATTTGAAGAAAAAAAAAAAAAAGACAACCAAAAGCATATTACACCCTGTCAGCTGGGGGAAGAGAATACGTTGACTGCAGAGAGGTAAGACCCCCCCCCATTGGGGCCCACTTGTTGGCCCAGGGTGGCAATCTGTAATGCCTGATGACAGGATCCTTGCGGCTGAACAGTCTGGGTACTAAGTGATCCTGTGACATGTAACACTCCACTTCAGTCCTTATTTGGGCTAGATGGGCAGTTGAGGAGGCCCGTTCAGATCAATTGGCTGGTCATATCAAGCCAAGCACCTATATGACTGTTTTGACTGTATTCTTCAAATTGCTGTTATGGCAAACACCCAACCCTTTTTATCATATGGGTGCTAGAAGGTGATGACTGAGGGTCAATCACCAGTTTATTAATTCTATCAATGTGTGCTGTGTGTCATGGACTACTCAGCCACCAGGATTTCATCCTTAAGCATCACAGGTCACCAGCCACAAGCAACTGATGGCATCATTGGGAGGGTGGGGGGTTACCCCCCACCCCCATGCAGAGTTGCAGTCTGTATTCTTCTGCCTCAGCCAACAGAGCAAAAAAAAATTAAGAGGAAAATGGGTCCATGGGTTAAAAAAAGGAACCACTGCTATAGAGTAAGGAAAAGCTGATTTTTAAGAATATTTTACTCTTGGGGATCAAAACTGAAATTTAAGACCAATATGAAAAATAAGTAGCTAAAATAAAATCAAAAACAAAGTTGGTGCAATAGACTACTGTTGGTATCAGCCAGACAGCGAAGAAGTCTATCTCCTTTTCAATAACACTAGACCAGGGAGATTGTTTTTGCTGAAGTGGAGTGCCACACCTACCGTCAGCTCCCCACTTTATCACAGAGATCAGATTACCCAATATGTGCTACTCATACACCGAGTTGGTGGGGACCGGTATAAAAATCAGAACCTTGTGATTCCAAGGTTGTGTGCTTTACCGACTGAGCTAAACCGCCCCCCTTGAAATAACCAGATGATATTTCCTGGTGACCACTGAAAACAATGCAATTAAATAATGAATGTATATCTCTTTGCTAAAGACTTCTTTGATTCATTGAAACTAACAACAACAAATAAGCACAAAGCAAATTTCTGAGAGAGAGAGAGAGAGACACTAAAGAGAGGAAGTAAGTATTTGACCTTATTCTGCATTCTCAACAACAGTGATGTCTTGACGCTGGGTAATACTTAATTGAGAAAGAAAAAGAAACAAAAAAACAAACTTTATAGTATATTATCTACGATGAAGGTCTTTTATCATTGTGTAGGTAGAAGCAAATATATTGCAAGTTTGTAAAATCATTTTTGAACAAAACAAATGTTTGTAGTACAGCAACTTGGCTGTATCTAATACATTGATACCATTTGTTTTGGTAGGACTTGAAACTTGCTTGCTAATCATTACACCATGTCCAGTCATGGCGTAATGGTTAGCAAGCTAGTCTCGGAGATACATTACTACTAAAAAGCGAGTTCGATCCCCGCTGGATGTCCCATACTTGGGACTGTGTCAAATCCTACCCCTGGTGAACGGGTTAGGTAAATTAATTTTTTTTATTTTTTATTTTTTTAATACCATTTGTTTTGTCAGAAATTCTTTTTAGAAATATTATTAACTTTTTGATGAATATGACAAAACATTTAAATGATCAATATAAGCAGAAAAAGAAAGATTTCTATTTTAATTGCTGATAATAGTTTGGGATTTACAAAGTAAAATTAGGGAAATCTCATCTTTCTGATAGGATAAAGCAAAAATTCTTCCAAGCTGTAGCTGTGTCAGTGCTACTGAATGGCTGCACCACTTGGACTCTAACGAAGCACTTAGAGAAAAGGCTAGAGCTACACAAAGATACTGCATGCTGTCTTGAACAAATATTGGAAGCAGCACCCCACAAGAATGTAGCTGTAGTGCCACTTGCTCCCTATCATGTAAACCATCAAAGTAAGATAAAATGAGAATTCTTCCAAGTTATAACTGTATCAGTGCTACTGTATAGCTGCACCACTTGGACTCTAACGAAGCACTTTTAAAATAAGTTAGATGGGAACAGCACAAGGATGCTGCATGCTGCCTTGAACAAATCTTGGAAGCAACATCCCACAAGAAAGCTGCTGTATGGCCACTTGCCTCCTATCACACAAATTATGCAAGTAAGACATGCTAGACACAGTTGGAGAAGCAAGAACAAACTCATGTGATGTTCTCCTGTGGACACACCAGTGTAGGCCAGCCAGCCAGCCAGCCAGCAAAACCTACATCAATCAGCTCTGTGCAGATTCTGGATGCTGTGTGGGAGACCTACCAAGGGTGATGACCTATAGGGATGGTTGGAGAGAGAGAGTCATGGATATCAGTGCTGCTAGCATGACCTGATGGTGATGATTTCTTTTTAACAGCTGGATCTGCATCAACTTTGTTATTTTAAAGTCTCAAAAAAAATTCTGTTTTTATTCCAATCTCTGCTCTCCTGGCAAAAAGAAAGTGGTAGTAAAATAGAATGACAAAAGATCTCCAGGCAACAACCAAAAAAAATAAGTCACTATTCTTGAGAGAAATTGCCTTGGCTTTTATCTTTCTTCGCTGCCCGAACCATTCCAGCCAACAGAGGAGAGACAGAGTGCTTATAAAGACATTACTTATAACCTGAAAGTTGTGAGTTCAATCTCTGTGCTGGGCAGTACAGTTCACTCCACTTTCTCTTCATCTACTTATAAGAGATAAATGGACATCTTGCATGCAAGCAAGCACCTGCTTAGATTCACAAAGTAATTTGTTTCTCCTCTTGCTTCAAACTTTACCTGCACTTTCTACAAAATCTTGCATAAAATTGACAGCTGGCTTTAGACATTTCTGTCTTGCAAACTAAAGAATTCTATGAATGATTAATTAAAATTATTTAATCTCAATTTACCTTTGCTCATTTGTGTGGAAATTTCATCAAAATGACTAATCTTTTATAATAAATGGGAATGGCAGTGTCTCATTTTTTAAAACTTTACTCCTAGAGGCCATAGCCCAGCATATCATACCATTTTGGAATCAGGCCAACTTTATGAGCAAATTAAAAACATTACGGGCTAAATCCAGACCTGCAATCCTGAAATTTTTGATCCCCAAGTTTTACTTACTGCGATTATTGTGGGATTTTCTGTGACAAATTTTTTGTATGATAATTTTTAGAACTCGGGAGGGGGGAGAAAAAAAAAAAAAAGAAAGAAAGGAAATAACTAGCTTAATTGCCGCCTACCAGGGTGGTTTTTAAAGCTAGTATTCAAATGAGATTAGAAAAAAATCAAAAGGTTTATCTAACAATTTAATCCTTGGTGATTTTAAAAGACCATCACAAAAGTTATAAAGCCAAACTGGGTCAAAACCAAACTGAATAGAAAAAAAAAAAGGTCAGAATAATTGGGTCAAAAGCAAAGAAAAAGAAGAAAAGAGAGCAGACACCTAAAAAAAAAATAAATAAATAAAATAAAACATGGCTAAGTGAAGATATTTTATAATTGGTACCTAAGTCACTAAGATCCATCAACTTAACTGAATATAAATTCTACACCCCAACATCATTGAGCCACATAAGTACAAAGCGACATTTCTTTTTTTTTGTATTGGGGGAAGGTAGTAGTAGTAGTAGTAGTAATAATAGGAGGAATTATAAGAAAACAAAGGATACAGTAATTTCATTGTAAACCCAATTGTTTTTACTGTTAAACACTAACAAAAGAAAATTATGATGAAAATAGTCTAATGTGCACAAAGGAAATGAACAATGAACAATAATGAAAAATATCCTGTCAATTTTTATAAAGTGATCCATAACCAAATTAATGTCAAGAAATTTTCTCGGATTTCTCTTATAACATCCAAAAATAGAAAAGTAAGATTTCAGTAGATTTTTTTTTTCCAAAATAAGTGACCAAACAAGAGTGTCTTCATTAGAAGTTGTGTTTTGACTTTTTCTGTTGACTTTCATTTTGCCTGGTTTTGTTGACACTGAAAGACAAGTTGCTTTAAAGCTATTAAAATAGACTTAAATAATATCATTCTTGTGCTCTCTCATACACGCCTCATTTAATTTCAACACCTTTAACAAATGTTTTGTTTAGTCTGAGGGAAAAGCTCTGTTTAGCTGTTTATATGTCACACACACACACACACACACACACACACAGTTTATAGAGTTTTATTCTGTTGGGTTGGTGCATCATTATTGTGGCTTCTTTTTAATAAATTTTATTCAACAAAAACAATAACAATTGGTGGTTTTATTTCTTTGAATTTTTGAGATGAGGCTTGATAATTTGTATTATTTGAACTATTGTCTTCATCTTTATTGCTACCTGTACAATGTTTTGGCTGATGTGCCCTCCCGCCTTCTTCAGGTCTTTCTTGTCGGACTTTAAATGTTGTACAGATAACAATAAAGATGAGGACAATAGTCTAAATAATTAAAATAATTCAAATTGGTGGTTTGTTTAATTTGTTTCATAAAAATAATCCTCTCTTTTCAGAATGTGTATTGAAAATCACATCCACATTTGTCACATTATACTCTACTACTTTGCAATCTCAATGAACTTTTTGGTGAAGGAACAGTCAAGAAAAGCCAAGTGTAAAGATGGTTCAGGAAGTTCAAATTGGATGATACAAACCTTGCAGATGAAGAAGGAAGAGGTCAACCATTAAATTTCAATGACTAGGCATTTTTGGCAGACGTGGAAGAGGATAAAAGCTTGACAACAAAAATGTTGGTCAAAATTTCAATGTGAACCATTCAACCATCATTTGTCATCTCAAAAAGCTTGTATGGAAAGTATGGAAATTAGCTGGATGGGCCCTCCACAATCTCTCCAATAACAACAAAGATGAATGTCTCAGAATTTTTACCGATTTGCCACAATAATTATGCACCAACACAATACTATTCATTTTAA
>CM042157.1:80122199-80198684 GCA_023376005.1 Doryteuthis pealeii
GACAATTCAAAGACCACTTTTAAGAGCTTTAGACCTTTAGTTATTTTGTCTGACTCTTCAACCAGAACATTTTGTTTTTTATTTTTCCCCAATCAGCTGTTATCACTTAATTAACAGCCTCCCAATATTGTGTTCATCTCTATGCTTGGATGATAATGATATTGTGTTCATCTCTACGTTTGACCTACTTAGAAGGCTACTGGTGCCTAGTATATGCACTGATTTCAGTGTTATTCTCTGTTGGAGTCTACTTGGAAGACAGGAGTTCAAACCCCTGGACCCAAGAAAGAAAAGGTAACATTGTAAGAGTGAAATAATTAAGGTAGTGGATTAACTGATACAAGATATTCTAAGGTGAATTAATTGATATGAGATATCCCAAGGAATGGACAACAGGAGGAGTCCAGTATACTTCTATGGATTGAATAAAGAGGGTTTGTAGTATAATTGTTATCTGTTCCCTGAAGCTTACAGATTATGACAAAACACCTGGAGAGCACAGCAGCCGAAATATGAGTATAAGAACCAAGATAATGAATTATGAAAATAAGTCCTTATCTCAAAAATTGAGACACACACACACACATATATATATATATATATATATATAGAATAGAAAAACAAAGTATTCTATAAAAGATGAATTTATTCTTGATAGTGAAGTTGATGATAAAACATTTCGGTTTTAGTAACCTTCATCTGGACTTGAGATGGAAAGAATGTTAAGTGGGGTGGATACCCCACCTTTCAAAATTCATTTACTCTCACTTTCCATCTCAAGTCCAGATGAAGGTTTTATTAAAACCAAAATGTTATATTGTCAACTATCAAGAATAAATTCATCTTTTTGGAATACTTTGTGCTTTTTTATTTTCAGCATACTGTCTATATATATATGCTGTAGATAGAAGGAAAGTGGTCAAGAAATGATCAACTCAAACAAGTCACAGAGTGATACGTTTCGTCTGTATTCACAGACTTCCTCAGCCATCATTTCTTGACCACTTTCCTTCTATCTACAGCATATCGTCGGATATATATATATATATATATATATATATATATATATATAGTTTAGGTTAAATTTTTATTATTATTGGAGAAATGATTATAGAGGGCTCAATTACTTCTGTAAGAGCTGTATTTATTTATTTATTCATATTAACTAATACAAATGAAAATATATACATACATACATATATATATATATATATATGACCTCCTGTTAAAAACAAAGCAGTAGAGATAAATACATAGCTTTTCTCTGAATGTTAATAAATGTAGAAAAACATTTAAGTTTCAACAAACAATCATAACAAACATGCACTGAATATAGAAACAATTTTTAATAATGAATATTAAATAGGATATATAAAGCCAAAGTAAATCTAACCTTTGGATATCTGCCAATCTTAAATGTAGTTCAGTTTTTTCTTCTTTTTCTTATTTATAAATTCAATCATGTTTTTTTTTTTGTCTTGCATACCTGAAATTATTGATTTCTAGTTTTTTGCACTGAGAGTTTCAAATTGATGGAACATTATTCTCCTTTTAATTATCAGACACTAACAGAGTTGCCTGGTGCTTGGTGCTGCCCTGGATTTAAAAAGTTAAAAATAAATCTCTTATCTATATTTATATATAGATTAATAACGAAAAAAAACTTTTTTATATATATTCATTTTATTATCTTTTTATTCTTTATATAATCTTTTTTTAAAGTTATTAATTTTTATCATTCTTCTTGTTTGTATCTTGTCTTTGCTTTTTATTATGTTTTATCCTTTATTGATTTGTTTTATTTTTTTTTAATCATTTTTCAAATTAATTTTTAATATATCATTGATTTATACCCTTATTATATCTTTATTTAGCTTTTCTTATGGAAAATGAGGGGTAAAAAGATTTTTGATCTGCTCTCAGACAAAAATAGGCTGTACATTTTATTGAACTTTGGTGTTTGCTGGTTTCCACAAATTTCCCTTTATAAAAGGATGTTTGCTCGGTCATTGTACATACAATGCACACACACACACACACACACACACAGCACAAAAAAATAAAGAAGATTCAGAGTAAAAGCATAATAGTCTATTTCAGGAGACTTTGAGTAATGATTCCCAAGCCACCATCCTCAGATGCTACTATGTAGGTAGGTATATATATATATATATATCATAAATAGATAGATAGCTAGATACTAAGCTTACAAAAGATGGATGGTTAAAGAGCCCAGTCTATCCTACTATTTACCCATAGCTAAAAAGAAATAGTTGGATGCATATCTTTCCCAAGGATATTAGCACTATGTAAAATGCTAACAGCCTCATCCAGGATTGGAACTCTGGTCCCAGAGTTCATTTCCTATGATGATAACCATTACACCATGTGCCCCTCCATCTTATTGTTACTTTTCATCCCAACATTAGACTGATACACTTTTTCAACTGCTGCTAAAACAAACAATGTCGACTTAGAAATAAAGAAGCAAAGTCTGATGAGAGTCCACCCACACCGCACACTTCAAGAGATCATCTTTCATAAAGATTATCTATAGTTAGACTTCCATGGTCAAAATGATTAAGATAACGTCCATGAAACAATATCAGAATATTTCTAAGTAGGCCCAAGTGGTTGAAAGATGTATTTACCAAATCACAATCAGGATGTGACACAAGGTCAATTTTTAAGTGGAGTTTAACGGGTTTAAAATCAAAGTTTTTCTATTCCTAGACCGGTTGCTACACCATGGTTTAAGAGCCTGGTCTACCCTACTATTTACCCATAGCTGGAGGGAGAATAGTTGGATTCATACCTTTCCTAAGGTTATTAGCACTATTTGAAATGCAACAAGCTTCATCCAAGATTTGAACTCCTATGATGATAACCACCACATTACGGATGACTCCAAGATAGTTTGAAAGATGTACAGGGTGGTCTGAAAGTCTTATCACCCCCTACATACATATATTTTTTTAAGAGGTAAAATGATTACATAATACAACGCGAAATTCTAGAAAATAATTTCATTTTTAAAGATGGTCTTTTTTTAGAGGTAAAATAATTACATAACATTATTAAAACAAAAAATAATGAAAGTTAAAACAATGTTGGGTGACAAGACTTTCGGACCATCCTGTAGATTAATGTACAGGATGGTCTGAAAGTCTTGTCACACCTACATATTTTGTTTTCGAGGTAAAATAATTACATAACTTATATATATATTATACTATTAAAACTAAAAATAATGAAAGCTGAAATATGTAAGGATGACAAGACTTTCGGACCAGCTTAAACTAACCCAGAATTTTGTGATAAAAAGTAACAATAATAATATAAAGTCGTAGTAAAATAATCATAGTGAATATGCTTCATCTAAAGATTAAAAAAAAAATTAAAAAAATAAAAATTTATATTCAGGAAATTACTTCTTTGGCAGATCAGTTTATTTCATGAATTTAAAAATTCAGATCCTAACTTGTGTGTAAAGGTGTTACATTTATTAAAAAAAATAATGAATGAAACACTTTTAGTTGAAAAGAAAAGGAGGTACAGAAAAAACACAGTTAGCTTAAAAAGATCACCTACTAAAATTACTCATTTTGGAGATGAATTCCTTAATTGTTTAAGTTTCATTCTGATAGCACTTCTAAAAGGAAATTAAACTTCACTAGGCAAAAGAAAAAAAAAAAAAAAAGGTGCTAAAAGAATCTGTGTTTATGTATATACCTTCTTTATTTTGGTGGTATGATGTCACAAGTTAATACAGCTGGTCCCTACAACCCACAAGTAAAACTGTTATTTATGACTCATTACCAAGATGTTACATATCGCATATGACACATTAAGATGAAGGGCTGCAGCATGATAATAAAAAAAAGAAAAAAAAGAAAAGAAAAGAAAGAAAAAAAAAAAAAAACAAGGAAAGAAAGAAAAAGAAAATAGCTAACAAATAATAAATCCACAACAGGAACTCAAATCAAAAGTTACCGCTCTATTTTTAAATCAAGAGTAGCAAGAAAGAGCATCAGCATATTTTTCTCCCTCCTATATCAATTCAGTACAAATGCATTAAGAATAAGAAAAGAATAAATAAAAATATTACTTACTTGGATAGCAGTTTTGACAATGACATTTGTAGCATAGCTAATTCCCCGGCTGCCAAGTCTAAGCACTGTTGAGTAGCCGGCATCTTTAGCATGCAATATATATTCATCTATCTCCTGAAAAGAAAAATAATATTCAAAATTGAAAAAAATACAAGATAAAATGTAACATAATATATAATATAGCATAATATATAGTATAGCATAATATATAATATAATATAACATAAATATAATATAATATAACATAATATATAATATTATATAACATAATATATATATATATATATAAATATATATAATATAATATATATATATATATATATATATATAAATATATATATAATATATAATATATATATAATATAATATATAATATAATATAATATAATATAATATATATAATATATATATAATATATAATATAATATAATATATAATATAATATAATATAATATAAATATATATATATATATAATATATAATATATATATAATATAATATATAACATAATATATATGAATTATGATTGGTTGGTTATTTTGTTTAATAGCATATCAACCCTTCTGGACTATTTAATGCCAAATCTTGTTTCTTGTGTATACAATTTGTAAGACTAAAATATTTTGGTTTGGTATAGATTTATAAACTGGTAAAAATAATTTTCATTAATTTCATGAAATAAATTGGTTGTTTGGTTTTACAGTATATCAACCCATTTCAGGTCATTTAATACTGAATCAAGTTATTTTGATATCAGGTTGCTTACAGTACCTGCTCAAATGGTCATTTAAGTATTGCACAGGTTTCATTGATGCTTAACTTTGGTGATCTAATGGGTATTGGTGCTTACTGCATTACTTGACCGTAAGTATTAATGAACTAGTAACCCTCATCCTCTGCCTTCTATCACCCATAGGCTAAAAAGGATTGGGTGTTTGCCATAAGAGCAATTTGAAGAATATGGTTGGGACATTCATATAGGTATTAGGGATTGAGACATGACCATGGACTGCTCAGCCACCACAGTCCTGTCCTCAGGCTTATTACAAGTTGCCATTCCATGGGTCTTATCCCACTGCAGAGTTGCAGTTGGTGTATTCTACTATTCTACTGCCTTAGCCGACAGAGCGGTTATATATAGGTTGGATGTTCAAAAAGTAAGGTTCAAACATCTACTAATCCAACATACATTATTACTATACAAATAAAACATTGTGACTATGTTGTAACATTGTCAATTGGCTCTTGTCTTTGAAGAGGATTTCACTTTGTAAACTAATGTAGTCAAGACAAAATGAAACAAGGTAAAAATATCCTAACATTATATAATACAAGGGATCTTCAAAAAGTAAAGTACAGACATTTACTAATCCAACAGGTTTATTACTATACAAATTAAACATTGTTCATATATTGTTGTTGTTACGGCATTCGCAGATCCATTACTACTGAATAGTGAGTTTGACCCTTACTGGATGCTCCAATATTTGCAACCTTGTGTCACATCCTGCCCATGGCAAACGGTTGGGTAGAATAGTGTGAAGTAGGGCTATTATTTAGTGTCTTTATTTATGTTGCCTTCGCACAAGTTTCATCTGAAAATTTTTGAGTAGCTCCTCATAAATCTCTAATAAATGCATGTTTGTGTGCCACATTTTTTCAACTTTATTCCTAGAGACTGTAACCCAACATATCATACCATTTTGGAATCATGTGACTCCATGAGCAAATCAAAGAAATTCCAGGCCTAATCCAGACCTGCAATTCTGAAATTTTGGATTCCAAAAGTTTTAATTACTGCTATCGTTTTTGGCTATTTTCAACATGATTTTTTGCCACAAATTTTTTTGTATGATATCAATTTTTATAACTTGGAAATAAATTTGGGAATAATTGATATTAATTGTGAAATCAGCACCAGAAATATTCATTACTGGCCTAAGGCCAATGAAGAGATTTCTGCAAGAGTTAGTCTAATTGCTGCCCAATAAGGCGGCTTTTAACCTAGTTTTTAAATAAAACTAATAACTGATATATAGAAATCACTTAAAAAATGTGTAGCATTATAAAAAAAACTTTTTTTTAAACTGCTTTATGATTAAATAATTTCTCACAGCATCTCTAAGTAATCCAATCTTTGTAGAGCTGAGACAAATTTTTATTCAAACATAAGATTCATATTAAAAAAAAATGGTCTAACAAATATTGAATAATATTCAAATTTTGTAACTGAACCTTAATAATTTTGCTGTATTGCAATCTATTATTACACTAAAGCTGAGTGAATCAGTGATTGTTTTCTAAAGGATTTTTTCCTATTTAGTTTAATGACACAAAATACATACTAAAATATTCCTTAGTTCTAGGATTGAGTTATGTTTGAAAATATTCCATTTTAATTGGTTCTAATTAATCATAATTCGCAACTATGTAAAAAAGTGACCTGTCTCTTACTTCATATTCTGCCTATCACTTCCCCCCTAACTATATATATATCTTGATTAACTCCTCCTTATATACGTTTGATTCTCTGTGAAAGTAAAGAGAGATTGGAGGTGTATGTTAATTTTCATCATCAGCTTAACTTCTCAATATCTTGGCTCTTAATAGAATTCCAAGAATCAGGTCCATTTAAATTTAAACTAGGTTAAACGTTCTCATTCTTAGAAATCTTACAAAATGATTTTAATGTTTTTTTAAAATTCTCTGGACATATTTATTTAAAAAAATTTAATTTGCTTAGCAAAATCACTTTTCCCTGATCCCAATTATCTAACCAGATCTCAATGGGTGTCTACTACATTATAAATATTCCTGAGAATCAAAAGCCTCCACATTCAGATTTTAATTTGGCAGAAATCAAATATTATAGCACTGAAACAATATTGTTGGCCATTTTTATATCAATAGATAAAAGCTTAAGTTGAAAATATTTTGGCTGATCATTTTCTTAATTTCTCGACCTAAATTAACCTGAATGTGAAAGTCTGAATACAAAAATACATAATAAAATCAGGTCCATACCTTTTCCCTTTTCGTTAGTTGAGGATGAACAAATTTTCTATACAAAAAACTTGAACCCTTTGTAACGGGAGACAGCAACCATAGTACAAAAACTATTTTTATTTCGTAGTAGAATGGGAGCCTGCAAAAGAGAATGAATCATATTTACAACAATGTTTTAAAAAAAACAAAAAAAACAAAAAAAAAAAAAAAAAAAAAAAAAAAAAAAAAACATAAAAAAACACAAACCCCACAAATAAACAGCAAGAAAAATTAAGAAAATGTACATGGTGTGTCAAAGAAAATAATCTTTTTATATAATTAGGTATTTTATAAAACTTATCTTTAAATATATGATAAGGATTCAAATTTTGGTTTAATCTTATTAAGTTAATGAGTAATAGTTGATAAAGCGTTACACATTTTCAAGCGAGTTTTTATGCTTTTTATCACCTATAAATAAGTAGGTTATATGCATATTTTATGTCATAAGTTGTAGAAAGAAAATGCTCTTACATAACAAGGCAACTAATAGAACACTAGCAGGACCTATGAATATACCACAGTATGATAATTTAATTACAATGTTTGATATGTTTACTTAAGAGCTATTGCGAAATAGTTCAATTAGCAAAAAGTATAATAATCTTGATTTAACTCTCACTCTTTTCATTAGGTTTGATTGAAATATTAGCGTTACCGCTTCTGCGCACTCACCCCCCTACTCGTTTTTTCTTTCTTAATATTTTTTCAGTGTAGCATGTCCTTTTTATTAGTTTCTTTCTTTATAATAAAAACAGAATGATCTATTACTTAGCTGAGGTGACGAAAATCATAAATAAGAATTCAGCAGATAAGCAACACCAGATAATCAGGATTTACATTTTTGCATTTCATCTTGGATGGTCTTATTCTTAACCAGAGGGTGTTGCAAGATGATAACGGTCATCTTTTTAAGGTACATGAGTATTAATATATAGATTTTATTAATCACCTATTGTATTTGGATTTTAATTGGATTTTCAAATTAAATGAATAAACAAATAAAGAAGTTAAAACAAAAACAAAAAAAAAAACGTTGGGTATTAATATACACAAATTTTCTTAAATAAAATAATCATTTACACTTTAAATATATACAGGTTGTGATAGGTAAATTGTTACCATTTTAAATTATTAATTTTGACTTTGTGTTTGTTTGGTTCAGATTTTGTCTACTGGGCATCAAACTAGAGTCAGTTGGGCACTGTTTATGAGCAACACAGCACCATAATGCAATTCACTCTTCCAGACATTTAGAAATGGCATGATGAATTGGAATTCATGCCAGAAGCTCCAATACAAAAATTTCAGAATGTTTGGGTGTCAATCTGAAAATGTTAAGAAAAAAAAACCCCCCAAAAAAACTTCCAAAATTGTTGGCCATGATTGACAACAATCCCAGTAAGTCAGCCAGGGACGTGGGAGTGTCTGACTTTCTTATCAGGCAGTAGCGTATGAAGACATTTGCTATTTCTCATACAAGATGAGTAAGGGCCAATTTTTATCACAGGCCATGAAAGACAAGGCATGTAAAGCTTTTCAACAAACTCAAGTATCCTTTCTAACTGAACAGGCTTTGGTTTTTCTCAGATAAGAAACATTTTAGTGCTGCCTGGATCAAGAGAGTGACCGCTGGAAGACCTTACATCTGGCAACAGGACTCTGTGCTATGCCATATAGCAGGAGATGCCAGTGTTTGCTTTGAGGAAATTTCATCAACCACATCACCCCTAACATCTGGCCATCTTACTCTCCAGATTGCAATCCCCTTGATTATTATTTATGGGGGTGTGATTGAGTGAGGGACCAATAAAACTCCATGCAGAATGAAAGATGAACTGAAGGCAAGAATTAACAAGAAGACTGTTTGAAAGGCTTGCAGGAGATTCCAAAATTGTTGGGGGGGGGGGCATGGTTGAAGCCAATGGTGATTTTTTTTGGTTTGGTTTGTTTTACAGCATATCAACCTCGGTGGGTCATTTAATGCCACAAGTTTTGAAATACAATTCATTCTTAAGTGGATATTCAATTTTTATAAACACGTTTTTCTATTTAACCCATAGATGGGAAGCCAATGGTGATTTTTTAAAAATAAATTCAATCTATAGTATTTCAAAATATTTTCATGTAATTTTAGTAAATATATTTGATAAAGTGAGATGTCAGAGTCATTTTCATTTGCCTAATTTAGACAGACAATTCACACCTTGTAGAACTGAAAAACCCGATACTACAAAAATGCAATTAAAATAGAGGAATTTGTGATAAAGTTCAAGTAACTGAGAATGAAGTATCTCATTTGAAGGCTCACCTCATCATCATCTCCACATGTCACAAAAATGAAAGTGGGTAAAAATTACCAACAGTAGAATATCAAGAAAATCAAAGACTTTGCCAAAACATCATTTTTATGAAATTACATGAGTAACACTAACAGGAATATGGTTACCTGTGGGAGGCTTGAAATCCATACTGCTATATGTGAGAAGATAGGCTTTATTTTTATAGTGAACAGCAATTTAAGCAAAGTAATAATTGAATGTTGTAAATTATCCAAATGTTGCTGTCTATAAGAGATGCTTCTCTTCAGAACAGAAATGCTTTCATGCATAAATAGATTCTATTTCAAAGACAATGCTCTGTGCTAAAAAACTGAGATTGTATAACAATAAGTGATTTCTTATTGCAGGGTTGCTGCAACTTCAACTTATTCAGATACTTGATCAATTCTGTTGAAGATTTGTTTTAATTTATTAAGCAATGGTTTGATTTGGTTTCTTTATTTAATGGCATATCAATCTTCATGGGTTAATGCCAAAGCCATCCTTGTAGAAGAACAGTTGTGGTATTATTTAACCCATAGCTGGGGGATGAGTGGGTTAGTACCTTTCCCAAGGGTATTAATCTGAAAATGAATGTAATAGTGTGATTGGGGTTTGAACTCGCTTACTATGATGTCACAGTCATGTATGTTAGCCAGTATGCCATGAAGACTCTCACAGAGAAGCAATGGAGGTGACAATGTACTTTCAACCTGTCTCGAACATGCTCAAATAAATTCCAGCAGCTCTTAAAAGTGAAATCTGACCTTTAAGAAGAGTACATAATAAATAGTTACTCTAAAACATTGTGTGTGTAAGATGGTATCTGCAAAATCTAATATAGCACTAAGTAAAGAAAATGTTGAAATACAAAATGAGGATCAATTAAAAAATATTTGCTTAAGGCCACCTCTGGCAGCTATTAAGCTCAGTGTCAAGTCACATCCTATTTATAGAATTTATCTTATTATAGATAAATAAATAAAGGACAGTCTCTATAATTAGTACTTAGTAGTTATTTCTTTTGAGAAATCATAATGATCAGAGTGCATTCACATTATAGACTGACACTGAATCTCTATTATATATAGATACAATATCCTGTCAGAACTTCTTTTCATTCTTTGTATGGAGAGGGAGGAAAAATGTTTTTAATCTTATCATAATGGAGATTCCCTGTTTGTCTGTAACTGAAACTATGTCACTGCTTACATCACAATACCCTCAGGAATTGCGTAAGTTTATCAAGGAGTTCTTAATCTAAAGTCAATAAATAAATCTTATTTATTAACAAGGTCTCTGAAAATCTGAATTAGACATGCCTCAAAACAGCCCATATTATTAGTGAATTTAAAATCCTGCGATGCGTCTTATATATCACTGAGAAATAAAGGTTTACATAATATATGTTGTGGTTAATTTGCATACTAATTTTAACAAAATCAGGTTTAATAAATCACTTGGTGTTATTCATCTAACATTGTTTCATTCTCCAACGTATATAAACAATACTATGAATGATCTTATATAGAAACCAATTTTTTATATGCATTCTTATTTAATTTTGTTAGTCTTTTTAATTTAATATATTACATTACATTAAAACTTAAATACTTACACCCGACCAGCACATATTCTTGCTAGTATTTATAATGAACAATACCAAATACCCTGATTAGCTAGAAGGAAGGTTTCTTAGAAATACAATATGGTATTATTTCTTTTTCTGACAATACAAAAAAGGCCATAATCAAAACTAATAAGATCTAATACACAATTGTCAACATGTACAATCCATTGGGCTCTTCAGGCTGATGATAATCTAAGCTAAATAATTAATCAATATTTTTATCAACAATAAATCTATCAGTTTTGCAGACAACTCCACCCAAACAACAGATTTAATTAATCATTTCCATCAATTTCTAAAACTGGTTAGACCATTTGACAAACACATGACCATTTATTTTTTTTATCAAGAAATGCCGGGTTAGAATGAATTTTCCAAATCATGTTCCAACTAATATCTATAAAATCACTTTCATTCAACAGAAAATCCTTCCAGAAAATTAAGCTTGTAAGAGAATATCAGTACTTAGATAAAGGATTCTCAGATAAAGTTCACCCACAACATGCAGAGATTTTAATGACTGACTTGTTGCTTACAGGGAAAGAATCAATGACTCTCTCTCTCCAACCGTCACTATTAGGCATCACCCCTGGCAGGTCTTTTGCACAGCATCTAGAATCTGTGCAGAGCTGGTTGATGTAGATTTTTTCTGGTCGGCCTACACTAATGTGCCTATATGTAGATTTCCACAGGAGAATGTCACTTATAAATTTATCTTTGCTTCTCCAGAATTTGTTTTTCAGTTTTTATCTGTATTTTCAGGGCTTATTATTTTTTTAAATACAATAAATGTGACACAAGTTACATCATTTTTTTCAAAAATTATATTTGACAACAACTTTAGACAGTTAATAAACAAGAAAATTTATTCTAAAAACAACAGATATGTAGCCTATGTAGCAGGGATTCGACCTGTGCAGGTATAGTTGCAAGTGCCAGATTATCTGTGTAGTCTGCGTCTGCAATAGTCTTTGCAGGGTATTGCCTGCTTCTTGCCTTTTTTTAGTATGAGACCTTTTTCTTTTATGGATCTAATGATGTTTGGAGTACATAATCTAGGCATAATAAAATATATGGTGCTGACATAATGTCTTGTAGGACTCCAGCGACTGTCAAAGAATTTGTGTAGCCATTTCCTTTCTCTAAGGTTGATGTAGGAAAATAGAAAAAAAAAAAAAAAAAAAAAAAGATGGAGATGCTCAAGGAAGCCTAACAAACAAATATATATATATATATATATATATATATATATATATATATATATATGTTTCTAATTTCATCTATGAATTGTTTGTTTATTAATATTTTCATTGTTAATATCAGTAAGATAAGTCAATCACTAAATTTTTGTACTAGTTTATTTTCTAAGAGACATGATGCAATTGTAGTGTGTCTAATCCTAAAATCTTTTGAACTGTTTTTTTCTTTCTTTCTTTTCCATAAAACTTTTTAGCAATTCACTTAAGAGACAGTTCATTCCTCTGAGAATGGAAATGCAAATGTTGGCATCAGTGCACAAAAGCAGCAGCAGCAACTAGGATCAATAGAATCTGGTGATGAGGTATCTCTCCTCACCACCACCACCACCAACAACAACCATTCAGAATTTTCTAAAGCATTCATAGCTGAATATTAGAATGGCAAGATACAGTCAATATAAAATTAAGAAATCCAGTTTCCAAGTAAATAATATTGTTATTTTGTCAATGGCATGTCACAATGCAAAAACAAAGATGAACAATTCATTGTCATATCAAGAATAGCATTCAAAAGATGAAAAAATAATAAAAAATAAAATAAAAATAGGGAGAATAAAGAATATGAAGTACAAATGATTATTTTGCAAAGATTTATTTTAATGCACTGTTTTATATTGAACTAGCAGAGCTACCTGGCATTGTCTGGGATCTAAGAAGTTAAAAATAAATCTCTTATCTATTTTTATATATAGATTAATAAAAATTTTCTATATATTTATTTTTATCTTTATTCTTTACCATATACTTGTTTTTAAGCTGTCTATTTTTATCATTACCCTTTGTATTTTTTTTTTATTTTTTTAATCATTTTATATAGATATATATATATATATATATATATATATATCAGCCCTCTGCACGAGCAGGATATGACACAAGGTGAATTTCTTAAGTGGGGTTTCACAGGTTTGAATTCAGAGTTTTCCTTCTAGACTGGTTACCTAGCCAAGGTTAAAGAGCCCAGTCTGTCCTACTATCTAGCCATAGTTGGAGAGAGAGTAGTTGGATGTATACCTTTCCCAATGGTATTAGCGCTGTGTGAAATGCAAATTGTCTCATCTATGATTTAAATTCTAGTCAACAAGTCCATTTCCTACAATTAACCATTACACCATACGCCTCCACAAATTTCTTAATATATCATTGATTTATACCCTTATATCTTTTTTAACTAGCTTCTCTTATGGAAAATGAGAAGTAAAAGAATTTTTAAAAACCTCCTTTTGGATAAAAATAGGGTGTGGATTTTATTGAACTTTAATCTTTACTGGTCTCCATCAATTTTTAATTTATATTCCTTTTATTGTTTTATACACAACATTTCAGGTGATATGTCCTCTGGCCTTCTTCAGGTATTTCTTGTTGAACTCGGGAACCTTCATGTCATAATCGGAAGCCTTGATGGAACTTCGAACTGAACCCTTTATTCAATCCAACAGGGTAGACGTCTCGTTCCATTAACCATGACTGGGTACAAGTGTTAAGCTATGTTAAGTATTCTATGTTATTGGCCAGGATGATTGTCACTTAGAACTGTATTAATTCAACCCTTATACTCATTGTGCCATGTGTCCAAATGTTGTGTATATAACAATAAAGATGAGGACAACAGTCCAAAAAATTCAAATAGTACAAATTATCAAGCCTCATCTCAAAAATTCAGACAAACAATATTGTTCTAGTTTAATAATATCTAATATGTACTCAATGCATGAAGAGTCATTGTTGGGGCTGAAATTCTAATCAAGAGCCCTTCACAGGAACTAGAAGCAGCTTTTAAGCTTGTGTATAATAAAAACTCAGTCATTTCTTTATTTTATTACCGATTTAATCAGTAAGATATTTGCACTAGAATGCTGCAGATTCCAGTTATAAATATGTAGTAAGTGTAGCAGTATATGAAAGGGGTTTTTGTTGTTTGTTTTTTTTTGTTGCTCTAAGGCGAACATGTAGTTTAATGACATTAGCACAACTTGTGAAAGAAACAATCCTTTTAGCAGAAAAGCAAAGCCATCTGCCTTCTCATCACTAATTGCTTCAGTAGCATATGTTACATTTTTATTTTAGGTTGTTGTTTGAGTCATATTCTCTTTGTAAAAAAGACACTTGCTTCAAGTGAAGTTCCTGTTTGATGAGGCAAACAGGAACTAGGGATTTTTGGTGGGTTGAAAAATTAAATAACAATATATAAGGTTTGGTTTCTTGGTTTAATGACATATCAACCTTCATGGGTTATTCAATGCAAAGCCATCCTTTGTAGACGAGCAGTAGTGGGTGGATGAGGGTTTATACCTTTCCTAAAGGTATCAGTCTGAAAGTGAATGTAATAGCATAACTAGAGTTCAAACTCGTTTACTCTGATGTAGCAATACAGCATGTTCACCGTTATGTCATGGGACTCCTTCCTTCACTTGACTGAAGTGAAGTCCTAAAGCACTTGTCCAAACTAAAGCACTATTTTAAAAAAAAAGTATTATTATTATTATTATTATTATCATCATCAATTTTAAACTTTTGTGTTATACTTAAAGATGTTATAAAAACAGTTTATCTTTAACCATTAATTGATATTAGATTTGATTGATTTTGATTTCTTTATTTAATGGCATATCAACCTTTGTGGGTTATTTAATACTAAAGCCATCCTTGTAGAAGAACAGTAGTGGTACTATTTCAGCCATAACTAGAAGATGAAGGAGTTCATACCTTCACTAGAGGCATCAGTCTGAAGTTAACGTAAAAGTGCAACTGGAGTTTGAACTTGCTTACTACGATGTTGCAATTCAGCACACTAACCACTATGCCACTCACTCCCTATAAATATCTAACTAGAGAGAGAGAGAGAGAGAGAGAGAGAGAGAGAGAGAGAGAGAGAGAGAGAGAGAGAGAGAGAGAGAGAAGAGAGAGAGAGAGAGAGAGAACACACAAAGAAAATACCTAACTTATGATACTGAGATATTGAAGGAAAACAATTGCAGACTTTCAACAATTTAATTTTTTGAAGGACAAAATTTTAAAATCTAATTACTGAATCTGTTCAATTGAAATTTGCATTCGATGAATTTAAATTGATGAAAATTTATTCAATCAAAATAAATTGAAGTTAAAATTCAGAGCCAAGCCTCAATTTTATTGCCTTCTTTTATCCACTAAAGTAATCAAGTAGCATTGTTAGTTACAGAAAGAATTTTTCAAAAATTTATTTTTATTCTTAATTTGATCAGAATCAATTTCAAGCAAATCAGTTTCTATTGAGCTAATGCCAAATTGTGTACATTTTAGAGTTTTCAAATATCAAAACTACTGATAGTTGGATACTTTCAATTGTTGAAAAAAGACATTTTTTTTTATTTATTTGAACATTATGAGAAAAATGAAAAAGCAGCAGAAGTTACAAAAAACGGTTTAGTAAGATTAAATGTTCATCAAACATTACAAAATACTTAGAATCTGCAATTTTCTCATGGTTAGCAAGCTATTATCCATTAATACTGAAAAGTGAGTAGAATCGCTGGATCCGCCATACTTTTGACCTTGGTGAATGGGTTGGGTAAATACCTATAATTGATATAAAAGCTTAAAAGTTGCCTTTTCAGACGACAATTAAGCTAGATCCTGTGGAGGGCTCTTGACTAGTGTATATATTTTCCCTGTAAAATTTACCCCCCTCCCATATTTAACACAATGAAACTTGCATAAAAATTAATATTATCTTGAAAATTTTTTCCATTCGAAAGAAGAAACATTAAACAAACTCCTGATGATTTGAAAAAGATCTTTCAGCTTACAGAAATAATGAAAATTATGATTGAAAAACAATGTTTTCATTTTTGCACCGTTAAATCAACTGAAATTTAACGTAGCCAAAAACAAGTTACAACAATAGGGTTTTAAAAAAATTCAATGAAAAATCAATTAATTGTCCGATTTTCATGAAAATTTCCATAACTATTTACCTTTGGATGTAAATATGTCCGAAATAGTTTTTTCCTAAAATATAATATGGGTAATATTTTTTTTTTTTTTATGAGGCCCCCACCCCTATTTTATTTTACGAGATATTAAAAAATGAACCGTCAAAAAACGATTTTTACTTTTTTTCTATAAGATAAGAGTCTGAATAACTATATCAAAGAATTTGTATAATAATCAAGGCAGTAGTTTTTGTAGAAAAAAAAATCATGAATTCTGAAAGAAAAAAAAAAATGTCATAATATTATTTGAAAACTTTTTTTTTGTTTTTTTAATTGATATGTACTATATTCTATTAAATTGTCAAGAAAAAAACATTTCTTTTAAAGAAATTAATTTAAGAGATTTTAAATATTTTGTGTGCTTAAATAATTTGTTTTTTTGTTTTTTTTAATGTTTAAAAATCTTTTTTTGTGTGTACAAATCGAATTTTTCCACGGATATTTAAATATAATATAACACTGAATTTTAGAATTCAGGTCAACTAAAAATTTGTCCGATCCATAATATATTAATATTTTTAAGAGTATTTAAGAGTTTTATTTTTATTGTTGAATAGGAATGTTTGATTCTTATAATATTTGGAAGAGCAAAACTGACAATATTTGTGATACTTATTGTCTTTTCTTTGCTTTGCTTTACACTATAAGTTCAACTATAAATATATTCCGGAATTATTCTGAAACTACCACAAAAAAAAAAAAAATCTTTCAAAACCAATAATCGGTTATTGAATATGCACAAGAAAACAATTGTCAAATACAGCCACCCATACATTTAAATGTATAATTGTCAAAAAGAGATAATATGTAAAAATACAGTCCCCGTTTCTGCATAAACATCACCTGTAAAACGGACTATTTTATTTTTTATTAATGGTGAGTAATTTTCCCCAATCGGATAATTTGATCTTTGAATTAACTGTTTTTCTTTGTAACAACTCTGTATGATCATTACTTTTTTTTTTGCGAGATTTTAAAAAACAAAGTTCAAAAATATTTACTTTCGTTTATTCAATATAGCCTAAACTGATCATGTGAACCGATTATGGTTATCCCTAGTATATATGAAAGAAATATGGAAATAAATCCGGCTGTATGCAGAAAATTGAAAAAAATAAAGTATTCCAAAAAGATAAATTTATTATAAATGGTGAAGTTTCTAGTTTTATTTTGAAAAGATTTCCATCATTGTTTCAACAGCACTTTTTCACCCTAATGTCCTGAAGATTTAAATAAAAAAACATTTTAACATCGACTTCACTATAAACTTTTTTTTCTTTGGAATATTTTGCTTGTTCTATTTTCTCTTTCACTCTGTATATCTATATTTGTATTTTTTACACAGTAGTTTTTCTTAGCTCCTTTAAGTAACTTTGAACTATGTCCTATTCACATATATAATATATATATATATATATATATATATATATATATATATATTGTTGCTAAGCTTGTGCATAGCTATGTACATAAATTCATTAATCATTAACTTTTCAGAACATAAATAGTAAGACCTAACATTATTTCCATTACAAAATTTATATTTGCGAATCAATAGCTTGGCATTTCATTATATATGGGTAAACAAGCAAACCAACATTACTCAATTTAGTGTTATTTTATAGGAATTCTTATATGAAAGACAAATTATCATATCTCATTTAGCCAATAATTGAGCTTATAGATCTTTTTTTTTTTTTTTTTTTTTTTAAAACAAAATAGTAAACCAGACAAGGATTGATAACAAAAATTCACACACACACACACACAAACAAAAGAAAGATTCCAGTTATTAGCCTATAATGTAAATGCCACTAACAAAATAGTAATTAGCAACCATTTTACTATTATTAGAGAGTGCCAAAATGTACACAAAAACATCAGATTGTTTACAAATTAAGTCGTAGATAACTTTTGTTTATACAATAAGCTAAAAGGATAACTAAAGTGCAGTAGATAATTCATTTTACCACATCATCAATGCAATAAATAGTCCATGAAATTAAAAATGGAAAAAAATCTGGAAGCCCCACATTAATGTGAAATGAAAAATCCACACATATTTGTAGTGCTTGATAAAACAATGCAAATGTCAACAATGAAAAAAAAAAAGACTTATCTTACTAAGTTAATGTTGTATAAACAACATATTCTGAAGTACTATGAGGCAACCAACTATCTAAAATCACCAGAAAATTAATTACAATTTATGGTAGGGGAAGAAAACTAATAAGTTTCTTGGGTTCTAATTAGACTTTTCCTTATAGGGGCAGGTATTTTATTCAACACATTTGCCACGAGTAGGATGTGACACAAAGCTGCAAGTATGGAACATCCGGTGAGGATTGAACATGCTATTCAGTAGTAATGGATCTGCAAGACTAGTTTGCTAACCATTACATGATAATGGGATGCCTGACTTTTCCTTATAGGGGTATACTTACCAATTTTATCAATGTGCAAGATGAAACCTCAGATAATTTGGATTACATCCAATATTCAACTACAGAGCTTAAAGGTGTAATGGTTATCATAAAGGAAAATGGACACAGTGAACAGAATTCAAATACCAGACTATGCTGGTAGCATTTCACATAACAATGATACCCTTGGGAAAGGTATGAATCAAGCTATTCTCTTTCCAGCTAATACTGGCTTGTCTGCGCATTGGCCATACAAGACTTATGCTCAAGCAGGCGGAACAATCTCGGTGCGGAACATGTCAAACATTTTCTCATGGAGTGTGGAGCTTTTGCTACAATCGCAAAGAAATATTTCAATGCAAATATTATGAACAATATATATTTTAGTACAGCTCATAAGACGCCCTGTCAGATGGGCTAGAAGAATATACCAACTGCAACTCTGCACAGGGGTAAAATACCCCCAATCAGGCCACCTGTTGGCCATGGGTGGTGACCCACAATGCTTAAGGATGGAATCCTAATGGCTGAGCAGTCCACGACATGAAACACTCCACTTTGGTACTTACTTAGGCTAGACAGGCAGTTGGAGAGACCACCTCCAATCAATCGGTTGGTCATGTCAAGCACTAGCACAGATATGATTATCCCAACCCTATTATTCTTATGGCAAACCCTCTTTATTATAGATGTGCTAAATTATTGTCCTGGGTATGACAAACTGCATTTAATGGTGAAGTTTCAATTCTAGATCTCTGGGGAGTGTGGAGTACCCCTTCATCGCTATTACTCCTAGGTCCACTCTGATTCCGAGTGGCAGTACTTGTTAGGGTCCCATCTATGGGTTAAATAGAAAAAACGAGTTAAAAAAAAAAAAAATTTGAAAAAAGAAATTTGAATACCATTAAGAATGAACAAAGCAAAATGTCTTTGCCATAAAATAACCCCACAAGGCTTGACATACTGTAAAAACCAACCAACTACCCATAAGTATTTGAATAAACAAATAATTTGCTTATCATTGTTTGACTTTGAGAGTCAAAAATAGGTACATTGCACGAGAGCCAAATGTTATTGTTATCAACATGGCAAATATTGAGTCATGTTTTGTTGTTTTGAATGCTAAAATATCTGGGAAAAATCTTAACTAAATTAAATTGTTAAAATGGGGTGAAAAAAAGTTTTTTCCTATCCTGACATTTTATTCAGAATGAATCAAGTAAATTAAAAAGGTGAACTTACATTGGTAACTGTAAGAGTTGCCAAACTAGTAAGTTAATTTGGATCAACTACTCAAAACACTTACTGGCCCTGCAATCTTAAGAAATAAAAACAGATTAATTTAGGAGCTTCAGTTCCTATTGGGTTAGTGGGGTATAATAAATCACATGGTCCCAGGGCTCAGTCCCCCAGACAGCACCTGACTCCTCACCTAAAAGGGGCAGGTCCGGATTTATTGCCCAAGACATCCCAAGAGGAGAATGCCAACAGAACCTTGTATTTTTTGCTCTGGATATCACATGAGCTTGTGTGTAACTCCCCATGTAAAAAAGTTAATCCGGCCTGGTGGGAAAATATATATTCATGACCAGTACTTTCTATAGGGTAAGACTCATTATGTGTGTGTGTGCATATACATATGTGGAAAACTTTTTATTAAGTGAACAAATACTACACTTATATTGCAACTGAAAGTGACATTTTGATCTGAGGTAGAAATTCCAATTCCTAAATGAATAGTCCCATCATTTTTTATGTATACTATCCTAGGTTAAAAATAAAGAAGAATTAGCTACACGTTTCATTTCTTTATAGATGAATAAATAATAAAAACAGATTTTGTGTTTGTTTAAATACTTAAGACCAGTAGTTTCTATAGGATAATATAGGCTCATCACATGTGTGTGTATGTATGTGACAGTACATATACTGCTTCTGTGATGGCATTCACCCTGGTCAGTTGAGCTGGCTCCATCCAACAAATTCACCTGTATTGAATTCAGGGAAGGAGTAACAAGGGAATAGGAAATTCACAAGCGGTCCCCGAACCCTACATGCATATCCCAGTCAGGGGAAGGAGATGTCCTTGTTTGTTGCAGATTTTTCAGATTCAGTGTCAAGCATGCCAAAAAGCCATTGATTCCTGATAAAGATGGAGACGTCCTTTGGATTTTTGTCAGAGCCCCTTTGGCTGGGTTGTAGCACTAATACCATTTGGTGTCTGACCTTTCCGCTTTGGGTGACCCTATCAAGAACTGCCACGATGAGGAAGGGTTGGACTTTAGAAATAATGTGCTAGATGGCTGTTGAGCAAAGAGTTCCTTCCACCCTTTTACAAGTTTTGTTTTTCCATTCTGCAGGGTGTCTAGCCACCATCCTCACAAATTTTGTGGAGTTAGCAGCTTAGTCGCTGATGATCCGACTATTAAAAAAGTAGTACTGGATTAGATAGTACCAGTAGCACACTGAGCGACCTGACACAGACATATATTATGCTAATTTAAAAATACAGAAGAATTAGCCATACGTTTCACTTAATAGATGAATAAGTAATGAAAACAGATTTTGTGTTCGTTTAAATATTTATGACCAATAGTTTCTTATAGGATAAGGCTTCTGTGTGTGTGCGTGTGTGCTATGCTAGTTTAAAAATAAAGAATTAGCCAAACATCTTAATAGATGAATAGTGAAAAAGAAATTATGTCTAATGTTTCTTGATTACAAGAAACTAATCTTATTTTGGTTAGTGGAAAAAAACTTCAAGATAATGCTTATTCTAATCTGGCTGGTGAACCACAAACAATGACAAAATAAATAAAAATAATAATTTTGATTGGTATATGGTATTTTTTTTTTTTTATTCTTGTCATGTTACTTAATCAGTGCTGAAATCCAATCTTCAAGTCAAGTCAGTGTTGGCAGAAAGCAGACTAACTTGTTTAACTTGATAATCAATATTTTGTAGCACAGTTTGTAGTGAAGACAAGGATGAAAGAATGTGTTGCCAAATATCTGGCTCATTTAAAAAGACTAAATAAAAAATAGAAATACTTGAACAGGTTAGTTGGGGTTCAAAACCCACAAGCATCAGATCTGTTTCTTCACTACTTACTGCTTTCAATTGCATTACTGTGAATGCAAATATTCTGCAAAGTTGATAAGGTTCCAATGTTGCAGAGTTGGATAACAAGTATTACTGGCAAAAAGATCATTCTTACTACAGTGCAAGTAAGGAAAATATACAAGGGTATTCCAAAATGTAAGGTCTCCAAAATATTTAGAAATCACAGAAATGTTTATTGTTTACATCATTTTAAAGTTTGAACAGGTGTCTTGTTTTTTTTTTGTTTTTTTTTTTTACATATTTGCCATTTTGGTTGACACTTTTTCATAGGCGATGTATCAGTTTTTTTTGTGCCCATGTCATACCAGCTTGCTACAATGGCATTGAGGAAGTGTTGAACCTCATCGTTGCAAAGTCCCTACACTACTTGCTGGCATTTTTGACATCCATGCATGATTTGCCAGACACTTCTATTAATTGGCAATGAATTTAAAATTAGTTTAATACCTCTTAACACTTAGCAGTAGCGTCAATAGGGAGCTCCATCAGAAATGACTGCCAAGACAAGACTGAACTTGGGCGCTTGCACAACAAATACAGCAGTGTTGCCAATAGCTAAGACAAACAGTTTCCCTGTTTCCACAGAGCTTTGGAGACCTTATTTTTGTGATTACCCTTATAGATAACACCTATGCAGGTAAAATGAAGGGATTCAAATCATCATCAGCATCAAGTTGTATCAATGGCACACATCTTCATGACTCTTCCTTGCCACCTGTCCCAAGCAGTCATCACTTCTGGAAGGTCCTCTGAATAGCTTCCAGTATCCACGCAGAGCTTATTGATGTGGGTGGTTGTTCGGTTGGTGGTTTTATTTTATGGCATATCAAACCTTTTCAATCCACTTAATGCCGAATCAAACAATTTTGATTTCTTACAGTACCTGGTGTTGCTTAAATGGTGAACCATTTAAGTATTGAACAAGCTCATTGCTGCTTAACTTCAATGATCTAGCAGGAACCAGTGTTTTATATGTGACTTGATCATAGGTTCTGATCTATGTAGGTTTTTGCTGGCCGACCCACACTAGTGTGTCAATGTGCAGGTGCCCACAGGATAACATGACTTATGAGCTCGTCTTTGCTTCTCCAGCATATCTTGTTTGTTTTACTTGGCTGGTTTGTTTCATAGAAGGTGAGTGGCGATGCTTCTAGGATGTGTGCAAGACAGCACACAGCATCCTTGTGTATTTTCCATCTAGCTTTTCTCCAAGCATTTCATTAGAGTTCAATTCGTACATCCATACTCAATTTTTATAAAGGAAAAGAACTACATAATGATTGTTTATCTGATTATATTTTTAATAAATCAAAACCCTTTGATAAAATTTGTCAATATTTTTTTTTCTCTTTTTGACTAACACTTAATATTTGTGCTACTCAATCATGACTTTCCTGGGTTGGACAAATAACAAGACTAATCATTGTTAATGAAACCTTTGACCTTCATCTAAAAAGCACATCACTTTGCAGTTTTGTTTCCTTTTCTGATTTATCCCCATTTGTTTTCTGATGAAAGCTTTATCACCTCCTTGACTTTACTGTGTCCAACATATTCTCTACAGTCATGAGGATTCAACCCATAAAGACAAGAGAATATTGCTTTGGCTTTCTTCCAATAATATCAACCATTAAGACATGATTTCTTCACAAGGGTCAAATCACTTGTCTTTAAGATAGAAATTATCTTATACTCATTTGCAGGTTTAGCCAATGGTACAGCAAAGGAGTGGTAGTATTGGAGGTTTGGTTTGGTTGGGTTTCTTTGTTTAATGGCATATCAACCTTTGTTGGTTATTTAATGCCAAAGTCATCCTTGGAGAAGAACAGTAGTGGTACAATCTGACCCATAGCTGGGAGGATTAGGAGGGTTCATTCCTTTTCAAGGGTATTAATCAGAATATGAACTTAATAGCACAACTTACTACGATGTTGCAGTCTAGCATGTTAGCCACTACATCACAGGGACCCTATTATTGGAGGTAGTTTTAACACCCAATCTCTAAGAGCCAGGTAAGTGAGGCTTAGATATTATCCATCTTACATTTACATGTAAGGTCCATGGTACAGTAGTGTAATCAAAGTTTAAAATGTCATTGCATTCTGGGAAAAATAAATATAATTACTATAAAATACCTGACCAATGTCAACTATTTTATTCTATGTTGGCACGAAAAGACAGATCTATCCCAATGACTGTAAATGCTGAACACTGGATATTGACGCTTTGTGAGTTTACAAAATTTATTCTCTGTATTGCCATTTAATTTGTAAAACTTATTCTCAGATATAACATGCAGATGTATTGCAGACAATACATTTTGAAGAATTACAAGTATTATGAGAGGGATGTACATGAAAAGTACAATAAAACCAAATCAGTTGGTTTTACAGCATATCAACCCTTGTTGAAATCAACTTTTTTTTTTTTGCAACCAATTATATGGCTTCAAGTAAATAATGATAATCATTTGTAAACAATTATAGTTTCAAATAACATTTAACACAAATAATTTATACACAATTATATGGTTTTAAGTAACTATTCCTATTTAAAAATAATCATGTTTGCACACATTTATATGGTTTCAATTATTCCTATCTAATATTAATAATCTGTACACATGGATTCAAGTAATTAATAATAATCTTTTGTAAACAATTACAGCTTCAAGTAATTACTCTTAATATAAATAGTTTGTACAGTTATATGGCTTTAAGTATTCCTATATAATATTAATTTTCAAGAAGATTTACTGGAGACTATAACAGGTACAACCACTCCAGGTCAGAGTAGCCATGAGAATAATGGCAATAGAGAAATGACTCAATACCCACCAGAGCTCCAGAATGGGAGCTTCACAGCTGGATGCAATTTAGTGTCATAATCAGGACACCCTTTTGGGAGTGGTTGTATTTTTTTTAAAGAGAGATGCAATAGCATGTTCTTGGCCCACCCAACTGAACACAAAATTGAATTTACATTTTAGAAGATCTAAGAAGGGCACCTCTCATAGTGTAATGGTTAGCAAGCTCGATCAGCAGACCATTTTTCCTGAATTTGATTCTCACTGAATACTTATGGCCTTGTGCCACAACTAAGATAAATTACAGAATATCCAAGAAGTCTATAGAATAATAAAACAATTTTAAATGTTAGTTAACTTATAATAGTAAGTTGGCGGTGTGGCCTATTGTCGGTATCAGCCAGACAGAGAGGAAGTCTATCTAGAGCTAGAACAGGGAGATATTTTTCTGAAGTGGAGCGCCACACCTATCGTCAGCTTCCCACTTTACTGCACAGATCAGATTACCCAATCTGTGCTACTCTTGTGCTGAGTTGGTGAGGACCAGTATTGAAACTAGAACATTGTGATTCCTATGCGGGTATTGTATCAACTGAGATAAACTGAGCTTATGATAGAATATTCAAAAACTTAGAATTTCTTAAATTTCTAAGGCTGATTGCATATTTTGTATATATCCTAAATTTTTCTTTGTCTTTTAAAATGATGAAGACCTGAATTTTGGCAATGCAGTTGATATGTTATCTAGTTTAACTTTTTCAGCTATTTCCTTTGCTTTAATGTCAATTTCATGTTTTAGATTTCTCTGGTGCTTTTTTTTTTATGATTGTTTTCTTGAAGTAACTTACTGTGTTCTTTGAGTTTCGGCTTGTAAGTTTCTAGTTTTATCAGCAAGTATAAAGATGTCTACAGATTTTTTAATGCATTTTTTTTCTTCTTGTTTTTAGTTTCTTTTGAAATTTGTCCAGATTGCTTCCAAAGTTTAAGTTCATTCGGTCTTTTTCAAAGATAACCAGTTTATCAAACTGTGGTAGGCATTTTCTGGTTTTAAATCTGCAGTTAATTTTTTTCTTTGGTATTAAGTTTATTTTCTTCATTCAAGAAAAAAAAAAAAAAAAAAAAAAGTGCTTTTCCTTATTATATTCTTATGATGCTCTCAATTCTGTTTTTTTTTAATAATTTCAACTTAAAGAATGATGGTGGCAGAATAGGAATGTTATTCAGTGAGTAAACAGTTAATTTTCTCCATGTTCATAAATCATTATATATATATATATGCACACACATATACATACATGCGCACACACACACATATAGTCAACATGTCAACCTGCCTGTGATTATTTTATGCCTAGAGGTTAGGGAACTGCAAAGATTGCATATTTATATCTACATTTTTTTTTTTGCACATGGTTATATGATATCAAGTATTCCTATCTAATACAAATAATTTACAAACATATATTTGAGCCATAGATGGGACCTTAACAGGTATTAGTGGATATGGGAGTAAGGGCAATGAAAGTATACTCACACTCACCAGAAGTCTACAACTGGAACCTTTTTTTTTCTTTTCGTGTATAGAAATGAAAAGGCATTTTAACTAAAGATTTTCTCAATAAAACCTGTCAACTTGTCATACAGTACCTAAATAATGAGAATGGAAGGGTCAGTTTCTCCTATAAATAATGCCTAACGGAAGAGAAAAACAAAGAGACCTCACAGGACTTGTTAATTCAGCCAAGCAATTGCTAATTACTCTGTTCACCTTGTATTTTTTCTCTATTAACTCTGATACTCAAATTAAAACAACTAGAAAAAAAAAATTACACTACAGGTAGGATTTGACATATCACGAGTATGGTGCATCCACCAAGGATCAAACTTGGTTTTCAGCAGTAAGGGATTTGTGAGACTAGCTTGCTAACCATTACAACATGACGGGACACCTGTCAACTATTAACCTTTTTCAGAGCTTCAAACATAGAATTTAATCAAGTGAAGGAACTTGGAATTTTCTTCTAAATGTCTAAGCAGATTCATCTTGATTAAACTTAATCAAACTATTTCCACATCAGTAATAGTTAGGTACACTTGTACTTATTCCCTTTGAGTGATGTAAAGATTTCAATCAGCTAAAATATGCAAGCTAATTTTGCCAAACTGAATTAGCAGTTTCCAATTGGCTGAATTAGTTGATTTCTTCTTGTCATATTCCTGCCAAAATTTATCAAGTGCACATACTGAATACTCATTCAGGAAATAGAGGGACAATTCAAATAAATGCTTTTACAAGACAGCTAATAATTCTATAAAAATAAAAACTTACCCAATTGAAACAGTAAATCTTCTATAAAGAATTTAAATAAAAAAAATATTCTAAAGCCCCCAAAATTTTCTATTAAGTAATTATGGTGATAATTAGTAGTAGTAAATCTATGTTTTCTATTTATATATAAGATTAGTCTCTTGAATAGATCAAAGCGTTGATATAAGAGTATTGAGCAGGACTTTATACCAAAGATTTTTTTTACAAGTTGAATAGTGTACAGGGAAGTCTTATTTCATTAATTCAAAATAAAATACTTTTTCTATCTGAGTGGATATTATTTATCTGTTAGCAGAGTGTATATTATATATATATATATATATATATATATATATATATAAAAGAAAGAATCTGTAAGCCTGTCGGTCTGTATGTCTATTTGTACAATGACCCAGTGCACATCCTTTTATAATTTTATAAAGACAAATTAATGGAGACTAACATAGACCAAAGCTCAATAAAATCCACACCCTATTTTTGTCCTAGAGAGGGTTAAAAACACTTTTTACCCCTCATTTTCCAAAAGAAAAGCTAAATAAAAATATAAATGTATAAAATCAAGGATATATTAAAAAGATTTAAAAAATAAAGCTAAAACATAATAAAAATAAAATTAAAATAAAATACAAGGAAGAATAAAATAAATAAATAAATAAATAAAACAACTTAAAAACAAGAATTGTTGTTGTTGAATATATAAAGAATTTAAAAAAATAATAAAACAAATATATAGAAAAAGAATTTTATCATTGCATTAATATAAAGAAGAGGTTTATTTTTAGCTTTTTAATTCCTGGGCAATGCTGGGTAGCTCTGCTAGTGGATCATAAACCTAGAGATTTTCAATGTAAGCTTCTATCACTTAACCATTTGGAATTATGTCTTTAATCTAATAATCTATTGATCTTTTTTGAGAAAAAAAAAACAATCAAGAAGAACATTTGGGAATAGTCAATTGTAAATGCCATTAATAAATTTATGATCAAAATTTCTCTTTTTCATAATTCAAATAAAAGATTTTCTTTTCTTAAAGTAACAATAAAACATCAACTCTAATTTGAAGATGGAACTTTAGACCCAATAGCTACAGGTTAATCATTGGGAATCTTCTTTTGCTTATAAAGCCAAACATTTTCATTTGTTACCCAATCCATTCACGAGTTGGATGTGACACAAAGTGGCAAGTCTGGGGCATCCAGCAAGGATTGAATTCGATTTTCAGTTGTAATGGATCTGCAAAACTAGTTTATTAATCATGGGACACTCTTTGATAGTGTGTGGGTATATTTGAATGTTTAGTGTTTTTCAGGATAGCCATGAATAGCTTTGTTTGGCATAAAATATTTTCAATCATATAAAGTTATCTATCTATACATATACGTATATAAAGGGCAGTTGTGTGTATCTGTATGTCCGGAGGAAACTTCGAAAATAAAACAATTAACAACAAAGTAAATATATATACACATTAAATATCACCAGGGCTTGGTTTTTTGAGCCAAAATAATGAAGATATGATTTATATTTGGGAAGATATTTAAACATTCTAATTTGAAAAGTAACAGAAGGGAAAGTTATATTTCCGTGGGGATTTTTATGGGGCAACCAGCGAGGATCTCACTCGTCATAAGTAATAATGGATCTGCGAGACTAACTTTTTAAAAATCCCCCCTCTACCCAGGCAACGCCAGGTAGCGACTTCTAGTCACATATAAAGTTGTTTTTTTGCCTTTGATATTCAATTGCTAAGGGAGGTGATTTGAAGCAGCATTTATCATTTTTTGAAAATGAGAGTGAAAGGGTTAAGACAATCTTACTCAAGAAAAAAAAAGGAAGTTTAGTACTACAAAACTATAAGATTATGTAAAGGTTCACTGATAGTGTGTGGGTAGGTATTTACCTAATCTGTTCACCAAGGGTAGGAGGTGACACAGATATAGGGTATCCAGCAAAGATCAATGGATTACACCATGATGGGTATAAAAAAAACAAAAACAAAAAAAAACTGCTTAACCTTTTTCACTGTTTTGAAATCCACATGAGGCCCTCAGTGTTTCCTGTGACATATTTGAGGGCCATATGTGGCTATCAAACTGCATTTAAAATGATAAAATCTTGTGAAAACATGTGAGCAGATACCTCTAATTTACCTTGAATAATGAAAGGGTTAAAAGTTTTCTAAGACACGTTTGAGGACCATATGTGGCACTCATACTGCATTTAAAATAAAGGATAAAATCTTGTGAAAACGTGTGAGTAGACACCTCTAATTTGCCTTGAATATTGAAAGAGGAAATGACCAGAAATGATCATCTCTATCTTAAATAGCAACAAATCTAAATAGAGAACTGGTATCATTACTTTAAAAGAAACTAGAAGCAGCTACCCAGTGTTGCTGATTTACAAATGCTGGACATTTTAAAATAGAATTTCAATGCTATTTCTATGTATATTTTAATTTAAATATCTTAAAATATCTATCAAATCTTCATAATATTTACACAAAAAGTAAGAACCATTGATATTTAATGTATATATATATATATATATATATATATATATATATATATATATATATATATATATATATATATATATTTACTTTGTCATTAACTGTTTTATTTTTGTAGTTTCATCCGGACATACATATATACATACACACATCTATATATATGTATAGATATGTGTAACTGCCAACAAATTCTTAAACAAAAAGAAAAAGGCTGGTGTATTGTAGAGATGGCAAATCTGTTGCATCTAACCTAAGAACTTTAAGCAAGTTTTAACATAAATACCATCCAGTTGAACAGCCTGTTTATAGAATAGAATCCAGATTCTGTTTGGATATCCAGTTTCCTCACTGATTGCAGCTTGTGTCACACACACTGAGCCACACCCTAACTTAAAACATTCCAAAGTATTCAGTAATTTCATCACTCTTTCTTTTTAGTCTTAACTACTCAAAACATCAGACATTCACATCCTACACCGATGCTTCCTCTTCAAGTAGATTATAAGGGAGCACAACAACAACAAGGAACTTTGAAATCTATTGGCTGAAGGTAGAGATGAAAAGCATGTACACTTTAAATGGGTTACTATTGTTTTATTTTATACATCTGGTATCTGTGAAGGCACCTAATAGTTATCAATGTAGGAAATGGACTTGGTAACATCAGTTCAAAAAGTGGATGGGGTTGTTTGCATTTCATATAGTGCTAAGACTCTTGGAAAAGGTATGCATCCAAATATTCTCCCTGAGTAAATAGTAGGACAGACTGGGCTCTTTAACCTTGGTTAGGAAACAAGTGTAGGATAAGGAAAACTCTGAATTCAAACCTGTTAAACTTTGCTTAAGAAATTGACCTTGTGTCACATCCTGCTTGTGTGGACCGGTTGGTAAATATATTATTTATACATAGTTTATCAATAAGTCCATAACCTGATACGGTTCTGAGCTCAATTTTAATGGTTAATGGAAAAATTAAGTACAAGTACATTGAAAAGGAAATACATTATTCAAACCCTGAACGAGGTTGTTTGCATTTCATATAGCGCTATTACCCTTGGGAAAGGTATGCATCCAACTATTCTCCCTCCAGCTATGGGTAAATTAGTAGGGCAGACTAGGGTCTTTAACCTTGGTTAGGAAACCAGTGTAGGATAAGGAAAACTCTGAATTTAAACCGGTTAAATTCTGCGTATGGAATTGACAATGTGTTACATCCTGCGCATGAATTAATAAATACATACATTTGGCAATATTCTAATTTCTTTTTGTCTTTATATAAAATGAATCGTTTAAAAAACAACCTGATTTCTATTTTTTTTGTCCGAGAAGAATATTCATGTGTGATTGATAAGTAATCATTGTTTACCTTATTATTTACTGACTTATTTTGACTAAGAATTCCGTTTATATCAAAATGGATTTTTAATAAAAAGGTTATCTACTAGGGTGAGTCAAAAGTTTTGGAATATTTTGGTATGTGCTACTTTCTAGTATGTATATCATGTGACCAAAGCAGTTCAAGCTATGGGAGGTACCCACTGTGGTTGGTAGTATTGTGGCAGTTGGTGTGCTGACACGTGCATTTTTTTCACTGTATGTGATTTGAAAGCTGCAAAGATGAACAAGCAACATAGTTAGCCATTACACCATGGGGACTCACACTTGCATTTCTTTGTAACATTGTTGAAGATCAATACCAAATACATGAACTTGTTTATTTTATTGTTATTAATCATTTTTAACTTTGTCTACTTTAACCTGCTCACAGCGGCTCTCCCACCATTACAATCCTACCATCAGCAAAGTACAAAAACTAATGGTTAGTTCATTATAATTGAGCAGATAGACGCAGATTACAATAATAATAGGACTTTATTTGAATAGAATGAGTCCTGAGGTGAATAGATAGTGAACTTTGAAATATCCCCATCATACAGGTAAAATAATACCAAGAAAATTTGGTACGGCCATGGGGGAAATTTGGTAGGCAAAGAGTTAAAATCTTGTGCTAACTAAATTTATATGAAGAAGCATTTCAAAACAAATCCCCAACAAAGTATTGGATAAAAACATTAAACTATCACCCAAAAATTATAACTTAGGCTAAATGGGCAGTTGGAGAGGTCTCCTATGATCAATCGGCTGGTCACGTCAAGCCCTAGCAACTAAATGATTGTCCCAACCCAATTGCCCTTATCACAAGCCCCAAACCCTTTTTTAGAACACGGTGGCTGGGGTCTTCATGTCCTAGGTATGACATTAAATTCTATCTAATGGTGAGATTCCAGTTCTGGACGTCTGGGGAATGTGGAGTACCCCTTCATCACCATTACCCCAGGTCCACTCAGAGCCAGAGTGGTAGTACCTGTTAGGGTCCCATCTATGGGTTAAATAGAAAAAAAAATGAATTTTAAAAAAATGGGTTAAAAAAAATTGAGTACCCATCAAGAATGAGTAAAACAAACATCTTCGGCATAAAATAACCCAACAAGGTTTGACATGCTGTAAAATCCAACCAATCAATCAACCAACCAAAAATTATACATGGATACCATTGGTTTTGTTTCTCATTTAAAAGTGGTCTTATGCTATGTATGTAATCCCATTAAGAAAATGAAAGTGATCCTCGTCTTACATAAATTATACTTGCAATCTTTACCTGAAAGTTAAAAAAAACAAAAAAAAAACAAAAACAACAACAACAAAAAAACAAAGAGCCCAATCATTGCTTTTTATGCTGGTACTTTTCTGAATACCTTCTTCTAACTAATATACCTTTTTGCTGTGTAATTTTTAATATATCTTGAGGAGGACTCAACAGTGGAATTCTGTATGCAATGATAAATAGAGGAGACACAGAGAGCTGCACGTGAACATAATTTGATTCATTATTCAAGCAACAAACTGCCACTGCAACATTCAACAACTGCTCTTTGAAGTGAGAGAACAATCAATTCATCTGTCCTCTTCTTCTTCTTCTTCTTAGCTAAGCTATTGATTTTTGTCCAAATGTTCAAGTCAAAATTCATTGGCTGCTACAAATTTGCTGATGCTGACTAGCAAGGTGAAAGATGATTTACAACTGGTGTCTTTACAGCTGTGCTACATTTACGTGATTACCAGGTCAAATTCTTTCTCTACAATTCAATCAGATTCATTAGCTTATTATACAAGGAAGGGATACTAAATAAACATTCTTATTATTGTAGAAAAATTGCTTACAACAATTGTAAATCCTGTTGTGAAAAAAGAAAAAAGTAGAATTTAATGAAAAGGCTTTAATTAACACAGCATGTTGTAGTAAGGTCTTCCTTAAAGCTATTAAGGTAAAGACCAGAAGAATGAGCAATAATCAGATAAGAAAGTAAATAAATAAAAGAATATAAAGACTTATATATAAGCACTTCAGACTGAAATGTGGTTCATTGTTATTTTGTTGATGGACAAGTAGTTAAAAAATAACGTCTACTCTTAACTCTTTAACTGACAAGATAAACTATATTAACAAGTTTAATGTCATTGATGCTAAAAATGATGTGTATAAATTCTTTAATTTTTGGGGGTATGATGATCCTGATAATATATAAGCTGTCACAAAAAATATACCATGAATTGTTATAAAGACAGAACAGAAATTAACTGATGTAAATTTAAAAATTAAAAAAAAAAAAAATGTAAATTTGACATTTTTAGGAAAATAAATATTGCTAGTTAGTGCTTTGAAATCAATGTATTTACCAAACCCCTCCACCATAGACAGGATGTGACACAAGGTCATTTTTTAACTGGACCTTAATCAGTAGAGCATTCGCTTAGGAATTGCAAAGTTCCAGGTTTAATACCAGTCCTTGCTAGCACTGATCTGTGCAGTAAAGCATCTTAGAGCTGACAGTAGGTGTGGCACTCTACCACAGCAAAACAATCTCCCTAATCTAGTGCTATCAGAAAGGGGATAGACTACCTCACTGTTAGGCTAATACTGACAATATGCCATTTTGCAGACAGATCCTTCTCCTAGACTGGTTGCCTTATCAAGGCTAAAGAACCCAGCCTGTTCTATTATTTACCCATAGTTGTGTGTGTGTGGGGGGGGGTTGATGCCTTTCCCAAGGGTATTAGCACATAATGAAATGAAAACAGCCTCATCCAGGATTTAAACTGGAGTCGCCGATTCCATTTCGTAAGACAATAATCATTGGCTAAGCATGTCTCCAAGTGTTTTGAAATTTAATATAGTCAATGATTTAGAAAGAGGGCAGTTAATTTTTTTTGTATCAACAGAAAAGGAAAATCAAAGTGGGAAGTGAAGAATTACTCTCCTTTAAAAACATTCAAGCAATACAAATACATTTATAAAAGACATTATGCAGGGCGTCCATTGTAGTGTAATGGTTTGGAAGCTAGACTTGCAGATCCATTACTACAGAATAGCGAGTTTCATCCCCCACTAGATGCCCCATACTTGTAACCTTGTGTCACATCCTAACTGTTGTGAACAGGTTGTATAAAGAAGAGTATCCAATCATGGTGTAATAGTTAGCACAGTAGTCTTGCAAATCCATTACTACTGAATAGTGAGCTTAATCCTAGCTGGATGCCCAAATACTTGTGACCCTGTGTCAGATCCTACCCATGGCGAATGGTAAATATCAACATGACTTTATGTAGTACAGTGTCAGACAATGACAAATATTATTTCCTCTGGGGCTGAAACATTCTTATTGCTATATTTATAACATATGTTGGCAACAAAATAGTGTTTTTACATTTACCTTACAGGTGTAAAATCAATAACAAAGAGACATTAATTAGAGTTATTTTTAGATCAAACAAAAATAAGGACATTATTATCAAAAACTGATTATGTGTTAAAGAAAATTTTCCTTACTCAAATCATTCTAAGCACGGAATCATCTGAGAACTTGTTTCAAATTGGTGTTTTGCAATGTAAGTAAGTAAAGTCGTCGGGACGGCCTAAAGTCGGTATCAGCCAATCAGCGAGGGAGTCTATCCCCTTTTTCACTTGCGCTAGACCAAGGAGATTATTTTAGTGTCTGAGGTGGAGTGCCACACCTACCATCAGCTTCTTACTTTACCGCACAGATCCCTGTGCTACTCATTCGCTGAGTTGGCGAGGACCGGTATCGAACTAGGAACCTTGTGGTTTCTAGCCGAACGCTCTACCGACTGAGCTAACCCGGCCCCTTAAATATTCTTATATATGTTTCTTAAATGGTTACCCATCTAAGTATTGAACAGGCACATTACTGCTTAACTTCAATGATCTAATGGGAACTGGTGCTTTCAATGTTGGCTAGACTGCCAACTTCAGTGATGATACTGATTGCAATGTAGAGTGACCTAAATAGTCAGAAGTAAATATTCTAGTATTAACTTGCTCTATTTAGCAGGGTTTTTTTTGTGGGCTTTAAATGGCACAAGCAAAATTCTTTTTAAGTTGCCACTCATAAAATCAATAACACAAGTCATTTTTGGTACATAATTAATAACAGTAAGGTGCATGGTGTAATCATCATAGGAAATGGACTTGGCAACCCGAGTTCAAATCCAGGACTAAGCTATTTGCATTTCACATCACACTAATACCCTTGGGAAAGCATTTGCATAAGTATGCATCTATTCTCCCTCCAGCTATGGGTAAATAGTAGGCAGGTTGGGCTCTAACCTTGGTTAGGCAACTGATTTAGGAAAAGGAAAACTGAATTAAACTCTGTTTAAGAAATTGACTGTGTCACATCCTACATGAGTTGGTAAATATATATAAAAATTAAATGTTCTCTTTTATATACAATTAAAGACTATTTTACATTCTGTCTTGCATTAACTTACTTTATATTCACCAACCCCTCTGTATGAGTAGGATGCAACACAAGGTCAATTTTTTAAGCAGAGTTTAATAAGTTTGAAGTCAGAGTTTTCCTTCTCCTAGACTGGTTACCTAACCAAAATTCAAGAGCCCAGTCTGCCCTACTATTTACTCATAGCTGGAAAAAGGATAGTTGGATGCATACCTCTCTCAAAGGTATTAGTGCTGTGTGAAATACTTTGTATAAGTCAAATACGATTCTCATGTTTGTAAGTGAAGCATTTTACCAAATTTGAACTCTTTTAAAGAATGTTTCTTCGACTGAAAAAATTTTTTTTTTTTAAAATGTTATGCTTTACAGGATACACTGTATCAAATGTTTGAACGGTTTTTTCAAACATTGTTTCTCCTGGTGATTTCCCCTTCCAGTTGCATTCAAAATGTTTTATATAAGTAAAAACCAAACAAAAAACTTAATTCTTTTGACTTAGCTTTTTAATACCCTTTTAAAAAGGAGTATATAGAATTCTTTCTACTTGTCCATTTGATTACAGATGGTATGGTGAGGTTGTGATATGCCCCCCCCCCAAAAAAAAATACAGTTATATTTTGGTTGGTTTTCAGCAAATAAAGATCTCTGGTCATTTGAAATCAGAATCTGCAACAGCTAGACTATAATTACACTGCGTGGGACCCATATAATCAATGTAAATCCTTGCTTGATCAGGGGGAGGAGGGTTGTGTTTGAGGCCAAGATTATATATCTTGCTTTGGAGAGGGATTATTTTTATGCCAAAAGCACATGTGGCACATTGCCATAATTTCTTATTTTTCTTTGGCCAATCGACATTGCTTATCAGAGATTTTAGCCTACAAATGCCATTCTAACTTCATTTGTATTTATTAGCTGATATCAAAGATTAATATTCTATTCAGTGATATTTTAGGAAAAACAATAACCCCACAAACAACAATCAGACTCCTATAATTTGGTCTGAAAATATTTGAGCAAAAATTGTATAAGCAAGTAACTTGGCTTTCAATTGATTAATTCTAAAACATTAATTTATATTAAAAAAATTATATAGTTTAAGAATTTGCAAAGTTATGAAGATTTTTATATTGTATAAATAGATAAAACATAAAATGAATTTAAATTTGATTTCAATTCTATACAATTGGTGAATATATAACATGTAGAGTATCAACAAAGAACAACTGTAGATCCATAGTATTATATAAAGTAGGTATTTACCCAACCCAATTGCCATGGTAGGATGTGACACAAGGTTGAAAGTATGGGGGTATCCAGCATGGAGCAAACTCACTATTCAGTAGTAGGTATTTAACCCAAACCGTTTGCCATGGGTAGGATATGACAAGGTCACAAGTATGAGGCATTCAGCAAGGATTGAACTTGCTATTCAGTAGTAATGGATTTGTGAGATTAGCTTGTTAACCATTAAACCATGAAGGGAAAGTCTAGTATTATACAAATACAATGAACAGCAAAATGGAAATAACTCTTTAATAAACCATTGATGTTAAATGGACATTTGCAATTTCAAGGACAAAAGAATTACTAAGACTCACCCTATTGGCTACTACTCCATTGGAGAGTGGGGATATGAATATGAATTGTAGGTATTTACACAATTATGCCATAGGATGTGACATAAGGTTGCAAGTATTTAGGCAGTAGTAATGGATTTGCTAGACTAAACCATTATGAAATGGGTAGGATAATTAATCCATAGGATTCACTATTCGCTTAGCTTGATGATGGACTTTATTGATTCTGCTAGACTAGTGATGGAACTTATGGAGCATTGCTGCTAGACATTTATGAGAATTGCCACCAAGTATTTAGGCCTAGACTATGTGATGGACCCATTAGGAGTAGTAATGGATTTGCTAGACTAGCTTGACCCAAGTATTTGGGAAGACCGGCTAGGGTAGTATGGAAGACTAGCTTGTGAATGGTATGGTATAGCATTAGTTAGGATGGACAGCTAGGCCTAGACTAGCTTGGATGGAGCCATGGCAGCAAGCTAGGTCAGTAGTAATGGACTTAGCCACCATTTTACCATGGTATGCATCCAGCTAGGATCAAACTCACTATTCAGTAGTAATGGATTTGCTAGACTAGCTTGATAACCTGTTTGCCATGATGGTACACCATTTTACCCAACCTGTTTGCCATGGGTAGGATGGACACAAGGTTACAAGTATGGGGCATCCAGTTAGGATCAAACTTGCTATTCAGTAGTAATGGACCTGCAAGAAAAGCTTGCTAACCATTACACCATGATGGGACGCCATATGAATTAGATGGGCAGGGAGTGACTCAGGTGTGTAAGAATGTATTTACTCAATCCCTTGGCTACAAATCAGGTTCCGACACAATGGTTATTTTAAAGAGGAGCACAGCTGGTTTCAATTCAGGCGTTTCCTTCTATGAGATTGGTTACCATACCAAGGTTAAAGAACCCAGTTTACACTATATAACATATAGCTGGGGTGGGGTAGTTGGATTCATATAGTTTCCAAGGTTATTATTAAAGTTATGTGAAATGCAAACAGCCTTATCCAGGATTTGAATTAGGACTGTCAAATCTACTTCCTATGGCAATAAACATTTTGCAACAGCACCTCAAGTGTGTTTGGATTGGTTTCTTCGCTTAATGGCATATCAACCTTCATGGATTATTTAATGCTAAAGCCATCCTTGTAGAACAACAGTAGTGGTACTATTTAACCCATAGCTGGGAAGATGAGGGATTCATCCTTTTCAAAGTCTGAAAGTAAACATAATAGTGGGACTGGAATTCAAACTCGCTTACTATGATGTTGTAGACCAGCAGGTTAACCATATACCATGAGGATTCCTCTGCCTCATCTGAGGGGGGGGGGGTGAATTCAAACCTTTCTAAAGAGTATTAGTCCAAAAGTGAATGTAATAGTGTTTCTGGAGTTCAAACTTGCTTACTCACCTGCCTCAGGTGTGCAAGCACCAATGAAACTTATAAAAATACACAGTATATCCTACTCTGTGATTTGTTGTATAATAGGAACATAGATTACCTACAATTTCTCAGCTGTATATTTAGATTTGGATGAGTGGAGAAAAATAAAACTAACTGAACCCGATCTTCTAGTGTTGAAAATAAATGTTCTACTCTAATAAGTATGTTTATATTTATTAAGTATATAGTTGTTATGTAGGCTATTTTGAATAACAAATTTTACAAACTTTAAAAATGTTTTTAGGTTTGATTTGGTGGATTTTACGGCATGTCAACCCTTGTTGGATTATTTCATGCCAAAGACGTTTTGTTCTATTTATGCTTGATGGGTATTCAAATCTTTTTAAAAACACATTTTTTAAGATTCATTTTTTTCCTTCTATTTATCCCATAGATGGGACATTAACAGGTACTACCATGCTGGATGAGAGTGGGACTGGGAGTAATGGTGATGAATGGGTACTCTACATTTCCCAGAGCTCTAGAATTGGAACTTCACCACTAGATAGAGTTTAACGTCATATCCAGGACACTAAGGCTCTCAGCCACCACCTTCTAGCACATATATGATAAAAAGGGTTGGGGCTTGCCATAAGGGCATAGGGTAGGAACAATCATATAGGTGCTAGGGCTTGACGTGACCAGCCAATTGATCAGATGGGCCTCACTGACTGCCCATTTAGCCTAAGGCCAAAGTAGAGCGTTACATGTCATGGACTGCTCAGCTACCAGGGTTCCATCCTTAAACATCACAGGTTGATACCCACTACCAACAGGTGGCTCCATTGGGAGGGGTCTTACCCTCGGCAGAGGTGCAGTCGATGTATTCTAAAGCCCAAGCCTATAGGGCTAAAATGTTTCTAATTTGCAATAACCATTCAAATAATTACAAATAAATTATGTTTATTTGCTATATCTTAGTCATTAGTTGAGTCATTTTAAAAACATATTTCTCAATAATTTTCTTCTACTTTAAGTGTTGAATGGGTAAAGGCAAGAAGATTACAAACTGTAACCAACAAGTATTAGATAAATACAATTAAGGATTGGGAAGTTACCAAACTTTTCAATGTTGACATATATAGCAATGTTGAAATATAGAGGAACATCTAAGAGGTTTTCTTTCCAATTTTATTTCAAAGAAGAAATTCATACTGTGACTTGTATAAATATTTTCACAAGTGGCAAGAAAAAAAAACCCTTCTCAGTGGAAATATCTTAGAGTGAAACTGTATGGGCAAGAAAACTGCTATTTCGGTGAAAGAGCACCTGGCATTTCTTAACACTGCTCTAATGAAAGTGTTGAAATAGATATCATTTGGAGAGGGTACAGAAATTAGTTTTATCAGCAGATGTCAGATACATGGTCTCTCAGGTTCCCAAATTAAAGTTAATATGAATATATGAATTTTATAACAATTCAAGGGTCCGGGTTTAGCTCAGTCAGTATAGCATTTGCCTAGGAATCACAAGGTTCCTAAGCAAATGCTATACTGACTGAGCCAAATCGGCTCCTTGAATTGTTATAAAATTCATCTATTATATACATATATAAAGAGCAGTTGGTATGTATGTATGTATGGATGAAACTATGAAAATTAAACAATTAACGACAAAGTAAATATACATACACGTACATACATTAAATATCAGTGGTTCCTGTTTTTTGTGCAAAAATTATGAGGATTTGATTTATATTCGAAGATATTTAAAAATTAAAATATACATAGAAATAGCATTGAAATTCTTAAAAAATGTCCAGCATTTGTAAATCTAGTAAACAAATCAATACACTGGTTATTTTTTGCACCCCTCTACCCAGTTGATGTTGGGTAGCCGTTTCTAGTATATTCATATAAGTAATTTTAATTTGAAAACCTGATAGACTATGTATCTGACAAAACTAATTTCAGGATTAATACAATACCCCCCCCGCCAACTTAGCGCATGAGTAGCACAGCTTGGTAATCTGATCTGTGTGGTAAAGCATCTGGGAGCTGACCTGTAGGTGGGTGCCCCACCTCAGCAGAAAAAAAAGTCTCTGGTTTAGCGCTAGCAAAAAGGGGATAGACTCCCTTGCTGTTTGGCTGATATCGACAATAGACCACTCTGCAGACTATACTTTTTACTTAAAACAATTCAACAAGGCATTATACTGTGTGTAAGCTTTTTTTTTCCTTCACCCCCTCCCCCATTTTTATGTTTTTATCATTGATTATATTTTGCTAGAATTAGCTCTGGCTGATTCTATCATCTCAGTATATACAAGAAATGAAGAGATTAGAAAATACTTGAGATGAAAACTGACAGTTCCATCACATTACATGAAATAAATAGCACAGTATCATCTTCAGGCAGATTGTGAATCAAGTATGCCATATCAATAGGATAGGTTTTAACATTTGATCAAGTGTCTTATAGGTCAGTCTGACCAGGGGTACTCAATATGAACTTAACATAAGTTTCTATTTTTATACCAATTTTTCTAATGATTTTTCTTTAGTTCAACAATCATTATTTCTACTCATTATTTTCAACATAAAAAAAAAAAGAAAAAATTAAATTAAAAAAATAAATGAATAAAATAAAGTTAACTAGATTCTTTCCTAGCATTCACAAACCTATTTTATAGAATGCAAGTAATGAAATACAATTGAAGGAAATAAGATCGAAGTATAATGAAAATATAGTACTCCAAGGAATAAAAATCTTCAAGTACTTTAAAAGAAATAGAAAATAAGTTTGTTCATAGTTCAAGTGCCAAGACATGCTTGAGTGTGTTAAAGTTACAATCAATATTATTTCAAAGAAATACTTTAATATTTGAACTACAATTTTCAATATTATATTTCTTCCAACAAAATTTTTTTTTTTTCATAAAACACCAAAAATTTCTAGCTCATTTCTGAAGCTTAATTAGATGTATTAAAATCATTATAAATAATTGTGTACTAACTAATGGTAAGTACTGTGGTACTTTGACTTACCAGTTTAATTGTTCTGATAGTAACTCAATTTCTACATATCAAAATTTGATATATGTGGAAATTGAGTTTTCCCATTGAAATAAACTGCAACAACCTAGCACTGTATTATATAAGATCATAATAAAATAGAATATGATTAATTATGTGCTGTAATATGTTTTAACGTTTATTTTTTTAATAAATATTTTCTTTGGTTAAAAAAAAAACAAAATGGAAACAAAAGTTTTTAGTGAACTCAATAAGATGTTTATCTGAAGAAGGCTGGTACCTCAAGTTTTAGTTCTCAAAATCAACCAAATAACAGCTTATAACTCAGAAAACTTGGAAGTTGGGGTACTTGTAAGTCAAAGTAGTACTGTATTGTTTAAAGGTTGCTAAACTCAAAATTGGTTTATTGGATTGTATAATTTCCTTTGAAATTATGAATTCATGGGAAAAACTAACCAGGCTGATAAAAAAATGTAACAGTAAGGGAGACACATGAAGGAAAAAAAAAAAAAAAAACTTCTACAATGTCTGCTTATCCAATTTTTTTACATTTAAAAAAAAAAAAAAAAAAAAAAAAAAAACAGAAATAAGTTGGTATTTTGGTTATATTTTTATTAAATGTAGAAGTTTGTTCCTAAAACGTTTAACAATATCTTATAGTATTTCGTTTAAAAATGTTTTTAAAAAGCTTAAGTTATAATATATATTACGTTGTAATAATCATATCATCATACTGTGGTATATCTACAGGTCTGCTAGTTATTGTTACTACAAATATTGATTCACTTCCTTTCAAATAAATAAACAAGAGTAATTAAACTAGTTCAGACTTAATGTTCAGTTTATTTTCATCAGTACCAAAAAAGTTATTAGAATTGAATAATGTGTGGACTTTCAGAAGATTTTATGGAATCTTATAAAATATTACAATTTTTTGTTTAAAAAACTTCCACTATAAGTGTTCTCCATTTCTTTCTTTCACTCTATCTCCCATTTCTTTATTCCATAAGCAGACAATAAGTGTCTGATGTACAGTATTATTGCTCCCTCTCATTCCCCTTTCTTTCTAATTAGAACTACTTCCTCTCTCTATCTCTCTGAAATATAGTGTGTTCTTTTTATTTTCTTATAATCAAAATGGAATAGTTAAATATTCATATGTGGTGATAACAGGGCGTAACATTTTCACAGGCGTTCATGTCTTATTCTGACATGCTGGGCCCTGCCGGAGAAGTAAGGACAAACTCATAAATGACATTCTCCTGTGTACACCTACACACGAGGCTGCCAGTGTTGGCCAATCAGCAAAATCTTACATTGATCAGCTCTGTATAGACACTGCATGCCGTGTAGAGGACGTACCGGGGGGGGGGATAAGGCAGGTGGCGAGAGAGACAGAAAGAGAAGTCATGGGAATCTGTGACTTAATAATGATAGTTTCTAGCAAATTCATATCAACAGTAAAATGCATTATTTTTAATAAACATTCCTATTTTAAATTATCAATAGCTGTGCACCATATGTGAATAAATTGAACTGAACTTAAAATATGAAAAGAATGTATTTAATATCCTAGCAATTTTTATCACATGATGTTGACATAATTGATATTGTGAGAAGGTTACACTTTTGATATACAAGCTTCTTACTCCTGTGGCAGTAATAATTTCGAGAGAGAGAGAGAGAGAGAGAGAGAGAGAGAGAGAGAGAGAGAGAGAGAGAGAGAGAGAGAGAGAGAGAGAGAGAGAGAGAGAGAGGTGTATAAGGTTATTTGTTTTTCCTAATTAAAATGTTCATTTTTTTAAAATAATTTTATCAGATAAGGTCAAATATATATAAGAGAGAGAGAGAGAGAGAGAGAGAGAGAGAGAGAGAGAGAGAGAGAGAGAGAGAGAGAGAGAGAGAGAGAGAGAGAGAGAGAGAGAGAGAGAATTTTTACCAAAATAATTATAGAATGATACAAAATACCATTGCCTGGAGCAGACAGCAAGAGGTATTGGCCTCTACATTAATTCAGATAAAACTGAGTTCATGTGTTTTAAACAAGATTATGCCATCTCCACACAAAATGGCAAACCTCTGAAATTAATAGACTATCTCATACCTGTGTAGCAAATATCAACATACCATAAGAAAGGCATGGACTGCTATTGACAGGTTATCAACCATATGGAGATCTGATAAAACCAAGCTGTAGCCGTAGCCGTACTATTGTATAGCTGCAACATCTGGACTTTAACAAAGAGCTTGGAGAAAAATCTAGATGGAAACTACACAATGGTTGAATTCTGTTTTGAAACCAATCCTGGAAGCAGCACCCGAAAAAAAAAAATGCAGCTGTACGGCCACTTACTTCCCATCTCACAGGCCATCAAAGTAATATGAACAAGCTGCTAGAGAAGTACAGACAAACTCATATGCTATGTTCTATGGTGTTGACCGACCAGCAAGGTTTTACATTCATCAGCAAAAAAACAATCAAACAACCATTATTCATCAGCTATGTGCAGACTCTGGATGCAGTCTAGAGGACCTGCCAATAGTGATAGCCAATAATGATGAATGGTGAGAGAGGAGAAAAGTTAAGGGGAATCCGTGCTATCAGCACGATTTAAATATGATTGAAAAAAATTACCTTGAGCAAATTAGTTTCCATTCATTTTTTCAACAAACTAACATTAATACAGTAGAACCTTACTGTTAAAAAATTGTCAACTGGTGTTTTACTTATCAGAGACTGGTCCAATCAGCAAAACTTTTCTATTCAAAATTTCTAGTAAACTACAACTACTTAGCTCAGCCAGTAGAGCATTTGTGTAGCAATCACAAGATCCCGGCTTGATAATGGTCCCTGCCAACCCAGTGCATGAGGAGCATAGCTTAGGTAATCATATCTGTGCAGTAAAGCACTACCCAGCAAAACAATCTCCTAAAAAGGGATAGACTCTCTCACTGCTCTGCTGATACTGACAATAGGACACTCCCAGACTTTACCACAACAACTACCTATCTTCGGCATTTAGAAAAAAAATTTTTTTTAATTATTCAATCTAAATGCCCTCAAAGTTGTTAGTCTGAAGAGAAAGCTCAAATAAAATAAATAAAAAAAAAGTTTAAAACAGACTACTGAAATGTTTTTGTCTAATTTATTTCATTTTTACAGTTGATTTAGAGGTATAAATCAAATCTATTTCTTCTTTCAAAAGAGTTTACTCATTAAGAAATGAAATGGTTGGTGTAGTTATTTTCCAACCCTCCTACCAGGCAAGTTTAACACAAGATATTTTTAAAATGGGGAGCCATGCAGAAACCTAAGCTCATGTGGTGGCCAAGGCAAAAAGCCTTAGACACTGAGCAATAAACCCCAGCCCTGCTACTTTAAGATGAGTAGGCAGGTGCTACTTTGGGGGGGGGGCTGCCCCCTAGGACCACACGATTAATTTTACCATCACTTACAGGTCCAGAGGCCGAAGATTCTAATGAAATGGTTGAAGTATTAAACTTAATAACAGAGGACATTTTACTAATAATGGCACCAAAATGCAAAGATAGTGATGCAGACAATTCTGCTATGCCAAATAGAAGCAGTAAAGTGATCCCTTTAGGGGAACAAATAAAAAAGGAAATAAAAACTGCAAAAGTTGCAAAAATGTAATGCTTGATAAAAAAAGAATTGGAGGCACAAGGAAATGAGATGAACTTATTTAGTCATCAAGCAACAAAGATAAGGAAACTAAAGCATGACAAGGAATGCAGACTTAACAGAAATTTGCTCAAGTCTCAAGAATGATTCTGGTAGAAAAAAGGTAGGAAAAAGATAATAAAGTGTGATAAGAAAAAAAAAAAGCTCAGAAGAAACATTATGAAGAACTGAAAAGAATGAAAGAACTTGGCAGCCTATCTACTGACGATATCAAGGTCCTATTGTAGAATACATTTTCAAAAATCTAATTTTGATGGGATATATATTTGTATATGTATTAATGATTTTGACTATAAATCAAATACTCATTGATAAACGTTTGCATTTTCTGAGAGTATAGTGACGTGGTTTTGGTTACAGACAAACACAGACACTCCATTACAATAAGATAGAGATTTTGAGTGAGGTAAGAAACAAAATTAACTTACCATGATAACAAGCAATCAGAAAATGTTTCGAAAGTGGTAAAGAGAGCGAAAACAATCCAGTACATCATCCATTTTACCTGCAAAAGAAAAACAGGGAAATAAAGTCATGAAATAATCAGTTTTAAAAGAGGGAAAAAAGAGGAGGAGGAAGAGACATTCATTTTTTATCACTGAATATAGTTATTAAACAAATGTTGAATATATATTTTTAAAATGACCCTATATTTTCCAACTATTTGATTTTTTTATACTGACACATTAATTAATACAATTTACAATGTCAACTTGAATAAAACTGATATATATATATATATATATATATATATATATATATATATATATATATATATATATATATATATATATATATATATATATATCCATAACATTACATAACAAAATACCTAAAAGTGATACTGTTAGAATTTTTTTAAAGATAAAATTAATGAAAGTTTACAAGGTTTTTAGTGAAACAAAATTTAATGGAAAGAAGAAAATATAAAAAATAAAAATGACAGGATCATTTTAATACTGCCAACTTTTGATATAAAAAGGTTTTTAAAATTTCATAAATTAGAAAATATTTGAAATTTAATCCAATATAAAATAATACAGCTTCAAATCTGATAAGTCTGGTTTTAGTCAGGCTGGATTATCAAATATAGGAATTCACAGTGTGAGATTAACAGCTCAACAAAAGCACTTATGACCCACTAATTATACACCTACAATGTCATAAATAATGTGGATTGACAGGTGCACAAACAAATAAAATCTTAATAAAAACCTTTTAAGAGAAGATTGAACTGCAACAGGATTTGTAGCTATATATCATTAATATATTATATACTATTTTTGGAGCTTGCTTTCAATCAAATTTGAGTTGATTCAAGGTAAGACTTGCAGCAAGATTCATACTTATATATCATTAATGTATAATCATATATTCTATTTTGGGAGCTGCTTAATGTCATATTTTCCAATTGTATTAATAATCAGTGCACAAGCCAAAGTAAATGCCATTTTTGAATACTGTTTTTTTTTTTTTTTTTTTTTTATAAAAGGCAGGTAGGATCTCTCCAATTGGAAAGACTGATACAAGTACAATTTTTCATCTCCCATGTAAATCATTTCTAGACTAAGTCAAGAATAATAAAAGCTTATTCTAACTAAAAGAAAAAAAGTTGAGTGTTGTTAAGTATTAGCTCAGTTGGTGTAAAAGCATTTCATTTTCACTATCTCAGCACCAATCTCAGGGTTGGTTCACAGACAAAACAAAGGATAGCAGTGGTGTTCACTAAGTGATTTTTCAACAAACAAGTGACACGTGTAAGAGCCACTGCCAACAGATTACGGCAGGATTTCAGTGGTAGGAGAGTTGCTGTGAACGGTTTAAAATAGGCAAAGAGTTAAGTGTAAATTTGTCTAAAGCTAAGATTTAGAGAACTGAAGTATCTATCAAAAAAAGTTATAAAATCTTTACAAGCCAATTTTACAAGATCTACTCATTTTCATTCATTTTATGTAAAGTAACAGCAATCAACAAATGAGGCAATCAGGTTTCTCTTACAAGAAGGAAATTATTGAAGTTGACATAATCTATGTAATTAATTAGACTTAATATTAGAACGTTCTATGGTCTGATGGAAAATCTAATTATATATTCAGTGCCTTGATTATGGAGATTTAATGATAATACTTAATGTTCTTCAACATGTATAAATTTAACTTGAGAAACCATTTTATTTCTAAGGGATAATCAATATTAACTATGCCAATAAATCTTATTGAAGGAACACATTTCGTATTTGATTTTCACAGTTGTATAATAATAAGATAGGATTTAAATGGATGGTCCATTAGGGAAAAGTGATGCCCGGTAATTATGAAATAGAGACCCATACAGGATATGAGTAGGTATTTAACTAACCCGTTCACCACGAGTAGAATGAGACAAAGTCACAAATATTGGGTTGGCTGGCTGGTTGGTTGGATTTTACGCCATGTCAACTGTTTAGTGTGAAGATGTCTCCATCTTATTTGTAAAAATCATGAACTGTGTTTTCTGAGTATATTGACATGGCTTTCTGTAGATAAGATATTACTACCTAGGTGTGTGAACTGGTCTATTAATTTCAGGGGTTTACTGTTTAGTGTGGAGATGTCTCCATCTTATTTGTAAAACATGAACTGTGTTATCTGAGTATATTGACATCGCCTTTCTGTAGATAAGATATTACTACCTAGGTATGTGAACTGGATTACTAATTTCAGGGGCCTACTGTCTAGTGTGGATATGTCTCCATCTTGTTTATAACAGATGAACTCTAAAAATAAATTACCAATTTTAATGCATCTTGATAAGCTTTGTTTTTCTAAAAAGATTTCAGAATGAAGACAGATAGATAGGAGTGGGAGGAGGAGCCCCGAAAGTAGTTTGTGACTAATGAGAAAAGAGATCTTTTGGTTTGAATTTAGAGTTTTCCTTCTAGACTGGTTGTCATACCAAGGTTAAAGAGCCTAACCTGCCCTACTATTACCCATGGCTGGATGGAGAATAGTTGGATTTGTACCTTTCCCAAAGGTATTAGCGCCATGTAAAATGTAAACAGTTACAACCAATATTTGAACTCTGGTTCACAGTGTCCATTTCCTATGACGGCAACCATTAGAGCATGCACCTTCAATGGTGTAAAGTTTTCTTTCACATAACATTTTCTACTGACTAGGTTTATTATCAGAGAAGACTATCATTTAAACAAATTATATCTACTTGATGCTTAATCTAATTTTCACATTTGTAATGCATCAGCCATTCACAGTAATAAATCAGTTAAATATTCATAAACCCGTTAGATATTTTGCATAAACCTATACATAAATCAAGATATTTTTAATTCTATTTCAATCGATAAAAAAAAAAAAAAAATCACTTATTCCAGCTTGAATATATATAGCAGTAAGAATGGTTATAAGTCACTATTAATAATCAACAACTTATTGAAAATGACATTCAACTTTGATCATTTTCCTGATTCTGTCCAATTAGTTAATTCATATTCTACCAAATTTTACAAAGCCAATATGGTTCAGTTTTTGTTTAATGGCATATCAACCATTCCTGTAGTAGTGGTATTATTCAACCCATAGTAGAGGGGATAAGGAGGTTCATACATTTCCCAAGGATATTAATCCAAAAGTGAACGTAATAGCATGACTAGAGTTTGAATTCATTCACTAGCATGTTAGCCATTATGCCACAGGACATCCCACTAAATCCAATATGTAACAATGATTGAATGAGCACTCCATTAGCCAGAATCTCTATATCTAGATCATTAAGAACTGAACTTTTAAAAGACTCAAATATTCTGTTTTGGAAGAAAAGAAAAAAGCATAGGCCAAAACGATTTGTCTGAATTTTTTTTTTAGATAAGGCTTGATAATTTATCCATTTGGACACATGGCGCAACGGATATAAGGGTTGAGTTAATACAGTTCTAAGAGACAATCATCTGTAGGTGGCAGGTTCAATCCTGGCCATGGTTGATAATAACACAATATTTAACATAGCTGAACACTTGTACTCGGTCATGGTTAACAGAATGAGAACAGTCTACCCCTGTGGATTGAATAAAGGGTTCAGTTTGAAGTTCTGTGTAGACTCCCGATTCTGGTATGAAGGCTCCAGAGTTTGACAAGAAACACCTGTAGAAGGCTGGAGGGCACATTGGCCGAAACTTTGTGTATATGACAATAAAGATGAGAACAATAGTCTGAAAAATCCAAATAATCCAAACAAAGGCCAGTAGCATAGCACATTTTCTTTAACGGGATAAAAATGTACAGAATTTTGTTGATGTATAAAACTGTTAATCTTTACTGACAGTTCATTTTTATAATCTTTTACTCATAATGAGTTAATTAGAAAGAATCTAACACGTGTGCATTTTCATGAATTTAGTTATACACATTCTAATTCTATAAAGATAAAGTAGATTTATATTTCTATACATGGGAATCAAGGAGGAAGCACACTTAGTGTTATGGTTATCATAAGAAATGAATTGGTGACTTGAGTTTAAATCCTGGACAAGGATGTTTGCATTTCACTTTGCACTTGAGAAAAAGACATGACCATCTTTACCCCCCCCCCTCCAACTAAAAGAAAATAGTAGGACAGATCAAGTTATTTAGTCTTGATTAGGCAACTGGTCTAGGAGATGGAAAACTGAATTCAACACCTGTTAAATTCCACTTAAAAATTAACCTTTTGTTGCATCCTGCTCATGTGGAGGGGTTGGGCAAATACATACCTCAAGAAAAGAGTTCCACAAAAAAAATATCCTACTGGGGTAGGTTTTTAATTGCATTAAAAGAAAATGTTGAATGGGCTTTTAACCACCAAAGAATTGTATTATGGTCCCACCAAAACCTAAGCTTTACTCTGCTTAAAAATCTACCCCGTGTCACATCCTGCATGTGGTAAATGGGATCAGTAAATATATATATATATATATATATATATATATATATATATATATATATATGACTAAAGATGTTTCCTGTTGGATTTATATATCCCACATTTCCAACTCCCTAATTTGAAAATATTACTTTTTAAAATTAGAACCAAATATATTTGCTGATCTATATTTGATAAAGGTTGGTTTAGCTCAGTCGGTAGAACATTTACCTAGGAATCAGAAAGTTCTGGGTTCTATACCAGTCCTTGTCACCTTGGTGCATGAGTAGCACAGCTTGGTTAATCAGATCTGTTCAGTAAAGTGAGGAGCTAACGGTAGGTGTGGTGTTCAACCTTAGACAAAAAAAAACCTCCCTGGTCTAGCATTAGCGAAATGGGAATCGAGTCCTCATTTTGCTGTTCAATATCAATATAATAGGCCACTCTGCCCCCCACCCCCAATATTTGATACAACTTCTACAACTGAAATTATATCAATTTCAGTTTATTTTTAAAATGTATCCAGCCTATTGCTTTTAAAATGCTTTATCTGATTTCTGCCTCCATCATTTCTAACAATCAAGTACACTTACTCCTTTTTTTATTTCTAAACCATAATTTCCTACTTTTAAAAGCCTCCACCTACTTCACCCACAAACATCACTTGCATCATTCTCACATTTTGTAATCTCTTATTGTGACTATTTTAAGAAAAATCTATTTGCAAAGAAACCTCTTTCACTACTAAGCTGTCTTCATCTTCTCAAAAAGCGCACATCTGATGATCTTTGTTACTCATTGCTGACTTACCGACCCACTAATATCATTGATTGCATCAAAAACAAAGTAATCAAACACTTTTCACTACACTCTTCTTCAATGCTAGCATTGTGTTAGCTCTCCCTTCCTATCAACCTCTTTTATATTCTTTCTCATTAAAATGCCATATGCAGCATTCAACTCCTTTTGTGGAAATTCTTATCCACTTTATTCACAGACTCATTAAAAAGCATACCACTTAGATAGAAGAGACCATTTGAATTGGTCTTTTCAATCAGAATGAACTTATAGAATTACACCACATTTGTTAACCATCATTGTATCATTTAGAAAGTCACTATCATAATCTACAAATAGTTAATAGATTTAAATAAAAATGCTTTATGTGCAAACATATTGAAAATATGAATCTATGAACTTCAGTGGCTTCAAAATACATAGAATATAGTTCCATTTGCTAAAGAGTAATCAAAATATCTCTGTTTCTTATTTTCTTTTGCAAAATAGTAGTTGTGGGGAAAACAAAGACATTACAAATATGGAGGGTGGAGGGCTGTTGACATTTTTTTTTTTTTTTTTTAATAATAAAAATAAAATAGAATGTAATGAATTACATGCTGAAATAATGTTTTTAATGTTTATTTTTTTACAAATAATATTTTTCTTTGGTGTAATAAATTTGAAAACTTACAATGTTTTTAGTGAACTTATTAACATAAGATTATCTGTACCTTAAATTTTAGGTCTCAACACAAATAAAAAATTCTACCAATTAACAGCTTGTAATTCAGAAAACTCTTAAGGCAATATAGTTAAAAGTAAATCAAAATATCTTGCAGTTTCATATTTTCTTTTGCAAAAAGAGTAATCATCGAAAAACAAATATAATCTATATTAGTTAGGAAGAGTTTATCGGTCTCCTCTATAGACAAAGTTTCATTTACCAAATTTGGTATGTATTCATATTGGACCAGGAGGAAGATTTAATGCTAATGCTTTTTTTTGCATTTCACAGGAAAACACATTTGATTGATTTTTAAAAAGGCACACCAACCCGTCTAGAGTTATTTTATGTCAAGCGGTAAATTGTGAAGAATGGGACGGTCAGATTTATTATTATATTTTTCTTGGTTGACAATAAGTTGTATAGGAAAACAGGGGCTCTCAATTAAACAATAATCAGCAGGAAGCCATGTTGCTGCAAAATGTAACTAATCATACAGAATTTTAATTTCCAAACTTATTAGAATAAACTAATTAAATTGTCTACTAAAATAATTATTCACATTTAATCAAAAATAACTAATTACAAGTTTATAAGTACCTAATTATAATTTAAGTAGAAGATATAATTAAAGCTGAAGATGGAAAATAATTATATGATTGCTTAGTTAAAAGTAATAATCACCAAAATGCTTTAATTCAAAATATTCTTTACTACAAAACTGAATATACTAGGGACTGGCAAAAAAAATCAGCTTCCACGGGTTTTAAAAGCGAATTAAAAATAATTAAATCTATTATTTAAGGTAAAACTTTGCCTAAATCGATAAGTAGTAACATAATAACCATCATTAAAAAAAGAAAAATATCATTACATATGCAGTTTATTTTTAATACATCTAAAGGGATTTGTTTTGGTCAATTTCGACGCGATCCGCCATTCTGTCTATTTCTCAATGGTTTTTAAGTGCTTGTTTACAATTTTACTGTAACATTCGCGATTGCAAAATTTTTTTTAACCAAAAATCAGGTAATTATCCGATTTTAATGAAATTTTCAGTATTAATTTAACAATTAATGAATTTTATAATGCATCAGTTATTTTATTTCAAAACTTTAATTTAGTATTTTTGCTATGAAAAATGAATATATAAAATTCATTTAAAATGTGAAAAGTCTGATGTTAAGTTTAAAATGTTATTTTTTTGATTCTAGAAATAAAAATCTATTTAATGCAAACCTTATTTTAGTCAATCAAAGTATACTTTTTGAAGAAAAACTCGATTGAAAATGTACCCCCCCCCCTTTAAGCAGAAAAAATATTGATGTATAATTTTTTCTTTTATAAGATAATAGCCAATTAAATAATTCTCGAAATGAGTAAAAAAAAAAAATCTCCAAAAAATTAATTATCTATTATTTTTTTACATTTTATTTTTCGATACTTATTTTCTCATAGAAAAGCCACCGTAAAAAAAATTTTTTTTTGTTTCTATTCATAACTTCGGTCTTTTATCTCTTTATTTATACTGTAATTAGAAAACTATAAGACCAACTTGAAAAAAATGTTATGCCCCCAACATAAGGGGGGTCAAAATTAAGCAACCTGAAAAAAATGAGAAAGTTTTGAAATAAAATAAATAATGCATTATAAAGATCATTCATTGTTAAATAAACACTGAAAATTTCATTAAAATCCGATAATTCCTTGATTTTTGGTAAATTAGTCCCTAGAATATACACACACACACACACACACACAAAACCCTCCGGCATGAATAGAATGGGACACGGGGTCAATTTCTTAGCAGGTTTGGATTCAAAGTTTTCCTTCTCCTGGACTGGTTGTCTAACCAAGGTTAAAGAGCCCAGTTTTGTTATTTGAACTTGGTCAGTAATAGTCTTTTTTCCTTTCTTTTTAACAAAAATGTTTTTTTAGATATGTATTCATCAGCTTTTAGCTGATAAAGAAATTAATGATAGCAATCATCACTTCTGTTAATGTAGAAGAAGGATTAAAATACTTAATTGTCATGTATTGCCCTCATGACATACATATGCAATCCCTGCGTCCCTAGGTCCTTTGACATGGCTGTTATATAGGATCCCTTAAAGAACCTGAACTTTTAATGATAAGCAATACACAATACTTGAATAATCAATATCACTTTTTAGCTTAATATAACAGAGCAGTGATTAAAGCTCTGAATAGTAGCAAATAAGTAAATCAGATTATTATTGTCATTTGACAAGATTTATTAGTTTTATATTAAATGAGATTATATAATCTTGAACAATTTTAGAAAGCAAACATAATAACCTTGACAATTTAAATATTCTCCAATATGCAAACTTTATCTTTTACAGGGAAAGTTAAAAACATATGACGCATTATCAGTGATTCTTAAAATTGAATATCCCAAGAATATCTTAAAAGATGTTATTTTTTCAGAGCAAATCGTCTATATTAATACTCTTGTCCATTTATTGTACGACTGTCATCATTTTGCTACATCCTCTAGTTAAAAATGAGACCGTCCAAATCATCCAAGATAAAAATGCAAAAAATGTAAATCCTGATTATCTGGTGTTGCTTATCCGCCAAATTCTTATGAGTGATCACCTCAGCTAAATAATGGACCATTCCATTTTTATCATAAAGAAAGAAAAACGAAAAAGGACATGTTACACAGAAAAAATATAAGAAAAAAAGAAAGAGGAAAAAAATGGAGGGGTGAGCGCACAGAAGTGATAACGCTAATCTATTTCAATCAAACATAATGAAAAGAAGGAAAGAAACAAAGAAAAAGTGAGAGAGTTAAATCAAGATTATTATACTTTTTACATATTGAACTATTTGCAATAGCTCTTAAGTAAATATATCAAACATTGTAATAATTAAATTATCACACTGTGGTATATCCACAGCTTCTGTTAGTAATCATAATTATTTTAAAAAATAGTTATCTTTGAAAAATAGATGAAATATTGGGGAAGGGGGGGGTTACTGAAAATGTTTCCAACCAGGGATTTTATTTTTGTTTTTAATTGAATTTTTTTGAAGAATCAAAAGGAACTTGAGAAAGAATGTGCCTAATATAGAATGAATATATAGAATAGTATGTACATTTCATGGCTCCATGTCATTCCTATGAATACGATTAAGTGGTATAAAGAATTATTAGTACTATGGTAGTAGATATTTACTCAACCCATTTGTCAAGAGTAGGATGTGACAGTAATAATGGATATGTGAGACTAGCCTGCTGACCATTACACCATGATGGGACACCCTTTGGTGCTATTGAAATATTCAGTCTACCTCAGTATTTGAGGGTTACCATATTTGTGTATGTAGTCTAGCTAAACATTTGAGTAATGAGGCTTCCTTTGAATCATAATATTGAACTTATTTTTATTGGATTACAATAGAAACAATGTGGTAAACTGTATACTACAACAGTACTGATTCAGGATATATTATTTTCATATATATATATATATATATATATATATATATATATATATATATATAAAATGAAGGAGAGCAAATAAAAATGTTTGCATACAAAAGAGCTCAATGCTATAATAGCAGAGCAAATTTGAAACCTAGTATATAAGATTATGGGACTATATTACAGTAACTAAAGTTTCATGTGAATAACAATCCTCATGCAATCCCATTTGTGGATTGTGTTATATACATGAAACTTGAGTAACGGTAATATAGTCCATATATATATATATATATATATATATATATATATATATATATATATATATCCTTTCCAGTATATCCTCCTATTCCCTACATTTTTTTTAAATAAAAAGAAGGTTGAGAATTGAGCCTATATTTCTTTGTGTTTTTAGGTCATTCATTTTTGGTACTAATGCACAATAGTGCACATGAGATAAATCATCAGAATCACATTTTACATATAAATAGATTTAGATTTTGGAAAGTCCCTAAGTAGCCTAACCCTAGCTCTTAAAGGTTTCAGGTATTTCCATGAAATTTAATGCTTTTTATACGTAATCTAATGATATTATCTCTTGCTCGCTATTGTGCATTAGTACCAATATTTTTATTCAGAAAATAATAGAACAAGCCTATTTTCTTTTCTTTTCTTGTTAAACTGAACTTTAATTTAAAGCTCATGTGCCATTTCTTTGACCCAGTATTACTCCAATAAAAATGGGTGTTGCTCATAGTACTTTTAATTTTGAGTAACTTTGTATAGTGAGCATGGGTTTTTGATTTTTCTATAAAAGGCTGAGAGCAAGATTGCTGTACAAAGTTATTGATATAACAATTTTTGTCTTGAAACACTTTAACAAGACCCAACTGAAACAGGTGTTAGAGTTTTATAAAGAAAGATGAAACATCTGCAAAATGCAGATAAACAAAGAGGAAATTCTCTTCGTATTTGCTCTCTCTCTCACCAATATTGGAGAGGTCTAAGTGTAGAAATCCTTCAAGTTTTTTAAAAATGTAATCATATATATAAATCAATCATTTGACATGAAGAGGTCTGAATGTTGCTATTGGATACTAGCAAAAAAAAAAAAAAAAATTGATACATTTCAAAACCTATTGTTATCAATATTATATAAATTGAAAATATATTGGGTCACAAATACACCAGTATAATAGTAAGGTGGAGGCGTTTGATATGTAATGGTTATCATCATGGGGTACAGTGAGAAGAGTTCAATTCTTGGACAAGACTGTTTGCATTTTACATAGCACTAATGCTTTTGGGAAAGGTATGAATCCAACTATTCTCCCCGCCCCTCCCAGCTATGGGTAAATAGGACAGACTGTGCTCTTTAACCTTGGTTAGGAAACCAATTTAGGAGAAGGAAAATTTTGATTTCAAACCCGTTAAACTCTGCTTAAAAAAAATTGACCTTGTGTCACAGCTTATTTGTGCAGAGTGGTTGGTAAATATGTAATAGTAAGGTATAAACTTGCCTAATTTAATTTTAACCGGTATTATAAATTTACAGTCGTTTGTAATAAAAATTAATTGTAAAAGTTGAAACGTTGATGAAACTAAATATAACAGAATAAAACAGAAATAAAAAACAAAACAATAAAAAAAAAACATCAGCTACTAAAACAACAAAAACAAGTGAACATTTTGTATATATATATATATATATATATACATACATACATCATACAAAACTAAGTTACTCTTTATCACTAGTCCACATTATCTTTTTTTCTTCAAATAAAAGCGAGCATAATATTTCTACAATAAGCTAGTAATAAACAATAGAAGATTCGAGTGCAAACATTAACATTTTAATTAATGTCCACACATACAATAGAATGTACATTGTCACAAGGGTAAGATAAATGACATATTTTGTTATTTAATTCTGCTATGGCAATATTTCAAATGAATATTTTCTAATCTTTGAAACAAAAACTCTCAAGATAGAACACACAACAGAGCATGTGATCAGATATATCAACATCGCATCTGCTTGTATAACAAAAGGAACCAGGCAATCCAATACGCACAACTTTTTCGCTGCAATACATGAAAAGATTTTGATTTGCTATTGATAAGATTAATTTCTTTAGAGAAAAGGATAAAGCTTAAGAACAATTGGAAATATATAATTTTGTTGCAGTTATTACCCAATGTCATCATCATTTGGTGCATTGGTTCTCAGCTGGGGTCCACATGGACCCTGGGGTCAATGTAATATTACTGGAAGCAAGGAAGGTCACAAAAAAAAAAAAAAAAAAAAAAAAAAAAAAAAATGGGGGTCTACAGTGATATTTTAGTGGTTTGTAGAGAAATTCTACTTCAGAACAATTCTTATAACTAAGAATTAAATTTCTACAGTAATCTACACCATATCAAGATACTAGAAGTAAAAATATTCATCTAGTTATGAATTTTTTATGCCAATCAAATAGAACACCCCCGCAAAAAAAAAAAAAAAAAAAACTTTACATTTGACAGTGTCATAATTTAAAGGGCAGGGGAGAATTAAAATCACCCATATTTTTTCAGGTAGCAGGCAGCGATCTTATAGGTTTTTCATGATGAATATCCCTCTCTTCTATGGAATAGTTATGAGGATCCACAGAAGAAATTAAGAGGAAATGGATCCATAGGTTAAAAAAGGTTGAGAACCACTGATCTAGTGGAATGAACAGACTTGGTAATTATCTTGAAATCTTATCTTTTAGTTATTTATTTTGAGTAAATTGAACAGACTTGTTTTGTTTTGTATACATTGGCAGTCAGGTATTGCTGCTGGCATTTCTAAACCAACTGGCTTAAAATTTAGAATTAAGGTCAAATATTTGAAATGCTCTGTCTTTCATGACTTTGGGTAACAGCTGTATTATCCAATCAAACATTTTAGCCTCTAGTCTTGTACTTAATTCAAAATTTGCATCTCTTTAATCAGCTTAGGCAAGAATTTACTCGTTAATCTTTATGACCAAAAGATACTCAATGGATTTCATTGAAAAAAAAAAAAAAAAAGACATAACAAGAGAAGGATGTTTTTAAGCTGAATTTCTTTTTTTTTTCTTTTTTTAAATTCAATAAATAACAGGTGAACATCGTTTTTTTTATTTGTTTTTATCTAAAGCTGTATAATCAACTCACCAATTTTTAATGCAATTCTACAGTATAAAAAGGTGAATGCCATGTACAGACACCTTGGAATGATAAAAACTTCTTTTGTACACTGTCATCAACAAAATTCATTTTGACTTTTAAAAATAGCTAATTGTATTGCTTGAATGCAGAGTAAAAAAAAAACATCTCCCTCATTCTATTTTGATAATAAAGAGACATGAAGCATTTATATAGAAGAGGATGGGGGAGGGGGAACTCTAAAGTAATTGCAGTCAGCTGACTCCAAACAGGTTTTGTACCTTACAATTCAAAATTAGGTTTCTTATGCTTTTCATTCTTCCTTTTATTCCAATATTTTGTTACACCAGCAGTATTTATGTTACCTTCTCAATTTTATTGAAAGGAAGGTAAAATTTTAATTTCACAACTTATCCTGCAACATTAATACCTAGTTTTACAATTAAAATCCAATATTTTTCAAAACAGAAAACAAAATGCAGGTGTTTTTCAGACTCTGGAATCTTTCAAATTCGGGAATCTTCATGTCATAATTGGGGGCCTTCATGGAATTTCGATTGTATATAACAATAAAAAATAAGGACAATAGTCCAAAAAATCCAAATAATACAAATTATCAAGCTTAATCTAAAAAATTCAGACAAAAAATGCATTTTATTTATTTGAATTTTGAGATGATGTTGGATATGTATTTTTTTGATTTTTCAGACTATTGTCTTCATCTTTATCATGATATACACGTTTTGGCCATTGTACCCTCAACAGACAACTATTCAAAATGATTTCCCAGGTATTGCTATGCTTGGACAGACAAGGTACACTAGATGAAGGCCGGAGGGTAGAATGGTTGAAACATTGTATTTCTTTAAATCATCATATAGATGAGGACAACAATCCGAAAAATTAAAATAATACAAAATGCAGATTATTTAACAATTTTATTGTGTTTTAGACAAGACATATCAACACTGGATAGTAAACCTATCAAATTAGTATATCAGTTCACATAGGTAGTAATATGTCATCTACAGAAAGCGACATCAATATATGCATGGGAAAGACATGGACAGCTATAGACACATCATCGATCATATAGAAATCTGATCTCTCTGATAAGATAAAGCTAGAATTCTTCCTACCTGTAGCTGTATCAGTGCTACTGTATGACTGCATCACTTGGACTAACAATACACTTAGAAAAAAAGCTAAATGGCAACTATACAAGGATGCAGTGAACAAATATTGGAACCAACACCTCCCCCAAAAAGTAGGTGTATGGCCACTTACTCCCTATCACACAAACTATCCAAGTAAGACAAACAAGACACATTGGATATTGTTGGAGAAGTAAGGACTCATGAGTGACATTCTCCAGAGTAGGCCAACCAGCAAAGACTTACATAGATCAGCTCTGTGTAGATACAGAATGTTGTGAGGACTTGCCAAGAGCAATGACCGAGGGGGAGAGGGAGAGAGAGAGAGAGGGAGAGGGAGAGAGAGAGAGGAGAATATGTGCTGACAGCGCAGCATGATTATGATCGTTTATCAGATATAGTAAAGCCTGTGGAATATCTTATTGTCAGTATCAGTTGAACAGCGAAGGAGTCTATCCCCTTTTGCCAGCACTAAACTGGGAGATGGTTTTTACGAGGTGGAGCGCCACACTTACTGTCAGCTCTCAGACGCTTTACTGCACAGATACGATTACCCAAGTTATGCTATTCATGCACTGAGTTGATGGGAACCAGTATTGAACTCAGAACCTTATGATTACTAGGCGGATGCTCTACCAACTGAGTGCTTTGCATGATATAATGGTTAGCAAACTTGGCTAAATTATTATTATATTAAATCATTATTAGTGAGTTTCATTCCCACTGGATGCTCCCATACTTCTGTCTTTGTACTAAACTAAACTAAGCTTGGTAAATGACAACTCTGCACATCCCATTGTGGTGCAATAGTAACAAACTAGTCTCATGGATCAATTACTATTGAGTTTGATTCTCACTAGGAATTGTGCCAAATTTAAGCGAGGCTTATTTGGGGAGGGGGGTGCCTATGGTCAGGTCACTCTGAAAATGATGTTTTTTTACTAAATACCAAAGTAGCAAGGAGCCAACTCAGAAATTAGATGGGTAACCTTGAAGCGTTGTATGCCAAACTAAGTAAACTGTAGTAAATTCTCAGTATCTTACATTATACAAATTATATATAGAAAGCTTCAGCAGTAAAATAAAGATATGAATCTTTTGGCACAAAGACACCAAAAATGGATAATTTTTCAAGGCAATTTTGTATTAATATTATAATGGAGATTCGGTGTCTGTAACCGAAACTACATCACTGATTATGTCACAATACCTTTAGGAATTGCATAAGTTTATCAATGAGTATTCAATTTATAGCCAAAATCATTAATACATAGAATAAGGACAAACTTTGTATTATATATACTAAGAAATTAAATATGCAACATTCAACGGTCCACATTGCTTGTTAAAACAAGTTTTAATAAATACATGCCTGGTATTGATTTATGTATAGTTTGTTTTATTTTAATAGATATTCAAAATTATCTAAAGTATTGAGTTTAATTTATTAATTCAAATATTTAAGGTTTTTCTTTTGAATGATGTGTCAATTATTTAATTCTGCAGTTACATCTAATCCATTAAGAATTCAAGGATTACAAACTCCTTTTTTCATCCCTTTACAAATTAGTAGACCACACGGAGATAATTTCCTTTACTTGCAAGGAATCAAGTTGAAGAACTATTGTAAAATTTAACAATGCTCTTTGTATCTTGCACATTAGGAATGTATTTAAAAATATATAGCAACATAAGAAATATAGGTAAATATTAGTTTTGTTTTAATGAAAGATTGTCTTTTTTTTTTCTTCTTTTTTCCTTTTTTAGTATAAAGACAACACGTAATCTGAGGATAAAAATACATTTGCAAGAGTGATAAAAACTATAAAGTTTCATTTTTAATTGCTTGTATTGATTTATTTATATGTATTCACCCAATCCCTCCACACGAGCAGGATGTGACACAAGGTCAATTTTTTAAACAGAGTTTAACAGGTTTGAATTCAGAGTTTTCCTTCTCCTAGACTGGTAGCCATACAAAAGTTAAAGAGCCCAATCTGCCCTATTATTTACCCATAGCTGGAGAGAGAACCATTGTATACCTTTCCCAAGGATAGGGCTAGGTGAAATACAACCAACTGTGTCTAGGATTTGAACTGCCTCGATGAGAACCATTACATCACAGGTACCTCCAGTATTGATTTATTAGTATTATTAAAACAAAGCAAGTTTGCCTATTTCTAATTTTTAGATGAAGCATCTCTAACCATTAATTTTGACTAGTGTTTTCTTTCATCTTAATTTTAAAAAAATGCTGACATCAAAATGAAAGGAATATATATATATATATAAATAAATAAATAAATGGCCAATACAAATTCTTCAAATTTTTACACAAAAACCTGATCACTTCTTTAATCCTTCTATTTGAAAAATAGAATTTGATAATTTTCATGAATTTCTTTTTTTAGAACAAAGCCATCAAAATAAATCTTAATGGAACAGTTGATATTACATGTAAAACACTTTAAATAAAATAATAATAATCTACAAACATATGAGCACTGGTTGAAACCACTTTGGTCTATAAAATCTTATAACATTACAATAAAACAAGCGTGAGAAGAGACAGATAGACAAGTAATAGCAGTACTCAAGTGTGACGTCAGACTATGAAAATAAAATAAACTGAACAGAGATGACATCTTTCTTAAATGTGACTTTAGTACTGTTAACATTTTCCAGGTAGAGAGAAATATAGCAACTGTTCAGGTCAATGAGTTATCTTAAGAATGAGTTATCTTAAGAATCTGCATTTTCTTTCACTTTTGACCAATGAAACATAATAAAGATTAGTAGTAACAAAGAGAATCAAAAACTGCATGCTTTGTCTAAAAATTGGTATTACTAAATACCATGTGATAAGATCATTTATATTCCTACTGTCAAATAATCAACTCTACGTTTTAGTTATAAAACCTAATTATTTGTTTATATATATATATATATATATATATATATATATATATATATATAATTTATAAGAAATTAAGAAACAGGTGTAGCAAATGAAAAGATTTTAAAATTTATGTAATAATGAAATGTGATTACTTGAGAATAAAATTTTTACTTGAAAATAGAATTTTACAAAACGGAAAATGCAGATGATATTTAAATCAACACAATTACATTTATTCAAATTGGTTTTAAAATGAAATTTATAAAAACTTAAAAATATTAAAGAAAGTTATCTTGTGATCAAAATATTTCAGATGGATAACAAATATTCATATTTATCTACTTGTGAATATTATTTTCTTAAAAGAATAAAAGCCTATAAAAAGTCACATTTTTTTTCAAGTCTATACTTTACTGAATGCACAGAGTGGTTAAAAATTCTTGTTATCCCCACATATTTTTTTAACTTTTATTATTTTTTTGTTTTAATAATATATAAAGATATGTAATTATTTTACTTATAAAAAAAATATGTAGGGGTGACAAAACTTTCGGACCACGCTGTTCATTAATGTACACGATGGCCTGAAAATATTTTCACCCCTACATATTGTTTTAACTTTCATTATTTTGTGTCATAATAATATAAGTTATGTAATCATTTTACCCCTAAAAAAAAAAAAAATCTTTAAAAATTAATTATTTTCTAGAAATTTCGGGTTGTATTATGCAATTACTTTACCCAAGGAAATTTTTGTTTTTAAATTAGGGGGTGACAAGACTTTCAGACCACTCTGTATAGTGACTAGAAAAGATGGCAAGCAGATGGTAACACCTGGAGTAGAATTTCTAAAATAATACAGTATATAAAGAAACTAAGAAATTTTACTGAACTTATAAATAAAAGGAAAAAAATGCATGATTGGAAAACATGTTTAATAGACAAATAAAAGTATATCAATGTTCAGAACATTTCTAAATAAAAAAAATTAAAAAAAGAGAAAAAGTTGAAATCTTGTTCTTATATATGATTACAATAAAAGGAAATTTTTAAAAATAGATTGCTCACTTTTTCTACCGGAAAGATAAGATCTTTTTTTTTTTTTTTTTTTTAATTTAAAAAAAAAAAAAAAGAAAAAAGTAAATGTAATTTGATCGAAATATCAAATGTAGCCAAATCATTCACATCCTTCTATCATTTCGTATTTTACCTCTTTTATTAATAGTGCATTACAGAAATACATTTTAAACTTATGAGAAATTTGATCAATTTGAAACAAATTCCGAATAAAAACATTAAAAAAAAAAAAAAAAAAAAAAAAAAAAAAAAAAAAAAAGAGACAATATCGTATATCTTCAGTTGGTTGAGTATTATATGCTTTTTTTTTTTTTTTTTAAAGTAGCAGTAGTGTTATTAGTATGCAGAAGAAGTCTAACCATTAAATTCATGCAGCTTTTCAGGTTTTGCTGCACGTGTTGTGTAGGATTTTTTGTTTATTTTAATGCATACCTCTGGTATCACTTTCTACTCCTGTTTTCCTGTATCAATTTGCATTGAGTGCTAGCTTGGAAGAAGCTTCAATATGATAATGTGAAACAAACTACTCAGATACTAAACGAAGAAGGAAGAACAAAGAAATGGAGAGAGGGAAAGAGAACACCTACAGGAGAAGAAAAAAAAGGGGGGGTGAAATATCATCAGTAGCACTAAGCAGCAATAGCAGCATCTTCCTTTTTCCTCTTGACATTTTAGTGCTACATGTGTGATGGGTGGAATGTTTGAAGGTAGCTCTGCATAGAATATATGCATGCATTACAACAGAAAAAAGGGAAGAATAAGGGAAGAGATGCATTTAAGAAGAATAGTAAAACAGCACCAGGCCTTTTTCTTTTATTTTTATAAATACTTTATTTTTTTCTATAAAGCAAGTCATCTCTCCGATGACAAAGGTCAAGGCTATTCTATCAAGTAGATTGACCCACTTTCCAATCTATGCCAAATAACAGCTGCCAGTCAGCCAGCTTTCTACTCTTCTTCTTCCACAGATTCATATTACTATTGATTTCTGCATCCAACCGTCTGCTACCGTTTGCTTCTTCTTCCTCATTCTTCCCTGCTTACATCCAAGGCAGCTTTCACTTTTTTGTTTTGTTTTGCTATATATACATATATAAAGTTTTTGTTTTTTTAAGTTGTAAGGGTTTCTTAAGATACTACTAAAAACTCCATTTAGTTAAAATATTACAGAACCACTTAGTAGCCCTCCTTAGTAAATTTTCTAAATAACTTTGAACATACAAACCATTTTCTAGTAAAAATCCATTAACTTAAAAAAAAAAAAAATAATATGAAGTGACTTTACTTCCTTAACCAGCAAACAATAATTAGTATAAATATCTCCAGAGTCCAGTATTATTTACATTATTAATTCGAACATAAATGGTAAGTTAATTGTATTTTTTAAAAATATTAGTCTATTTGAATACTTACATTCACCATTCATTCATGGTTTAAAAAAAAAAAACAAGAAGTATTTTTATAACCCAGACATTATATATATATATATAACAAAAACAAGCAGTGTGGCTATTTACAAGTAGCAAACTTTAATGAAGAAAGCATCTCTCTTGTTACAAAGCTTCGAGGAAAAGAAAGAAGTTTTGAATTTCACTTAACCCTTTCTTCTTCTTCAGTAAAATACAGAAAAATCAATAGTCATGAAACAATGGAACTGTAGAATAGCAAAGTTACAGCTATTCAATTAATAAAATCTAACTATACTGAACTGGAATGATAAAAATAATCTTTAAAAAAATCTTTAAAATACAAAAATAGCGACTTAAACCTTCTCGTCAATCTCGAATGCTTCCTAGATTTTAATCCAAAAGGAATAAAAACAAAATCAAAAGACCAATAGCAATCAGGCAGAGATTAGTATTTTATTATGCATCAGGAAGCACAATGTGATTTATTCTTGAAAAAAAAATTTATCATTCCATGTTACAAAACCTAATTGGAGGTAACTTATTGCAACTAGGGGATTATGAAAGAACAATGGGATTGCATAAAATCGAATTTGATTTTTACAAGCAAGTTCTTTTAATTTGAAAGAGAAAGAGTGAACTACAATAGAATTATTTTGAAATTCAACATATTTCAATGTAACATTTTCACTCATGTGATGATGATGATAACAACTTGTCAACTGGCAGATTTTGCAGTTCCAGCAGATCACAGGGTGAAGATGAAAAACAAATACCTAGACCTTGCTAGAGAATTAAAAAAGCTGTGGAATATGAGGGTGAAAGTGATACCAATTGTAGTTGGTGCACTTGGAACGGTCTCCAAAAGCTTAGAAAAGAGACAAGAGGATCTGGAAATCAGAGGAAGAATTGAGACCATCCAGACAACAGCATTGTTGAAATCAGCTAGAATACTCAGAAGTGTCGTGGAGATCTGAGGAGACTTGTCACTCAGACTCCAGTGAAAGACAATCAGCTTACACTGGTGTGAAAAAAATAAAAATAAATAATAATATACAAACATATCACCATTGGCTGAGACCACTTTCGTCTCTATAAAATCTTAACATTACAAGAAATTATCTAAGTGATATATAAAGAGAAAGAGCAAACCACAACAAAATTATTTTGAAATTCAACAGATTTCAATGTAATATTTTCATTCAGAATTATTGTAATAAAAATAGTATTATAATAATTTGTATGTTACTATAACAGTTGAAAAAAAGAATTATAAGAAATAAAAAATACCACACTGTAGCAAGATTTTTGTTAGAGCATTTCAGCACACTTGCACTAACTTATGATAAAAACCAATATCCAATCCAATTAACAATTTGATAATAGTGTGGGATCTTCCTTTGTGCTCACTGCCTTTTATAATTTCTTAGAGGCAACTATTAGAGTACTTCCCCTTATTCACATGCATTTTATTATATAAATTCTATAAATAGGAAGTGACTCAATACTGAACTTAATGGCCGCCAAGGACAGCATTTATGCGAGTAAAATATGATTTACTGATATCTTGAAATATTTACCATTTCTTTAAGAATTATTCAAATACTAAACATATCCAAAGACATTAAGAATGTTAGATATTATGAACAAAAAAAAGATTCTGCCAACGTTTAAGGCAATATAATTTTATCAGTGCCATTCTATATTGTATCCAAGCCCAGCCCACCTGTCTGCAACTGCAATTAAAATAAAAGATCAAAAAGCCTTTTCTGTTGAGAATTTTCTTGAAAGAGGCAGAATTAATTGCTAAGTGCTACATAATGATGCTTACAGGCTTGACACTGATCAATTGAAGGGCTGAGAGAGAGAGGGGGGGATAGATACCGAGGGAGGGATGGAGGGAGATAGATACCGAGGGAAAGAGAGAGAGAGAGAGAGAAAGAGAGAGAATCAAAGCATCATCACCATTACTATTACCAATAGCAGACAGAGACATAGTAATAAAAGTCGTGGGAGTAGCAGCAGAAGCAGCAGAGGTGAGGACCTAGCAGACAGAATAGAGTAGCTAAGTATGGGCTTCAACAATGCAACAGGCAACCAAAGAAGGGGTAAGAAGAAGAAGAGGAGGAGGAGGAGGATGTGAAGTTGAAACCAGGCAAGGTACCAAAATAATCAATGTCCAAAAGACTGAAATAGAGGAAAGCAGCCATTTGCTCACAAATCAGTCAACACTCTTGATTTTCACTTACAGGTAGTGACAAAGAATTGCCAAAAACAGAAAATATTTTATCTTCTTGGAAACATAAAATGCTATTTCTGTGAAGGACACACACATACACATTGGGAAGAAAGGTTAAATAAAAAAAAAAGAAAAGACTAAAACAACTGAAGAAATATCTTTGGCAAAGCATGTTTTGCAAAAATGGCTTCACTGGCAAGTAACAATCATTTTCTATATTCTTAAAAGGATATTCAAATCCAATTTGACAGTTTTGAGATTCAAGTGGAGTAAAACGGATCAGAACTATACAGATCAAAACAAAAAAACTTGGCTAGAATCAGTTTATTAATTGAAACCAATATTCTTAAAACAATTTTTGAAACTCACCCCCATATATATATATATATATATATATATATATATATATATATATAAGCCCTCGGCATAAGTGGAATGTGGCACATGGTCGATTCCTTAAACAGAGTTAAACAGGTTTGAATTGAGAGTTTTCCTTCTCCTACATTGGTTGTCTAACCAAGGTTATTGTTTGATATATGTATTTACCAACTCCTCTGCATAAGCGGGATGTGACATACGATCAATTTTTTAAGTGGAGTTAAACAGGTTTAAATTAAGAGTTTTCCTTCTCCTAGACTGGTTGCCTAACAAAGGTTAAAAAGTTTAGTCCCCTCTAATATCAATCCATAGCTGGAGAGAGAATAGTTGGATGCATACCTTTCCCAAGGGTAGTATTTACCACCGACTAGGAGAAGGAAACTCTTAATTTAAACCTGTTTAACTCACTTAACAATGATCGTATGTCACACCGCTTATGCAGAGGAGTTTGGTAACATATATCAAAACAATAACCTTGGTTAGACACCAATGTAGGAGAAGAAAACTCTCAATTCAAAACCTTTTAACTCTGTTAAGGAATCGACATGTGCCCATTCCACTTATGCGAGGGCTTATCTATATATTATATTATATATAATTATATATATATATATATATGGGGGGTGAGTTTTCAAAAATTGTTTAAGAATATTGGTTTCCCAAATTAATAACTGATTCTAGCCAAGTTTTTTTGTTTGATCTGTATAGTCTGATCCGTTTTACTCCAATTGAATCTCAAAACTGTCAAATGGATTTGAATATCCCTTTTAAGAATATAGAAATGATTGTTACTTGCAGTGAAGCCAATTTTTGCAAAACATGCTTTGGCCAAAGAATATTTCTTCAGTTGTTTTATCTTTCTTTCTTTTTATTTAACTTTCTTCCAATGTGTATGTGTGTGTGTCCTTCAAGAAATAGCATTTTAATGTTTCCAAGAGATAAAATATTTTCTGTTTTGGCAATTCTTTGTCACTACCTGTAAGTGAAAACAGAGTGTTACTGATTTGTGAGCAAAATGTGCTTTCTCTATTTCAGTCCTTGGACATTGATTATTTTGGTACCTTGCCTGTTTCAACTTCACATCCTCCTCCTCCTCCTCTTCTTCTTCTTACCCCCTTCTTTGGTTGCCTGTTGCATTGTTGAAGCCCATAACTTAGCTACTTTATCTGTCTTGCTAGGTCCTCACCTCTGCTGCTTCTGCTGCTACTCCACCGACTTTATTACTATGTCTCTGTCTGCTATTGGTTAATAGTAATGGTGATGATGCTTTGATTCTCTCTCTTTCTCCTTCTCTCCCTCTCTTTCCCTCGGTATCTATCTCCCTCCATCCTCCCTCGTATCTACCCCCCCTCTCTCTCTCAGCCCTCAATTGACAGTGTTCAAGCCTGTAAGCTCATTATGTAGCACTAGCAAATTACCAATTTGCCTCTTTCAAGAAAATTCTCAACAGAAAAGGCTTTTTGAATCTTTATTTAAATTGCAGTTGCAGACAGGTGGGCTGGGCTTGGATACAATATAGATGGCACTGAAAAATTATATTGCTAAACGTTGCAAGAATCTTTTTTTTGTTCATAATTCTAACATTCATAATGTCTTTGGATATTTTAGTAATTTGAATAATTCTTAGAAATGGTAAATATTTCAAGATATCAGTAATCAATATTTTGACTCGCATAAATGCTGTCCTTGGCGCCAATAGTTCAGTATTGAGTCACTTCCTATTTATAGAATTTATATAATAAAATGCATTGAATAAGGGGAAGTACTCTAATAGTTCCGTCTTAAGAAATTATAAAAAGGCAGTGAGCACAAAGGAAGATCCCAAACTATTCAATTGTTAATTGGTTGGATTATTGGTTTTATCATAGTTAGTGCAAGTGTGCTGAATGCCTCTAACAAAATCTTGCTAACAGTGTGTATTTTTTATTTCTTATAATCTTTTTTCAATGTTATAGTAACATACAATTTTATATACTATTTTTATTACAATAAATTCCTGGAAATGAAATTTCATTGAATCTGTTGAATTCAAAATAATTTTGTTGTAGGTTGCTCTTTCTCTTTATATATCACTTAGATAATTTCTTGTATGTTAAGATTTTATAGAAGACGAAAGTGGTCTCAGCCATGGTGATATTTTGTAATATTATTATTTATTTTTATTTTTTCAACCAGTGGTAAGCTGATTCTTTTCACTGGAGTTGAGTGACATCTCCTCAGATCTCCACGACACTTCTGAGTATTCTAGCTGATTTCAACATGCTGTTGTCTGGATGGTCTCAATTCTTCTCTGATTTCACCCTCTGTCTCTTTTTCTAAGCTTTTGGAGAACCGTCCCAAGTGCACAACTACAATGGTATCACTTTCACCCTCATATTCCACAGCTTTTTTAATTCTCTAGCAAGGTCCAGGTATTTGTTTTCAATCTTCACCTGGTGATCTGCCGAACTGCAAAAATCTGCAGTTTTGTTATCATCATCACTCAATGAGTGAAATGTTACATTGAATATGTTGAATTTCAAAATAATTCTATTGTAGTTCACTCTTTCTCTTTCAAATTTAAAAGAACTTGCTTGTAAAAATCAAAATCGATTTTATGCCAATCCCATTGTTCTTTCATAATCCTAAGTGCCAATAAGTTACCTCCAATTAGGTTTGAACATGGAATATAAATTTTTTTCAAGAATAAATCACATTGTGCTTCCTGAGCATATAAAATAACTAATTCTGCCTGATTGCATTAGGTTTTTGCTTTTGTTTTTATTCCTTTTGGATTACAATCTAGGAAGCATTCGGATTGAGAGAAGGTTTAAGTCGCTATTTTGTATTTTAAAGATTTTTTTAAAGATTAATTTTTATCATTCCAGTTCCAGTATAGTTAGATTTTGTTTAATTGAATAGCTGTAACTTTGCTATTCTACAGTTCCATTGTTTCATACTATATGATTTTTCTGTATTTTACTTGAAGAAGAAGAAAGGGTTAAGTGATTCAAAACTTCTTCTTTCCTCGAAGCTTTGGTAAACAAAGAATGCTTTCTTCATTAGAAAAAGTTTGCTACTGTATAGCCACACTGCTTGTTTTTGTTATATAATATAATAATGTCTGGGTTATAAAAATACTCTTGTTTTTTTTTTTTTTAAACATGAATGAATGGTGAATGTAAGTATTCAAATAGACTAATATTTTTAAAAAATACAATTAACTTACCCATTTATGTTCGAATTAATAATGTAAATAATACTGACTCTGGAGATATTTATACTAATTATTGTTTTTGCTGGTTAAGGAAGTAAAGTCACTTCATAATTATTTTTTTTTTTTAAGTTAAATGGATTTTTTACTAGAAAATGGTTTGTATGTTCAAAGTTATTTAGAATTTACTAAGGAGGCTACTAAGTGGTTCTGTAATATTTAACTAAATGGAGTTTTTTAGTAGTATCTTAAGAACCCTTACAACTTAAAAAAACAAAACTTTATATATGTATATAGCACAAAACAAAAAAGTGAAAGCTGCCTTGGATAGTAAGCAGGGAAGAATGAGGAAGAAGAAGCACGGTAGCAGACGGTTGGATGCAGAAATCAATAGTAAATGAATCTGTGGAAGAGAAGAGTAAGAAAGCTGGCTGACTGCAGCTGTATTTGGCATAGATTGGAAAGTGGGTCAATCTACTTGATAGAATAGCCTTGACCTTTGTCATCGGAGAGATGACTTGCTTTTTATAGAAAAATAAAGTAATTTATAAAAATAAAAGAAAAAGGCCTGGTGCTGTTTTTACTATTCTTCTTAAATGCATCTCTTCTTCCTTTTTCTGTTGTAATGCATGCATATAATTCTATGCAGAGCTACCTTCAAACATCCACCCATCACACATGTACACTAAATGTTCAAGAAAAAAGGAAGATCTGCTATTTGCTTGCTTAGTGTACTGATGATATTTCACCCCCCTTTTTTTCTTCTCCTGTAGTGTTTCTCTTTCCCTCTCTCCATTCTTTGTTCTCCTTCTTCGTTTAACTATCTGAGTAGTTTTGTTTCACATTATCATTTGAAGCTTCTTCCAAGCTAGCACTCAATGCAAATTGATACAGGAAAACAGGAGTAGAAAGTGATACCAGAGGTATGCATTAAAATAAATAAAAAATCCTACACAACACGTGCAGCAAAACCTGAACAGCTGCATAATTTAATGTAGACTTCTTCTGCATACTATAACACACTGCTACTTTAAAAAAAAAAAAAAAGCATATAATACTCACCACTGAAGATATACGAATTGTCTCTTTTTTTTTTTTTTTTTTTTTTTTTTTTTTTTTTTAAATTTTTTTTATTCGGAATTTGTTTAAATGATCAATTTCTCATAAGTTTAAAATATTTCTGTAATGCACTATTAATAAAAGAGGTAAAATACGAAATGATAGAAGGATGTGAATGTGGCTACATTTGAATATTTCGATCAAATTACATTTACTTTTTTCTTTTTTTTTTTTTTAAATTAAAAAAAAAAAAAAAAAAAAGATCTATCTTTCCGGTACAAAAAGTGAGCAATCTATTTTTAAAAAGTTCCTTTATTGTAATACATATATAAGAACAAGATTTCAACTTTTTCTCTTTTTTATTTTTTTATTTAGAAATGTTAAACATTGATTACTTTTATTTGTCTATTAAACATTGTTTTCCAATCATGCAATTTTTTTCCTTTATTATAAGTTCAGTAAAATTTCTTAGTTTCTTTATATATGCTGTATTATTTAGAAATTCTTACTCCAAGGTGTTACCATCTGCTTGCCATCTTTCTAGTCACTATACAAGTGTCTGAAAGTCTTGTCACCCCCCTAATTTAAAAACAAAATTTCTTGGTAAAGTAATTGCATAATACAACCGAAATTTCTAGAAAAATTTAATTTTTAAAGAATTTTTTTTTTTTTTAGGGTAAAATGATTACATAACTTTATATTATGAACACAAAATAATGAAAGTTAAAACAATATGTAGGGAAAATATTTTCAGCCATCGTGTACATAAAAGAACAGCGTGGTCCGAAATTTTTTGTCACCCCTACATATTTTTTATAAGTATAATAATTACATATCTTATAATATTTATAAAACAAAAAAATAATAAAGTTAAAAAATAGTGGGGATAAAAGAATTTTTAACCACTCGTGCATTCAGTAATATAACTTGAAAAAAAATGTGACTTTTTATAGGCTTTTATTCTTTAAGAAAAATAATATTCAAATAGATAATAATATGAATATTTTTATCCATCTGAAATATTTTTCACAAGATAACTTTCTTTAATAATTTTAAGTTTTATAAATTTCATTTTAAAACCAATTTGATAAATTGTATTGTTGTTGATTTAAATATCATCTGCATTTTCCGTTTTGTAAATTCTATTCAAGAAAAATTTTATTCTCAAGTAATCACATTTCATTATACATAAAATTTTAAAATCTTTTCATTTGCTACCCTGTTTTCATTAATTTCTTATAATTATTATATATATTATATATATATATATATATAATATATATATATATAACAAATAATTAGGTTTTATAACTAAAACGTAGTTGATTATTTGACAGTAGGAATATAAATGATCTTATCACATGTTATTTAGAATACCAATTTTAACAGAAGCATCAGTTTGATTCTCTTTGTTATAAAGCTTTATTATGTTCATTGGTCAAAAGTGAAAGAAAATGCAGATTCTTAAGTAATCATTCTTAAGATAACTCATGACCTGAACAGTTGCTATATTTTCTCTCTACCTGGAAAATGTTAACAGTACTAAAGTCACATTTAGAAAGATGTCATCTCTTTCAGTTTATTTTATTCATAGTCTGACGTCAACTTGAGTACTGCTATTACTGTCTTCGTTCTTCTCACGCTTGTTTTATTGTAATGTTATAAGATTTTATAGACCAAAGTGGTTTCAACCATGCTCATATGTTGTGAGATTAATATATTTATTTAAAGTGTTTTACATGTAATATCAACTGTTCATTAAGATTATTTTGATGGCTTTTGTCTAAAAAAGAAATTCATGAAAATTATCAAATTCTATTTTTCAAATAGAAGGATTAAAGAAGTATCAGGTTTTTGTGTAAAAATTTGAAGAAAATTTGTATTGGCCATTTTATTTATTTATTTATATATATATATATTCCTTTCATTTTGATGTCAGCATTTTTTAAAATAAAGATGAAAGAAAACACTAGTCCAAATTAATGTTAGAGATGCTTCATCTAAAAAATTTAGAAATAGGCAACTTGCTTTGTTTTAATAATACTAATAAATCAATACTGAGTACTGTGATGTAAATGTGTTCTCATCGAGCAGTTCAAATCCTATACACAGTTGGTTGTATTCCACTAGCCCTATCCTGGGAAAGGTATACAAATGTTCTCTCTCCGAGCATGGGTAAATCAATAGGGGCAGATTGGGCTCTTTAACTTTTGTATGGCTACAGTCTAGGAGAAGGAAAACTCTGAAATTCAAAACCTTGTTAAACTCTGTTAAAATTGACCTTGTGTCCACATCCTGCGTGTGGAGGATGCGGTGAAATTACATATTAAAAAATCAATCAAGCAATAAAAATGAAACTTTTAGTTTTTATCACTTCTTGCAAATGTATTCTTTTATCCTCAGTACGTGTTTGTCTTTTACTAAAAAAGGAAAAAAGAAGAAAAAAAAAAGACAACTTTCATAAATCAAACTAATCTTACCAATATTTCTTATGTGCTATATATTTTTAAATCATTCCAATGTGCCAAGATACAAAGAGCAATTGTTAAATTTTACATAGTTCTTCACTTGATTCCTTGCAATAAAGGAAATTATCTTCCGTGTGGTCTACTAATTGTAAAGGGATGAAAAAGGAGTTTGTAATCCTTGAATTTCTTATATGGATTAGATGTACTGCTAAGAATTAAATAAATTGACACATCATTCAAAAAGAAATACCTTAAATATTTGAATTAATAAATTACTAAATACTTGTAGATATTTTGAATATCTATTAAATAAAACAAACTAATAACATAATATCAATACGAGGCATGTATTTATTAAAACTTGTTTTACACAAGCAATGGTGGACGCGTTGAATGTTTGCATATTTATATTCTAGTATATATAATACAAAGTTTGTCCTTATTCTAGTATAATGATTTTGGCTATAGATTCGAAATACTCATTGAATAAACTTAACTTGCAATTCCTAAAGTATTGTGACATAATCAGTGATGTAGTTTCGGTACAAGCACCGAATCCCATTAATAATTTAATACAAAATTGCCTTGAAAAATATCCATTTTTGGTGTCTTTGTGCCAAAGATTCATATTTTATTTTACTGCGAAGCTTCTATACATAATTTGTATAATGAGATACTGAGAATTTACATACAGTTTACTTAGTTTGGCATTACAACCGCTTCAGGTTTACCATGCTAATTCTGAGTTGGGCTCCTTGCCTTTGGTATTTAGTAAAAAAACCATCATTTCAGAGTGACTGACCATAGCACCCCCTCCCCAAATAAGCCTCGCTTAAAATTGCACAATTCCTAGTGAGGAATCATAAACTCATATTAATTGATCCATGAGACTAGTTTGTTACTATTGCACACAAGGGATGTTCAGAGTTTCATTACCAAGCTTAGTTTAGTTTAGTACAAAGACAGAAGTATGGGAAGCATCCAGTGGGAATGAAACTCACAATGAATGATTTAATATAATAATAATTTAGCCAAGTTGCTAACCATTGAATCATGCAAAGCATCAGTGTAAAGCATCCCCTAGTAATCAATAGAGGTTCCTGAGTTAATACTGGTTCCATCACTCAGTGCATGAATAGCATAACTGGGTAATCGTACTGTGCAGTAAAGCGTATGAGAGCTGCAGTAAGTGTGGCGCTCCACCTCGGTAAAACCATCTCGCCAGTTTAGTGCTGGCTAAAAGGGGATAGAACTCCGTTCGCTGTTCACTGAACTCGACAATAAGATATTCACAGCTAACTATATGTGATAAAGATCAATAATCAATGCTGCGCTGTCGCACATATTCTCCTCTTCTCTCTCTCCCTCTGCCCCTCTCTCTCTCTCCCTCTCCCCCTCTCGGTCATTGCTCTTGGCATAGTGCCTCACAACATTCTGTATCTACACAAGCTGATCTATGTAAGTTCTTTGCTGGTTGCCTACTCTGGAAGAATGTCATCATGATCCTTACTTCTCCAACCAATGATCCAATGGTGTTTGTTTGTCTTACTTGGTAGTTTTGTGTGATAGGAGTAAGTGGCCATACACCTACTTTTTGTGGGAGTGTTGGTTCCAACCTATTTGTTCACTTGCATCCCTTGTATAGTTGCCATTTAGCTTTTTTCTAAGTGTAATTGTTAGTCCAAGTATGCAGTCAATAAGAGCACTGATACAGCTACAGGAGAAGAATTCTAAGCTTTATCTTATTCAGAGAGATCAGATTCTTATATCGAGAATTGTGTCTATAGGACTGTCATGTCTTTTCCTATGGCATATATTGAGTCGCTTTCTGTAGATGACATATTACTACCTATGTGAACTGATTACAATTTGATAGTTTACTAACCAGTGTTGTATGTCTTGTCTAAAACACAATAAACATTGTAAATAATCTGCATTTTGTATTTATTTTAATTTTCGGATGTTTCCTCATCTATAGATGATATTAAAGATAATACAATGTTTCAACCATTCTACCCTCGCGCCTTCATCTAGTGTACCTGTATGTCCAATGCATGAGCAATATCCTGGAAATCTATTTTGAATAGTTGTCTGTTGAGGTGTACAGATGGGCCAAACGTGTTTCTATATATTCATGATAAAGATGAAGACAATAGTCTGAAAAAATCAAGAAAAATACATATCCAACATCATCCAAATATTCCAATAAATAAAGTTTATTTAATGCATTTTTTGTCGCATTTTTAGATTAAGCTTGATAATTTGTATTATTTTGGATTTTTTGGACTATTGCCTTATTTCTATTGTTATATACAAGCGAAATTCCATGAAAGGCCCAATTTATGACAATGAAAGATTCCGAATTTGAAAGATTCCAGAGTCTGAGAAAACACCTGCATTTTTGGTTTCTTTGAAAATTATTGGATTTTAATTTAAAACTTAGGTATTAATGGTTGCAGGATAAGTTGTGAATTAAATTTTTACCTTCCTTTCAATAAAATTGAGAAGGTAACATAGA
>CM042157.1:80198784-80225637 GCA_023376005.1 Doryteuthis pealeii
AAGAGAGAGAATGGATGCCCCATTAAAAAACCTTAGTAAAATTACGTTGTGTTGATCCACCACTCTGAAAGAAAAAATCAAATGTCTCCTATTCTAAATAAAATGTAAAAAAAAAAAAATGATTTAAATTTTATTTTTAAATTACTTCCCGAATATAAATCAAATATTCCAATTTTGCTCAAAAACCAAGCCCTGTGAATTATGTGTATATATATTTACGTTAGATTGTTTTATTCCTCTCGGACATACAGATAACTCAACTGCCCTTTATATATGTATAGATAGATATAGGATTTCCATGATTCCAACACTCTCTTTTGTGTATGTTTCAAGTTCTTTAAAAGGCAGGATGGTTCTCTTTGGTTCTCTTTGGCAAGTTTAGCATTTGGTTTCTTCCCTTTATTGGTCTGGGTCTTTGGGCCACACTCACACATGTCGGATGTCCTCTGCATCAGAGACGTCCGACATTGGTTGCCCATATTTTTTATTTCTTTTTTTTTTTTTTTTTTTAGCATTTAAAGCAACCTTAGGTGAATGCGGGAATGTATGTTCCTACTTTTTCTAGTAAGTATCTTGTAGCATACTAAAAACTCTTGAAGTAACAGAGATTCGGGAAATCTCGGTCAGACGAGATATAGCCAATAACAGCAGTACAAATAAAGCGTCTGGAACTGCCACAGCATCATTCCGTAATATATATGGTAATGCAAAACTTTGTTAACCATTTTTTGTAATACCTGGGCGTTGTTTATCACATCTGGCGACGAGGATGATGCAAAAGCTTTCAGGATGGATACAACAAAGTTGAAAAAATTAAAACGATATTTTCAAGGGAGAGAAATCAAGTTCGTCGCTTCAATCTACTCGTCACCGCCCCTGTCGGCTGGGGCGTTAGATAGCACCGATGCACATTTACAGAGGGGTAGATTCCCAAAGGGGCCACCTGTTGGCGTGGGTTGGACGACCCGCGATGCTTAAGGACGGATCTTGTGATGAAGCAGTCTATGACCTGAACACTCCACTTAGAACTTACGTAGCTAAGACGGGTCGGTCGGAGAGGCCCCTCCGACAATCGGCTGGCACGTCAAGCCTAGCAACCTATATGATTGCCCCAACCCTAGCTCTTATAGGCCAAGCCCGCACACTTTTTTATCATATGGGTACTAGAGGCGGTGGCCTGGGGGTCTTCATGTCTGGGAATGACATTAAACTCTTATCTGATGGTGAAGGTCCCAGTTTTTGAGATTTGGGGAATTGTGGAGCACCCCTCATCACCATTGCTCCTGGTCCAACTCGGACCCGGAGTGGTAGTACTGTTAGGGTCCCACTATGGTTAAAATAGAAAAAATGTATTTATAACAAAATTGTATTAATCCATTAAGAAATTGATTTATTCAAAACTTTTATCGGCATTAAAATGACCCACTGAGGTTGGTAATGCCATAAAACCAAAAACTAAACCAACCCAATCTACCTCGTCACTGTCTTGGTAAACTTAAGCCAAAGAACCAAGTCCGACCGTGCATTTCTATCCGCGTCAAGTTCATATAACTATATTCCTTCATCGTTAAATGCTGAAATTAACACAATGAAAACACGGGAAATAAAATTTGTAACAGCCTTAATTACTGAACTTTAAGATTTTGTTTGATATACACTATTAAATTTTTTGAAAATGAAAAAAAAAGTCCCGAGCCATCGCACTGGAATAGTCCACACCCAACAATTTTAGATAAAGCTGGCAAACAAGAATCACTGCAAATCAGAACTCGAAAATGGATTTTGTAAAATCTATATAAAAGCTACAGGTGTCTGCAATGCAGAATAGGAAAGTGGGGGAAGAAAGGCCTATGGAAATATGGAAAAAATTTCAAGGAACAGGAAAAAAGCTGAACAAGAGAAAACCCTAGAACGTGTACAGATAGTGGATTCATCTCTTAGACAACTTCGCCACTCAAAGAAAAAATGTACTCAAAGGCAACAACTAATCTTCTTTTTTTAATGGAGCCAAAACACTGGAGTGTCAGTGAATGATTTTCATCACTCACCTCAAAAGGCATCATGAAGACATGCAATTCGAAAGGTAATTCTATCAGCTTGGTTAAGAGATAAGGTGTTCCTTCATATACAAAAAACCGTATCTAAAAGCCAAAAATTATAACCGAAAAGGAAAATAAATTTGACTAGGGACGCCTCACCTAAATGATTGGGACATACCAATTATAGAGATGCTCTTATCTTTGCCGAATCGAACAGAACAAATTGTGGCAGTAACAAAAAATCAAGACCAATCCAACAAGCGCCACTCGCATGCAACAAAAAATGTGGAGCCCTAGGACTCCCGGTTGTGAATGTATTCGAGGTAAATATCACAGATGTGGCAAGTGGGAAAAAAGGGGCCACTTTGACAATCTCCACTTCTAATAAAAGATGGAAGCATTAAGTAGACATAGCCACAGCAAAGTCAAGGGCATAGCCGAAGAGCCATGGATTTTACAGAGGTCACGGGGAAAAAAAAAGTTCAACGAAGTGTGAAAGAAAAGGGAAATATTAGTTCAAAAAATTCAAGTTTCTTCCCTTGGGAAAAGGATGTAAAACAGCTGTACCTCAATGAGATAGAGTATATCCTTTGTGATTTATTCTAGAGCTTATCGCAATGCACTTCATTGGAAAGATTTCAAACAATAAAAAAGACCAGACCTGAAATCGAATTCCATTCTGCTACCAACAAAGCTGTAACAAATATGCCAAGTAAGAAAACCTCTTAAATTTTTTCTTTTTTTTTTTGAGAAATGTAGCAACTGAATGTGGCAAGTTACCTAACACTGAGCGATCAAGTCACTGCTTCATTTTTTGTCATCCACCGAAACACAAAGCATTCTTCATTAGTGGTAGTACTAACAACGCTCCAGAAATTCTAAAAAAAATTGGAATCAAATGTTGACATCTTAAGAGTATTTACGGGATTCGAAGGAGTTTCTTATATCTCTTCGTAATTGTAGGCAAATTGTCGGACAAAGAAGACAAAAACCACACAATGGAATTTTAATACATGTATTGACAAATGAAAACGGAAAACTTGTTGCAAATTTTATGGTATTTGCTACGAAGACTATCTGAGTTAAGTAATGTTCTTGGAGTAGTGGGTGGATAACAGGGGTATTCTGTTGCTTGTTGGAAAGTTGATAGACGTTTCTTCGACGTAACCGGTTCAGTGATAAGTAATGGGGGGGGGTGCTATTTTAGAAGGCTTCTCACCCTGGCAGTTCTTTTAAATGACGGTGAATAAAGAAGCAAAGTCTGATGAGAAGTCCACCCACACCGCACACTTCAGAGATCATCTTTCATAAATATTATCTATAGTTAACTTCCATGGTCAAAATGATTAAGAAACGTCCATGAAACAATATCAGAATATTTCTAAGTAGGCCGCAAGTGGTTGAAAGATGTATTTACCAAATCACAATCAGGATGTGACACAAGTCAATTTTTTAAGTGGAGTTTAACAGGTTTAAAAATCAAAGTTTTTCTATTCCTAGACCGGTTGCTACACCATGGTTTAAGAGCCTGGTCTACCCTATATTTACCCATAGCTGGAGGAGAATGTTGGATTCATACCTTTCCTAAGGTTATTAGCGCTATTTTGAAATGCAACAAGCATCATCCAAGATTTGAACTCCTATGATGATAACCACCACACTACGGATGACTCCAAGATAGTTTGAAAGATGTACAGGGTGGTCTGAAAGTCTTATCCCCCCCTACATACATATATTTTTTTAAGAGGTAAAATTATTACATAATACAACTCGAAATTCTAGAAAATAATTTCATTTCTAAAGATGGTCTTTTTTTAGAGGTAAAATAATTACATAACATTATTAAAACAAAAAATAATGAAAGTTAAAACAATGTTGGGTGACAAGACTTTCGGACCATCTTGTAGATTAATGTACAGGATGGTCTGAAAGTCTTGTCACACCTACATATTTTGTTTTCGAGGTAAAATAATTACATAACTTATATATATATATTATACTATTAAAACAAAAAATGATGAAAGCTGAAATATGTAAGGATGACAAGACTTTCGGACCAGCTTAAACTAACCCAGAATTTTGTGATAAAAAGTAACAATAATAATATAAAGTCGTAGTAAAATAATCATAGTGAATATGCTTCATCTAAAGATTAAAAAAAAAATTTAAAAAATAAAAATTTATATTCAGGAAATTACTTCTTTGGCAGATCAGTTTATTTCATGAATTTAAAAATTCAGATCCTAACTTGTGTGTAAAGGTGTTACATTTATTAAAAAAAATAATGAATGAAACACTTTTAGTTGAAAAAAAAGGAGGTACAGAAAAAACAAAGTTAGCTTAAAAAAGATCACCTACTAAAATTACTCATTTTGGAGATGAATTCCTTAATTGTTTAAGTTTCATTCTGATAGCACTTCTAAAAGGAAATTAAACTTCACTAGGCAAAAGAAAAAAAAAAAAAAAAAAAGGTGCTAAAAGAATCTGTGTTTATGTATATACCTTCTTTATTTTGGTGGTATGATGTCACAAGTTAATACAGCTGGTCCCTACAACCCACAAGTAAAACTGTTATTTATGACTCATTACCAAGATGTTACATATCGCATATGACACATTAAGATGAAGGGCTGCAGCATGATAATAAAAAAAAAAAAAAAGAAAAGAAAAGAAAGAAAAAAAAAAAAAAAAACAAGGAAGAAAGAAAAGAAAATAGCTAACAAATAATAAATCCACAACAGGAACTCAAATCAAAAGTTACCGCTCTATTTTTAAATCAAGAGTAGCAAGAAAGAGCATCAGCATATTTTTCTCCCTCCTATATCAATTCAGTACAAATGCATTAAGAATAAGAAAAGAATAAATAAAAATATTACTTACTTGGATAGCAGTTTTGACAATGACATTTGTAGCATAGCTAATTCCCCGGCTGCCAAGTCTAAGCACTGTTGAGTAGCCGGCATCTTTAGCATGCAATATATATTCATCTATCTCCTGAAAAGAAAAATAATATTCAAAATTGAAAAAAATACAAGATAAAATATAAATATACATAATATATAATATATAATATAAATAATATATAATATATAATATAAATAATATAATATATAATATAACATAATATAATATATAATATAAATAATATATAATATAATAATATATAATATAACATAATAATATAATATATAATATAATAATGTATAATATAACATATAACATATAATATAACATAACATAACATATAATATATAACATAACATAATATAATATATATAATAATATAATATAATATAATATATATATAATATAATATAATATAATATAATATAATATAATATAATATATAAATACATAATATAATATATAAATAATATAATATATATATAATATATATATATAATATATATAATATAATATATAATATAATATATACATAATATATATGAATTATGATTGGTTGGTTATTTGTTTAATAGCATATCAACCCTTCTGGACTATTTAATGCCAAATCTTGTTTCTTGTGTATACAATTTGTAAGACTAAAATATTTTGGTTTGGTATGGATTTATAAACTGGTAAAATAATTTTCATTAATTTCATGAAATAAATTGGTTGTTTGGTTTTACAGTATATCAACCCATTTCAGGTCATTAATACTGAATCAAGTCATTTTGATATCAGGTTGCTTACAGTACCTGCTCAAATGGTCATTTAAGTATTGCACAGGTTTCATTGATGCTTAACTTTGGTGATCTAATGGGTATTGGTGCTTACTGCATTACTTGACCGTAAGTATTAATGAACTAGTAACCCTCATCCTCTGCCTTCTATCACCCATAGGCTAAAAAGGATTGGGTGTTTGCCATAAGAGCAATTTGAAGAATATGGTTGGGACATTCATATAGGTATTAGGGATTGAGACATGACCATGGACTTCTCAGCCACCACAGTCCTGTCCTCAGGCTTATTACAAGTTGCCATTCCATGGGTCTTATCCCACTGCAGAGTTGCAGTTGGTGTATTCTACTGACTTAGCCAACAGCGCGGTTGGATGTTCAAAAAGTAAGGTTCAAACATCTACTAATCCAACATACATTATTACTATACAAATAAAACATTGTGACTATGTTGTAACATTGTCAATTGGCTCTTGTCTTTGAAGAGGATTTCACTTTGTAAACTAATGTAGTCAAGACAAAATGAAACAAGGTAAAAATATCCTAACATTATATACAAGGGATCTTCAAAAAGTAAAGTACAGACATTTACTAATCCAACAGGTTTATTACTATACAAATTAAATATTGTTCATATATTGTTGTTGTTACGACATTCACCCTAGGTCTCGCAGCTGGTCTCGCAGCTAGTCTCGCAGATCCATTACTACTGAATAGTGAGTTTGACCTTTACTGGATGCTCCAATATTTGCAACCTTGTGTCACATCCTACCCATGGCAAACAGGTTGGGTAGAAGGGGTGCTTTGCCTAGTGTAATGCTTAGCAAGCCATTACTAGTGAAGTAGAGTCTCACTGGGTGCTCAATATATGTGACCTTGTGCCACAATTAAATAAAGCTTAGTAAATAAGTACATTTGGACATACTCTGTGTGTGTGTGTGTGTGTGTGTGTGTATAAACAAAGTGAAGCTCAAACATTTAGGGAATTTCAATAGATTAAGCAATCTGTTTATCTTGTTCTATTTCCACACATCTTTCAATGCTTTTTCTTCTTTATTTATGTTAGAAGCCATTTTTGTTCGCACAAGTTTCATCTGAAAATTTTTGAGTAGCTCCTCATAAATCTCTAATAAATGCATGTTTGTGTGCCACATTTTTTCAACTTTATTCCTAGAGACTGTAACCCAACATATCATACCATTTTGGAATCATGTGACTCCATGAGCAAATCAAAGAAATTCCAGGCCTAATCCAGACCTGCAATTCTGAAATTTTGGATTCCAAAGTTTTAATTACTGCTATCGTTTTTGGCTATTTTCAACATGATTTTTTGCCACAAATTTTTTTGTATGATATCAATTTTTATAACTTGGAAATAAATTTGGGAATAATTGATATTAATTGTGAAATCAGCACCAGAAATATTCATTACTGGCCTAAGGCCAATGAAGAGATTTCTGCAAGAGTTAGTCTAATTGCTGCCCAATAAGGCGGCTTTTAACCTAGTTTTTAAATAAAACTAATAACTGATATATAGAAATCACTTAAAAAATGTGTAGCATTATAAAAAAAACTTTTTTTTAAAACTGCTTTATGATTAAATTTCTCACAGCATCTCTAAGTAATCCAATCTTTGTAGAGCTGAGACAAATTTTTTATTCAAACATAAGATTCATATTAAAAAAAAATGTCTAACAAATATTGAATAATATTCAATTTTTTGTAACTGAACCTTAATAATTTTGCTGTATTGCAATCTATTATTACACTAAAGCTGAGTGAATCAGTGATTGTTTTCTAAAGGATTTTTTCCTATTTAGTTTAATGACACAAAATACATACTAAAATATTCCTTAGTTCTAGGATTGAGTTATGTTTGAAATATTCCATTTTAATTGGTTCTAATTAATCATAATTCGCAACTATGTAAAAAGTGACCTGTCTCTTACTTCATATTCTGCCTATCACTTCCCCCCTAACTATATATATATCTTGATTAACTCCTCCTTATATACGTTTGATTCTCTGTGAAAGTAAAGAGAGATTGGAGGTGTATGTTAATTTTCATCATCAGCTTAACTTCTCAATATCTTGGCTCTTAATAGAATTCCAAGAATCAGGTCCATTTAAATTTAAACTAGGTTAAACGTTCTCATTCTTAGAAATCTTACAAAATGATTTTAATGTTTTTTAAAATTCTCTGGACATATTTATTTAAAAAAATTTAATTTGCTTAGCAAAATCACTTTTCCCTGATCCCAATTATCTAACCAGATCAATGGGTGTCTACTACATTATAAATATTCCTGAGAATCAAAAGCCTCCACATCAGATTTTAATTTGGCAGAAATCAAATATTACAAGCACTGAAACAATATTGTTGGCCATTTTTATATCAATAGATAAAAGCTTAAGTTGAAAATATTTTGGCTGATCATTTTTCTAAATTTCTCGACCTAAATTAACCTGAATGTGAAAGTCTGAATACAAAAATACATAATAAAATCAGGTCCATACCTTTTCCCTTTTCGTTAGTTGAGGAAACAAATTTTCTATACAAAAAACTTGAACCCTTTGTAACGGGAGACAGCAACCATAGTACAAAAACTATTTTTATTTCGTAGTAGAATGGGAGCCTGCAAAAGAGAATGAATCATATTTACAACAATGTTTAAAAAAACAAAAACAACAAAAAAAAAAAAAACAAAAAAGCAAAAAAAAAAAAAAAAAAAAAAAACATAAAAAACACAAAACCCACAAATAAACAGCAAGAAAAATTAAGAAAATGTACATGGTGTGTCAAAGAAAATAATCTTTTTTATATAATTAAGTATTTTATAAAACTTATCTTTAAATATATGATAAGGATTCAAATTTTGGTTTAATCTTATTAAGTTAATGAGTAATAGTTGATAAAGCGTTACACATTTTCAAGCGAGTTTTTATGCTTTTTATCACCTATAAATAACTAGGTTATATGTATATTTTATGTCATAAGTTGTAGAAAGAAAATGCTCTTACATAACAAGGCAACTAATAGAACACTAGCAGGACCTATGAATATACCACAGTATGATAATTTAATTACAATGTTTGATATGTTTACTTAAGAGCTATTGCAAAATAGTTCAATTAGCAAAAAGTATAATAATCTTGATTTAACTCTCACTCTTTTCATTAGGTTTTATTGAAATATTAGCGTTACCGCTTCTGCGCACTCACCCCCCCTACTCGTTTTTTCTTTCCTAATATTTTTTCAGTGAAGCATGTCCTTTTTATTAGTTTCTTTCTTTCTAATAAAAACAGAATGATCTATTACTTAGCTGAGGTGACGAAAATCATAAATAAGAATTCAGCAGATAAGCAACACCAGATAATCAGGATTTACATTTTTGCATTTCATCTTGGATGGTCTTATTCTTAACCAGAGGGTGTTGCAAGATGATAACGGTCATCTTTTTAAGGTACACGAGTATTAATATATAGATTTTATTAATCACCTATTGTATTTGTATTTTAATTGGATTTTCAAATTAAATGGATAAACAAATAAAGTTAAAAAAACAAAAAAAAACGTTGGGTATTAATATACAAAAATTTTATTAAATAGAATAATCATTTACACTTTAAATTATTAATTTTGTCTTTGTTTGGTTCAGATTTTGTCTACTGGGCAGCAAACTAGAGTCAGTTGGGCACTGTCTATGAGCAAAACAGCACCATAATGCAATTCACTCTTCCAACATTTGGAAATAGCATGATGAATTGGAATCCATGCCAGAAGCTCCAATACAAAAATTTCAGAATGTTTGGGTGTCAATCTGAAAATGTTAAAAAAAAAAAACCCAAAAAAAAACCTTCCAAAATTGTTGGCCATGATTGACAACAATCCCAGTAAGTCAGCCAGGGACGTGGGAGTGTCTGACTTCCTTATCAGGCAGTAGCGTATGAAGACATTTGCTATTTCTCATACAAGATGAGTAAGGGCCAATTTTTATCACAGGCCATGAAAGACAAGGCATGTAAAGCTTTTCAACAAACTCAAGTATCCTTTCTAACTGAACAGGCTTTGGTTTTTCTCAGATAAGAAAATTTTAGTGCTGCCTGGATCAAGAGAGTGACCGCTGGAAGACCTTACATCTGGCAACAGGACTCTGCGCTATGCCATATAGCAGGAGATGCCAGTGTTTTGCTTTGAGGAAATTTCATCAACCACATCACCCCTAACATCTGGCCATCTTACTCTCCAGATTGCAATCCCCTTGATTATTATTTATGGGGTGTGATTGAGTGAGGGACCAATAAAACTCCATGCAGAATGAAAGATGAACTGAAGGCAAGAATTAACAAGGAGACTGTTTGAAAGGCTTGCAGGAGATTCCAAAATTGTTGGGGGGGGGGGCATGGTTGAAGCCAATGGTGATTTTTTTGGTTTGGTTTGTTTTACAGCATATCAACCTCGGTGGGTCATTTAATGCCGACAAGTTTTGAAATACAATTCATTCTTAAGTGGATATTCAATTTTTATAAACACGTTTTTCTATTTAACCCATAGATGGGAAGCCAATGGTGATTTTTTAAAAATAAATTCAATCTATAGTATTTCAAAATATTTTCATGTAATTTTAGTAAATATATTTGATAAAGTGAGATGTCAGAGTCATTTTCATTTGCCTAATTTAGACAGACAATTCACACCTTGTAGAACTGAAAAACCCCGATACTACAAAAATGCAATTAAAATAGAGGAATTTGTGATAAAGTTCAAGTAACTGAGAATGAAGTATCTCATTTGAAGGCTCACCTCATCATCATCTCCACATGTCACAAAAATGAAAGTGGGTAAAAATTACCAACAGTAGAATATCAAGAAAATCAAAGACTTTGCCAAAACATCATTTTTATGAAATTACATGAGTAACACTAACAGGAATATGGTTACCTGTGGGAGCTTGAAATCCATACTGCTATATGTGAGAAGATAGGCTTTATTTTTTATAGTGAACAGCAATTTAAGCAAAGTAATAATTGAATGTTGTAAATTATCCAAATGTTGCTGTCTATAAGAGATGCTTCTCTTCAGAACAGAAATGCTTTCATGCATAAATAGATTCTATTTCAAAGACAATGCTCTGTGCTAAAAAACTGAGATTGTATAACAATAAGTGATTTCTTATTGCAGGGTTGCTGCAACTTCAACTTATTCAGATACTTGATCAATTCTGTTGAAGATTTGTTTTAATTTATTAAGCAATGGTTTGATTTGGTTTCTTTATTTAATGGCATATCAATCTTCATGGGTTAATGCCAAAGCCATCCTTGTAGAAGAACAGTTGTGGTATTATTTAACCCATAGCTGGGGATGAGTGGGTTAGTAACTTTCCCAAGGGTATTAATCTGAAAATGAATGTAATAGTGTGATTGGGGTTTGAACTCGCTTACTATGATGTCACAGTCATGTATGTTAGCCAGTACGCCATGAAGACTCTCACAGAGAAGCAATGGAGGTGACAATGTACTTTCAACCTGTCTAGAACATGCTCAAATAAATTCCAGCAGCTCTTAAAAGTGAAATCTGACCTTTAAGAAGAGTACATAATAAATAGTTACTCTAAAACATTGTCTGTAAGATGGTATCTGCAAAATCTAATATAGCACTAAGTAAAGAAAATGTTGAAATACAAAATGAGGATCAATTAAAAAATATTTGCTTAAGGCCACCTCTGGCAGCTATTAAGCTCAGTGTCAAGTCACATCCTATTTATAGAATTTATCTTATTATAGATAAATAAATAAAGGACAGTCTCTATAATTAGTACTTAGTAGTTATTTCTTTTGAGAAATCATAATGATCAGAGTGCATTCACATTATAGACTGACACTGAATCTCTATTATATATAGATACAATATCCTGTCAGAACTTCTTTTCATTCTTTGTATGGAGAGGGAGGAAAAAATGTTTTTAATCTTATCATAATGGAGATTCCCTGTTTGTCTGTAACTGAAACTATGTCACTGCTTACATCACAATACCCTCAGGAATTGCGTAAGTTTATCAAGGAGTTCTTAATCTAAAGTCAATAAATAAATCTTATTTATTAACAAGGTCTCTGAAAATCTGAGTTAGACATGCCTCAAAACAGCCCATATTATTAGTGCATTTAAAATCCTGCAATGTGTCTTATATATCACTGAGAAATAAAGGTTTACATAATATATGTTGTGGTTAATTTGCATACTAATTTTAACAAAATCAGGTTTAATAAATCACTTGGTGTTATTCATCTAACATTGTTTCATTCTCCAATGTATATAAACAATACTATGAATGATCTTATATAGAAACCAATTTTTTATATGCATTGCTTTTCTTTTTTTACTTTTAATTTAATATATTACATTACATTAAAACTTAAATACTTACACCCGACCAGCACATATTCTTGCTAGTATTTATAATGAACAATACCAAATACCCTGATTAGCTAGAAGGAAGGTTTCTTAGAAATACAATATGGTATTATTTCTTTTTTCTGACAATACAAAAAAGGCCATAATCAAAACTAATAAGATCTAATACACAATTGTCAACATGTACAATCCATTGGGCTCTTCAGGCTGATGATAATCTAAGCTAAATAATTAATCAAATATTTTATCAACAATAAATCTATCAGTTTTGCAGACAACTCCACCCAAACAACAGATTTAATTAATCATTTCCATCAATTTCTAAAACTGGTTAGACCATTTGACAAACACACATGACCATTTATTTTTTTTTATCAAGAAATGCAGAGTTAGAATGAATTTTCCAAACATGTTCCAACTAATATCTATAAAATCACTTTCATTCAACAGAAAATCCTGCCAGAAAATTAAGCTTGTAAGAGAATATCAGTACTTAGATAAAGGATTCTCAGATAAAGTTCACCCACAACATGCAGAGATTTCAATGACTGACTTGTTGCTTACAGGGAAAGAATCAATGACTCTCTCTCTCTCCAACCGTCATTATTAGGCATCACTCCTGGCAGGTCTTTTGCACAGCATCTAGAATCTGTGCAGAGCTGGTTGATGTAGATTTTTTCTGGTCGGCCTACACTAATGTGCCTATATGTAGATTTCCACAGGAGAATGTCACTTATAAATTTATCTTTGCTTCTCCAGAATTTGTTTTTCAGTTTTTATCTGTATTTTCAGGGCTTATTATTTTTAAAAATACAATAAATGTTACACAAGTTACATCATTTTTTTTCAAAAATTATATTTGACAACAACTTTAGACAGTTAATAGACACAAGAAAATTTATTCTAAAAACAAAGATATGTAGCCTATGTAGCAGGGATTCGACCTGTGCAGGTATAGTTGCAAGTGCCAGATTATCTGCGTAGTCTGAGCTGGCAATAGTCTTTGCGGGTATTGCCTGCTTCTTGCCTTTTTTTTTTTAGTATGAGACCTTTTTCTTTTATGGGATCTAATGATGTTTGGAGTACATAGTCTAGGCATATAAAAATATATGGTGCTGATATAATGTCTTGTAGGACTCCAGCGACTGTCAAAGAATTCTGTGTAGCCATTTCCTTTCTTCTAAGGTTGATGTAGGAAAAATAGAAAAAAAAAAAAAAAAAAAAGATGGAGATGCTCAAGGAAGCCTAACAAACAAATATATATATATATATATAATATATATATATATATATGTCTGTATGTGTGTGTGTGTGTGTGTGTGTGTGTGTGTGTGTTTCTAATTTCATCTATGAATTGTCTGTTTATTAATATTTTCATTGTTAATATCAGTAAGATAAGTCAATCACTAAATTTTTGTACTAGTTTATTTTCTAAGAGACATGATGCAATTGTAGTGTGTCTAATCCTAAAATCTTTTGAACTGTTTTTTTCTTTCTTTCTTTTCCATAAAACTTTTTAGCAATTCACTTAAGAGACAGTTCATTCCTCTGAGAATGGAAATGCAAATGTTGGCATCAGTGCACAAAAGCAGCAGCAGCAGCAACTAGGATCAATAGAATCTGGTGATGAGGTATCTCTCCTCACCACCACCACCAACAACAACAACCATTCAGAATTTTCTAAAGCATTCATAGCTGAATATTAGAATGGCAAGATACAGTCAATATAAAATTAAGAAATCCAGTTTCCAAGTAAATAATATTGTTATTTTGTCAATGGCATGTCACAATGCAAAAACAAAGATGAACAATTCATTGTCATATCAAGAATAGCATTCAAAAGATGAAAAAAATAATAAAAAAATAAAATAAAAAATAGGGAGAATAAAGAATATGAAGTACAAATGATTATTTTGTAACATTTATTTTAATGCACTGTTTTATATTGAACTAGCAGAGCTACCTGGCATTGTCTGGGATCTAAGAAGTTAAAAATAAATCTCTTATCTATTTTTATATATAGATTAATAAAAAATTTTCTATATATTTATTTTTATCTTTTATTCTTTACCATATACTTGTTTTTAAGCTGTCTATTTTTATCATTACCCTTTGTATTTTTTCTTTTATTTTTTTTAATCATTTTTAAAGATTTCTTTATATATATATATATTTACCAGCTCCTCTGCACGAGCAGGATATGACACAAGGTGAATTTCTTAAGTGGGGTTTCACAGGTTTGAATTCAGAGTTTTCCTTCTAGACTGGTTACCTAGCCAAGGTTAAAGAGCCCAGTCTGTCCTACTATCTAGCCATAGTTGGAGGGAGAGTAGTTGGATGTATACCTTTCCCAATGGTATTAGCGCTGTGTGAAATGCAAATTGTCTCATCTATGATTTGAATTTTAGTCAACAAGTCCATTTCCTACAATTAACCGTTACACCATACGCCTCCACAAATTTCTTAATATATCATTGATTTATACCCTTATATTTTTTTTAACTAGCTTCTCTTACGGAAAATGAGAAGTAAAAAAAAAAATTTTAAACCTCATCTTGGATAAAAACAGGGTGTGGATTTTATTGAACTTTAATCTTTACTGGTCTCCATCAATTTTTCATTTATATTCCTTTTATTGTTTTATACACAACATTTCAGGTGATATGTCCTCTGGCCTTCTTCAGGTGTTTCTTGTTGAACTTGGGAACCTTCATGTCATAATTGGGAGCCTTGATGGAACTTCGAACTGAAGCCTTTATTCAATCCAACAGGGTAGACGTCTCGTTCCATTAACCATGACTGGGTACAAGTGTTAAGCTATGTTAAGTATTCTATGTTATTACCCTTGGCCAGGATGATTGTGACTTAGAACTGTATTAATTCAACCCTTATACTCATTGTGTCATGTATCCAAATGTTGTGTATATAACAAAGATGAGGACAACAGTCCAAAAAAATTAAAATAGTACAAATTATCAAGCCTCATCTCAAAAATTCAGACAAACAATATTGTTCTAGTTTAATAATATCTAATACATACTCAATGCATGAAGAGTCATTGATGGGCTGAAATTCTAATCAAGAGTCCTTCACAGGAACTAGAAGCAGCTTTTAAGCTTGCGTATAATAAAAACTCAGTCATTTCTTTATTTTATTACCGATTTAATCAGTAAGATATTTGCACTAGAATGCTGCAGATTCCAGTTATAAATATGTAGTAAGTGTAGCAGTATATGAAAGGGGTTTTTTGTTGTTTTTTTTTGTTGCTCTAAGGCGAACATGTAGTTTAATGACATTAGCACAACTTGTGAAAGAAACAATCCTTTTAGCAGAAAAGGCAAAGCCATCTGCCTTCTCATCACTAATTGCTTCAGTAGCATATGTTACATTTTTATTTTAGGTTGTTGTTTGAGTCATATTCTCTTTGTAAAAAAGACACTTGCTTCAAGTGAAGTTCCTGTTTGATGAGGCAAACAGGAACTAGGGATTTTTGGTGGGTTGAAAAATTAAATAACAATATATAAGGTTTGGTTTCTTGGTTTAATGACATATCAACCTTCATGGGTTATTCAATGCCAAAGCCATCCTTTGTAGACGAACAGTAGTGGTACTATTTAAGCCATAGCTGGGTGGATGATAGGGTTTATACCTTTCCTAAAGGTATCAGTCTGAAAGTGAATGTAATAGCATAACTAGAGTTCGAAACTCGTTTACTCTGATGTAGCAATACAGCATGTTCACCGTTACGTCATGGGACTCCTTCCTTCACTTGACTGAAGTGAAGTCCTAAAGCACTTGTCCAAACTAAAGCACTATTTTTTTTAAAAAGTATTATTATTATTATTATTATTATTATTATCAATTTTAAACTTTTGTGTTATACTTAAAGATGTTATAAAAACAGTTTATCTTTAACCATTAATTGATATTAGATTTGATTGATTTTGATTTCTTTATTTAATGGCATATCAACCTTTGTGGGTTATTTAATACTAAAGCCATCCTTGTAGAAGAACAGTAGTGGTACCATTTCAGCCATAACTAGAAGATGAAGGAGTTCATACCTTCACTAAAGGCATCAGTCTGAAGTTAACGTAAAAGTGCAACTGGAGTTTGAACTTGCTTACTATGATGTTGCAATTCAGCACACTAACCACTACGCCACTCATGGATAATCTAACTAAAGAGAGAGAGAGAGAGAGAGAGAGAGAGAGAGAGAGAGAGAGAGAGAGAGAGAGAGAGAGAAAGAATGAGAGAGAGAGAGAATGAGAGAGAGAGAGAACACACAAAGAAAATACCTAACTTATGATACTGAGATATTGAAGGAAAACAATTGCAGACTTTCAACAATTTAATTTTTTTGAAGGACAAAATTTTAAAATCTAATTACTGAATCTGTTCAATTGAAATTTGCATTCGATGAATTTAAATTGATGAAAATTTATTCAATCAAAATAAATTGAAGTTAAAATTCAGAGCCAAGCCTCAATTTTATTGCCTTCTTTTATCCACTAAAGTAATCAAGTAGCATTGTTAGTTACAGAAAGAATTTTTCAAAAATTTATTTTATTCTTAATTTGATCAGAATCAATTTCAAGCAAATCAGTTTCTATTGAGCTAATGCCAAATTGTGTACATTTTAGAGTTTTCAAATATCAAAACTACTGATAGTTGGATACTTTCAATTGTTGAAAAAAGACATTTTTTTTTATTTGAACATTATGAGAAAAATGAAAAAGCAGCAGAAGTTACAAAAAACGGTTTAGTAAGATTAAATGTTCATCAAACATTACAAAATACTTAGAATCTGCAATTTTCTCATGGTTAGCAAGCTATTATCCATTAATACTGAAAAGTGAGTAGATTCGCTGGATCCGCCATACTTTTGACCTTGGTGAATGGGTTGGGTAAATACCTACAATTGATATAAAAGCTTAAAAGTCGCCTTTTCAGACGACAATTAAGCTAGATCCTGTGGAGGGCTCTTGACTAGTGTATATATTTTCCCTGTAAAATTTACCCCCCTCCCATATTTAACACAATGAAACTTGCATAAAAATTAATATTATCTTGAAAATTTTTTTCCATTCGAAAGAAGAAACATTAAACAAACTCCTGATGATTTGAAAAAGGTTTTTCAGCTTACAGAAATAATGAAAATTATGATTGAAAAAACAATGTTTCATTTTCGCACCGTTAAATCAACTGAAATTTAACGTAGCCAAAAACAAGTTACAACAATAGGGTTTTAAAAAATTCAATGAAAAATCAATTAATTGTCCGATTTTCATGAAAATTTCCATAACTATTTACCTTTGGATGTAAATATGTCCGAAATAGTTTTTTCCTAAAATATAATATGGGAAATATTTTTTTTTTTTTTATGAGGCCCCCACCCCTATTTTATTTTACGAGATATTAAAAAATGAACCGTCAAAAAACGATTTTTACTTTTTTTCTATACAAGATAAGAGTCTGAATAACTATATCAAAGAATTTGTATAATAATCAAGGCAGTAGTTTTTTGTAGAAAAAAAAATCATGAATTCTGAAAGAAAAAAAAAAATGTCATAATATTATTTGAAAACTTTTTTTTTGTTTTTTTAATTGATATGTACTATATTCTATTAAATTGTCAAGAAAAAAACATTTCTTTTAAAGAAATTAATTTAAGAGATTTTAAATCTTTTGTGTGCTTAAATAATTTGTTTTTTTGTTTTTTTTAATGTTTAAAATCTTTTTTTGTGTGTACAAATCGAATTTTTCCACGGATATTTAAATATAATATAACACTGAATTTTAGAATTCAGGTGAACTAAAAATTTGTCCGATCCATAATATATTAATATTTTTAAGAGTATTTAAGAGTTTTATTTTTATTGTTGAATAGGAATGTTTGATTCTTATAATATATGGAAGAGCAAAACTGACAACATTTGTGATACTTATTGTCTTTTCTTTGCTTTGCTTTACACTATAAGTTCAACTATAAATATATTGCGGAATTATTCTGAAACTACCACAAAAAAAAAAAAAATCTTTCAAAACCAATAATCGGTTATTGAATATGCACAAGAAAACAATTGTCAAATACAGCCACCCATACATTTAAATGTATAATTGTCAAAAAGAGATAATATGTAAAAATACAGTCCCCCGTTTCTGCATAAACATCACCTGTAAAATGGACTATTTTATTTATTTTATTTTTTATTAATGGTGAGTAATTTTCCCCAATCGGATAATTTGATCTTTGAATTAACTGTTTTTCTTTGTAACAACTCTGTATGATCATTACTTTTTTTTTTGCGAGATTTTAAAAAACAAAGTTCAAAAATATTTACTTTCGTTTATTCAATATAGCCTAAACTGATCATGTGACCCGATTATGGTTATCCCTAGTATATATGAAAGAAATATGGAAATAAATCCGGCTGTATGCAGAAAATTGAAAAAAATAAAGTATTCCAAAAAGATAAATTTATTATAAATGGTGAAGTTTCTAGTTTTATTTTGAAAAGATTTCCATCATTGTTTCAACAGCACTTTTTCACCTAATGTCCTGAAGATTTAAATAAAAAAACATTTTAACATCGACTTCACTATAAACTTTTTTTTCTTGGAATATTTTGCTTGTTCTATTTTCTCTTTTCACTCTGTATATCTATATTTGTATTTTTTACACAGTAGTTTTTCTTAGCTCCTTTAAGTAACTTTGAACTGTGTCCTATTCACATATATATATATATATATATATATATATATATATATATATATATATATATCTTGTTGCTAAGCTTGTGCATAGCTATGTACATAAATTCATTAATCATTAACTTTTCAGAACATAAATAGTAAGACCTAACATTATTTCCATTACAAAATTTATATTTGCGAATCAATAGCTTGGCATTTCATTATATATGGGTAAACAAGCAAACCAACATTACTCAATTTAGTGTTATTTTATAGGAATTCTTATATGAAAGACAAATTATCCTATCTCATTTAGCCAATAATTGAGCTTATAGATCTTTTTTTTTTTTTTTTTTTTAAAAAACAAAATAGTAAACCAGACAAGGATTGATAACAAAAATTCACACACACACACACACACAAACAAAAGAAAGATTCCAGTTATTAGCCTATAATGTAAATGCCACTAACAAAATAGTAATTAGCAACCATTTTACTATTATTAGAGAGTGCCAAAATGTACACAAAAACATCAGATTGTTTACAAATTAAGTCGTAGATAACTTTTGTTTATACAATAGGCTAAAAGGATAACTAAAGTGCAGTAGATAATTCATTTTACCACATCATCAATGCAATAAATAGTCCATGAAATTAAAAATGGAAAAAAATCTGGAAGCCCCACATTAATGTGAAATGAAAAATCCACACATATTTGTAGTGCTTGATAAAACAATGCAAATGTCAACAATGAAAAAAAAAAAAAAGACTTATCTTACTAAGTTAATGTTGTATAAACAACATATTCTGAAGTACTATGAGGCAACCAACTATCTAAAATCACCAGAAAATTAATTACAATTTATGGTAGGGGAAGAAAACTAATAAGTTTCTTGGGTTCTAATTAGACTTTTCCTTATAGGGGCAGGTATTTTATTCAACACATTTGCCACAAGTAGGATGTGACACAAAGCTGCAAGTATGGAACATCCAGTGAGGATTGAACACGCTATTCAGTAGTAATGGATCTGCAAGACTAGTTTGCTAACCATTACATGATGATGGGATGCCTGACTTTTCCTTATAGGGGTATGCTTACCAATTTTATCAATGTGCAAGATGAAACCTCAGATAATTTGGATTACATCCAATATTCAACTACAGAGCTTAAAGGTGTAATGGTTATCATAAAGGAAAATGGACACAGTGAACAGAATTCAAATACCAGACTATGCTGGTAGCATTTCACATAACAATGATACCCTTGGGAAAGGTATGAATCAAGCTATTCTCCTTCCAGCTAATACTGGCTTGTCTGCGCATTGGCCATACAAGACTTATGCTCAAGCAGGCGGAACAATCTCGGTGCGGAACATGTCAAACATTTTCTCATGGAGTGTGGAGCTTTTGCTACAATCGCAAAGAAATATTTCAATGCAAATATTATGAACAATATATATTTTAGTACAGCTCATAAGACGCCCTGTCAGATGGGCTAGAAGAATATACCAACTGCAACTCTGCACAGGGGTAAAATACCCCCAATCAGGCCACCTGTTGGCCATGGGTGGTGACCCACAATGCTTAAGGATGGAATCCTAATGGCTGAGCAGTCCACGACATGAAACACTCCACTTTGGTACTTACTTAGGCTAGACAGGCAGTTGGAGAGACCACCTCCAATCAATCGGTTGGTCATGTCAAGCACTAGCACAGATATGATTATCCCAACCCTATTATTCTTATGGCAAACCCTCTTTATTATAGATGTGCTAAATTATTGTCCTGGGTATGACAAACTGCATTTAATGGTGAAGTTTCAATTCTAGATCTCTGGGAGTATGGAGTACCCCTTCATCGCTATTACTCCCAGGTCCACTCTGATTCCGAGTGGCAGTACTTGTTAGGGTCCCATCTATGGGTTAAATAGAAAAAACGAGTTAAAAAAAAAAAAATTTGAAAAAAAAATTTGAATACCATTAAGAATGAACAAAGCAAAATGTCTTTGCCATAAAATAACCCACAAGGCTGGACATACTGTAAAACCAACCAACTACCCATAAGTATTTGAATAACAAATAATTTGCTTATCATTGTTTGACTTTGAGAGTCAAAAATAGGTACATTGCACGAGAGCCAAATGTTATTGTTATCAACATGGCAAATATTGAGTCATGTTTTGTTGTTTGAATGCTAAAATATCTGGGAAAAATCTTAACTAAATTAAATTGTTAAAATGGGGTGAAAAAAAGTTTTTTCCTATCCTGACATTTTATTCAGAATGAATCAAGTAAATTAAAAAGGTGAACTTACATTGGTAACTGTAAGAGTTGCCAAACTAGTAAGTTAATTTGGATCAACTACTCAAAACACTTAATGGCCCCTGCAATCTTAAGAAATAAAAACAGATTAATTTAGGAGCTTCAGTTCCTATTGGGTTAGTGGGTATAATAAATCACATGGTCCCAGGGCTCAGTCCCCAGACAGCACCTGACTCCTCACCTAAAAGGGGCAGGTCCGGATTTATTGCCCAAGACATCCCAAGAGGAGAATGCCAACAGAAACCTTGTATTTTTTGCTCTGGACATCACATGAGCTTGTGTGTAACTCCCATGTAAAAAAGTTAATCCGGCCTGGTGGGAAAATATATATTCATGACCAGTACTTTCTATAGGGTAAGACTCATTATGTGTGTGTGTGCATATACATATGTGGAAAACTTTTTATTAAGTGAACAAATACTACACTTATATTGCAACCGAAAGTGACATTTTGATCTGAGGTAGAAATTCCAATTCCTAAATGAATAGTCCATCATTTTTTATGTATACTATCCTAGGTTAAAAATAAAGAAGAATTAGCTACACGTTTCATTTCTTTATAGATGAATAAATAATAAAAACAGATTTTGTGTTTGTTTAAATACTTAAGACCAGTAGTTTTCTATAGGATAATATAGGCTCATCACATGTGTGTGTATGTATGTGACAGTACATATACTGCTTCTGTGATGGCATTCACCCTGGTCAGTTGAGCTGGCTCGATCCAACAAATTCACTGTATTGAATTCAGGGAAGGAGTAACAAGGGAATAGGAAATTCACAAGCGGTCCCCAAACCCTACATGCATATCCCAGTCAGGGGAAGGAGATGTCCTTGTTTGTTGCAGATTTTTCAGATTCAGTGTCAAGCATGCCAAAAAGCCATTAATTCCTGATAAAGATGGAGACGTCCTTTGGATTTTTGTCAGAAGCCCCTTTGGCTGGGTTGTAGCACTAATACCATTTGGTGTCGACCTTTCCGCTTTGGGTGACCCTATCAAGAACTGCCACGATGGGAAGGGTTGGACTTTAGAAATAATGTGCTAGATGGCTGTTGAGCAAAGAGTTCCTTCCACCTTTTACAAGTTTTTTTTTCCATTCTGCAGGGTGTCTAGCCACCATCCTCACAAATTTTGTGGAGTTAGCAGCTTAGTCGCTGATGATCCGACTATTAAAAAGTAGTACTGGATTAGATAGTACCAGTAGCACACTGAGCGACCTGACACAGACATATATTATGCTAATTTAAAAATACAGAAGAATTAGCCATACGTTTCACTAATAGATGAATAAGTAATGAAAACAGATTTTGTGTTCGTTTAAATATTTATGACCAATAGTTTCTTATAGGATAAGGCTTCTGTGTGTGTGCGTGTGTGCTATGCTAGTTTAAAAATAAAGAATTAGCCAACATCTTTAATAGATGAATAGTGAAAAAGAAATTATGTCTAATGTTTCTTGATTACAAGAAACTAATCTTATTTGGTTAGTGGAAAAAACTTCAAGATAATGCTTATTCTAATCTGGCTGGTGAAACCACAAACAATGACAAAATAAAAAAATAATAATTTTGTTGGTATATGGTATTTTTTTTTTTTTATTCTTGTCATGTTACTTAATCAGTGCTGAAATCCAATCTTCAAGTCAAGTCAGTGTTGGCAGAAAGCAGACTAAACTTGTTTAACTTGATATCAATATTTTGTAGCACAGTTTGTAGTGAAGACAAGGATGAAAGAATGTGTTGCCAAATATCTGGCTCATTTAAAAAGACTAAATAAAAAAATATGAAATACTTGAACAGGTTAGTTGGGGTTTCAAAACCACAAGCATCAGATCTGTCTTCACTACTTACTGCTTTCATTGCATTACTGGAATGCAAATATTCTGCAAAGTTGATAAAGGTTCCAATGTTGCAGAGTTGGGATAACAAGTATTACTGGCAAAAAGATCATTCTTACTACAGTGCAAGTAAGGAAAAATATACAAGGGTATTCCAAAATGTAAGGTTCTAAATATTTAGAAATCACAGAAATGTTTATTGTTTACATCATTTTAAAGTTGAACAGGTTCTTGTTTTTTTTTTGTTTTTTTTTTTACATATTTGCCATTTTGGTTGACACTTTTTCATAGGCGATGTATCAGTTTTTTTGTGCCCATGTCATACCAGCTTTGCTACAATGGCATTGAGGAAAGTGTTGAACCTCATCGTTGCAAAGTCCCTACACTACTTGCTGGCATTTTTGACATCCATGCATGATTTGCCAGACACTTCTATTAATTGGCAATGAATTTAAAATTAGTTTAATGCCTCTTAACACTTAGCAGTAGCGTCAATAGGGAGCTCCATCAGAAAATGACTGCCAAGACAAGACTGAACTTGGGCGTTGCACAACAAATACAGCAGTGTTGCCAATAGCTAAGACAAACAGTTTCCCTGTTTCCACCAGAGCTTTGAGACCTTATTTTTGTGATTACCTTATAGATAACACCTATGCAGGTAAAATGGAAGGGATTCAAATCATCATCAGCATCAAGTTGTATCAATGGCACACATCTTCATGAACTCTTCCTTGCCACCTGTCCCAAGCAGTCATCACTTCTGGAAGGTCCTCTGAATAGCTTCCAGTATCCACGCAGAGCTTATGATTGTGGTGGTTGTTCGGTTGGTGGTTTTATTTTAATGGCATATCAAACCTTTTCAATCCACTTAGATGCCTGAATCAAACAATTTTGATTTCTTACAGTACCTGGTGTTGCTTAAATGGTGAACCATTTAAGTATTGAACAAGCTCATTGCTGCTTAACTTCAATGATCTAGCAGGAACCAGTGTTTTATATGTGACTTGATCATAGGTTCTGATCTATGTAGGTTTTTTGCTGGCCGACCACAACTAGTGTGTCAATGTGCAGGTGCCCACAGGATAACATGACTTATGAGCTCGTCTTTGCTTCTCCAGCATATCTTGTTTTGTTTTACTTGGCTGGTTTGTTTCATAGAAGTGAGTGGCGATGCTTCTAGGATGTGTGCAAGACAGCACACAGCATCCTTGTGTATTTTCCATCTAGCTTTTTCTCCAAGCATTTTTCATTAGAGTTCAATTCGTACATCCATACTCAAATTTTTATAAAGGAAAAGAACTACATAATGATTGTTTATCTGATTATATTTTAATAAATCAAAACCCTTTGATAAAATTGTCAATATTTTTTTTTTCTCTTTTTGACTAACACTTAATATTTGGTGCTACTCAATCATGACTTCCTGGTTGGACAAATAACAAGACTAATCATTGTTAATGAACCTTGACCTTCATCTAAAAAGCACATCTTTTGCAGTTTTGTTTCCTTTTCTGATTTATCCGCCATTTGTTTTCTGATGAAAGCTTTATCACCTCCTTGACTTTACTGTGTCCAACATATTCTCTACAGTCATGAGGAGATTCAACCCATAAAGACAAAGAATATTGCTTGGCTTTCTTCCAATAAATATCAACCATTAAGACATGAATTTCTTCACAAGGGTCAAATCACTTGTCTTTAAGATAGAAATTATCTTAATACTCATTTGCAGGTTTAGCCTCAATGGTAAGCAAGGAGTGGTAGTTGGAGTTTGGTTTGGTTGGTTTCTTTGTTTAATGCATATCAACCTTTGTTGGTTATTTAATCCAAGTCATCCTTGGAGAAGAACAGTAGTGGGTACAATCTGACCCATAGCTGGGAGGATTAGGAGGTTCATTCTCTTTTCAGGTATTATCAGAATTGAACTTAATACACAATTACTACGATGTTGCAGTCTAGCATGTTGCCCACTCATCACAGGGACCCTATTATTGGAACGTAGTTTTAACACCCAATTCTAAGAGCCAGGTAAGTGAGGCTTAGATATTATCCCATCTTACATTTACATGTAAGGTCCACATGGTACAGTAGTGGTAATCAATATTTAAAAGTCATTGCATTCGGGAAAAAATAATAAATTACTTATAAAATACCTGAACCAATGTCAACTTTTTATTCTACGTTGGCATTGTCAAGGTATTTTAGTAGTAATTATATTTTATTTTTCCCAGAATGCAATGACATTTTAAACTTTGATTACACTACTGTACCATGGACTTTACATGTAAATGTTCGATGGATTAATATTCTAAGCCTCACTTACCTGGCTCTTAGAAGATTGGGTGTTAAAAACTACCGTCCAAAATAGGGTCCCTGTGATGTGTGGCTAACATGCTAGACCTGCAACATCGGGTAGTAAGTTGTGCATTAAGTTCATATTCTGTATTAATACTTCCTTGAGAAAAGGAATGAACCTCCTAATCCTCCCAGCTATGGTCAGATTTGTACCACTACTGTTCTTCTCCAAGGATGACTTTGGCAATTAAATAACCAACAAAGTGATATGCATTAAACAAAGAAACAACAACAAACCAAACCTCCAATACTACCACTCTTGCTGTACCATTGAGCTAAACTGCAATGAGTATAGATTATTTCACTTAAAGACAAGTGATTTGACCCTTTGAAGAAAATCATGTCTTAATGGTTGATCATTATTGAAGAAACCAAAGCAATATGCTCTGTCTTTATGGGTTGAATCCTCATGACTGTAAGAGAATATGTTGGACACGTAAAGTTCAAGGAGGTGATAAAGCTTCATCAGAAAGAGGCAAATGGGGAATAATCAGAAAAGGACACTGCAAAGTGATTGCTTTTTAGATGAAAGGTCAAGTTTTCATTAACAATGATTAGTCTTGTTATTTGTCCAACCCAGGAAAGTCATGATTGAGTAGCACAATAATTAAGTGTTAGTCAAAAAGAGAAAAAAAAATATTGACAAATGTTTATCAAGGGTTGAATTTATTAAAAATATATCAGATAAACAATTCAATTATGTTATTTCTTTTCCTTTATAAAATTGAGTATGAGTGTACGAATTGAACTCTAATGAGATGCTTGGAGAAAAAGCTAGATGGTTTAAAATAACACAGGAATGCTGTGTTGCTGTCTTGCACACATCCTAGAAGCATCGCCAACTCACCTTCTATGAAACAAACCAAGCCAAGTAACAAAACAAGATATGCTGGAGAAGCAAAGAACGAGCTCAATAAAGTCAATGTTATCCTGGTGGGCACCTGCACATTGACACACTAGTGTGGGTGGCCAGAAAAACCTACATAGATCAGAACCTAATGATAAGTCACATTATAAAAACTGGTTCCTGCTAGATCATTGAAGTTAAGCAGCAAATGAGCTTGTTCATACTTAAATGGTTCACCATTTTAAGCAACACCAGGTACTGTAAAAATCAAAATTGTTATTCGGCAAATTAAGTGGATTGTAAAAGGTTGACTATGCCATAAAATAAAACCACCACCGAACAACCACCCACATTCAATAAGCTCTGGCGTGATACTGGAAGCTATTCGAGGACCTTCCAAGAAGTGATGACTGTTGGGACTAGGGGCAAGGAAGAGTCATGAAGTGTTGTGCCATTGATACAACTTGGATGCTGATGATGATTTGAATCCTTCATTTTACCTGCATAGGTTGTTATCTATAAGGGTATCACAAAATAAGGTCTCAAAGCTCTGTGGAACACAGGGAAACTGTTTGTCTTAGCTATTGGCAACACGCTGTTATTGTTGTGCAAGCGCCCAAAGTTCAGTATTGTCTGGCAGTCATTCTGAGGTGGAGCTCCCTATT
>CM042157.1:80225737-80431914 GCA_023376005.1 Doryteuthis pealeii
AGAGAAGAGGATAATCCAAAGGAATAACAAATCAAAAGACCAATAGCAATCAGGCAGAAGATTAGTATTTTATTATGCATCAGGAAAGCACAATGTGATTTATTCTTGAAAAAAAAAATTTATCATTCCATGTTACAAAAAACCTAATTGGAGGTAACTTATTGCAACTAGGGGATTATGAAAGAACAATGGGATTGCATAAAAATCGAATTTGATTTTTCAAGCAAGTTCTTTTAATTGAAAGAGAAAGAGTGAACTACAATAGAATTATTTGAAATTCAACATATTTCAATGTAACATTTTCACTCATGTGATGATGATGATAACAACTTGTCAACTGGCAGATTTTGCAGTTCCAGCAGATCACAGGGTGAAGATGAAAAACAATATCTAGACCTTGCTAGAGAATTAAAAAAGCTGTGAATATGAGGGTGAAAGTGATACCAATGGTAGTTGGTGCACTTGGAACGGTCTCCAAAAGCTTAGAAAAGAGACAAGAGGATCTGGAAATCAGAGGAAGAATTGAGACCATCCAGACAACAGCATTGTTGAAATCAGCTAGAATACTCAGAAAGTGTCGTGGAGATCTGAGGAGACTTGTCACTCAGACTCCAGTGAGACAATCAGCTTACACTGGTGTGAAAAAAATAAAATAAATAATAATATACAAACATATCACCATTGGCTGAGACCACTTTCGTCTCTATAAATCTTAACATTACAAGAAATTATCTAATGATAATATAAAGAGAAAGAGCAAACCACAACAAAATTATTTTGAAATTCAAACAAGATTTCAATGTAATATTTTCATTCAGAATTATTGTAATAAAAATAGTATATATAATTTGTATGTTTACTATAACAGTTGAAAAAAAGAATTATAGAAAATAAAAAATACCACACTTAGTAGCAAGATTTTTGTTAGAGCATTTCAGCACACTTGCACTAACTTATGATAAAAAACCAATATCCAATCCAATTAACAATTTGATAATAGTGTGGGATCTTCCTTTGTGCTCACTACCTTTTATAATTTCTTAGAGGCAACTATTAGAGTACTTCCCCTTATTCACATGCATTTTATTATATAAATTCTATAAATAGGAAGTGACTCAATACTGAAACTTAATGGCCGCCAAGGACAGCATTTATGCGAGTAAAATATGATTTAGATATCTTGAAATATTTACCATTTCTTTAAGAATTATTCAAATACTAAACATATCAAAGACATTAAGAATGTTAGATATTATGACAAAAAAAAGATTCTGCCAACGTTTAAGGCAATATATTTATCAGTGCCATTCTATATTGTATCCAAGCCCAGCCCACCTGTCTGCAACTGCAATTAAAATAAAAGATCAAAAAAGCCTTTTCTGTTGAGAATTTTCTGAAAAGAGGCAGAATTAATTGCTAAGTGCTACATAATGATGCTTACAGGCTTGACACTGATCAATTGAAGGGCGAGAGAGAGAGAGAGAGAGGGGGGGATAGATACCGAGGGAGGGATGGAGGGAGATAGATACCGAGAGGGAAGAGAGAGAGAGAGGAAAGAGAGAGAATCAAAGCATCATCACCATTACTATTACAATAGCAGACAGAGACATAGTAAAAAGTCGTGGGAGTAGCAGCAGAAGCAGCAGAGGTGAGGACCTAGCAGACAGAATAGAGTAGCTAAAGTATGGGCTTCAACAATGCAACAGGCAACCAAAGAAGGGGTAAGAAGAAGAAGAGGAGGAGGAGGAGGAGGATGTGAAGTTGAAACCAGGCAAGGTACCAAAATAATCAATGTCCAAAAGACTGAAATAGAGGAAAGCAGCCATTTGCTCACAAATCAGTCAACACTCTTGATTTTCACTTACAGGTAGTGACAAGAAATTGCCAAAACAGAAAAATTTTTCTTCTTGGAAACATAAAATGCTATTTCCTGTGAAGGACACACACATACATACCATTGGGAAGAAGGTTAAATAAAAAGAAAAGAAAAGACTAAAACAACTGAAGAATATCTTTGGCAAAGCATGTTTTGCAAAAATGGCTTCACTGGCAATAACAATCATTTTCTATATTCTTAAAAGGATATTCAAATCCAATTTGACAGTTTTGAGATTCAAGTGGAGTAAAACGGATCAGAATATACAGATCAAAAAAAAAAACTTGGCTAGAAATCAGTTTATTAATTGAAACAATATTCTTAAAAAATTTTTGAACTCACCCCATATATATATATATATAAGCCCTCTGCATAAGTGGAATGTGGCACATGGTTCGATTCCTTAAACAGAGTTAAACAGGTTTGAATTGAGAGTTTTCCTTCTCCTACATTGGTTGTTCTAACCAAGGTTATTGTTTGATGATATGTATTTACCAACTCCTCTGCATAAGCGGATGTGACATACGATCAATTTTTTAAGTGGAGTTAACAGGTTTAAATTAAGAGTTTTCCTTCTCCTAGACTGGTTGCCTAACAAAGGTTAAAAAGTTTAGTCCCCTCTAATATCAATCCATAGCTGGAGAGAGAATAGTTGGATGCATACCTTTCCCAAGGGTAGGTATTTACCCAACCAGATCACCATGGGTAGGATATGATACAAGGTCACAAGTACGGGGCATCCAGCGATGATCAAACTCACTATTCAGTAGTAATGGATCTGCAAGACTAGCTTGCTAACCATTACACCATGATGTGATGCTTTGAAAAATGCATATATGTATTTACCAATCTCTCCACAGGATGTGACACAAGGTCAATTTCTTAAGTGGAGTTGAACAGGTTTGAATTCAGAGTTTTCCTTATCCTACACTAGTTGCCTAGCCAAGGTTAAAGAGCCCAGTCTGTCCTACTATTTACCCACAGATAGAGGATAGTTTGATGCATACCTTTCCCAAGGGTATTAGTGCTATGTGAAATGCAAACAGCCTCATCCTGGATTTGAACTTGTTGTTTCCATTTCCCATAACTAACCATTGCACCTCTAAATGCATATACTTCATGAACAGAATTCAACTCCAAAAGAAAAACAAAATCAACAATTGTTTTTTTAAGTGCTAATATCTATATAGGAATTCATAGTTTCAGCAGACAAGTGCAAAGCAATTTTTGTAAGTCGAGTAGGCAACACCAAGTTACAAGTTGTTTTTAACCTTTGTGAAGATATTGTGAAAGACATTTCTTAAAGGGTGGCACAGCATACTAAGTGAAAGTCAATATACCTTTTTCTTCTCTTCTTTCTTTTTAAAAGTAGGTGACTCAACAGAAAGGGATGAAGAGAAAGTGACAGAGGGATGAAAAGAAAGAGATGTGTGTGTGTGTGTGTGTGTATATATATAAATATTGTGTAGGAGGGAATAGGGAAAAAGAAAACCCTAAAAGAAGTGAGGTGAAGAAGTGAGCTAACAAAGTGGGTTGAAGAATATCTGCCAAGAACTGGAGGTTTTTTTTTAGCAATCAACATAACTGAAATGTTTCAATGATATACTCCCTCAATCTAGAAATTGAGATTGACTATTCTTTTGGTGAACAAACAAGAAAATAGTTTAAGTATAATTAAATGTATTATTTACTTATATATCTATTTGGCACAGGTGTTGGAAGCCAAAATATGCAGAAATATAAGTGACACTTAGAAAAAGAACCTTATCTACCAGGATTATACATTGAGCGATATTTATAATAAAAACTTAGTCCTTATTCTTTGATTTATGTATTTAACTCTTAATGTCCTATACCATCTCATTCCGCTCAGCCAGAAGTCACATTCATTTTCCTAATCTACCCCAAATAGATAGCCTTTGTTTAAATGTAATATTAAAAATATTTAGGAGTCTTTGATTTAAGTGAAATAACAGGTAACTTTTGATGCAAGGGTCATTTTTAGCCATCTTTTGATAAATCCTTATAGGAATGCTCTGGACTTAGAAAATTCTCAGCAGGATGTTAAGAGTTAACCAACTCCTCCACATGAGCAGGTTGTGACACAAGGTCAATTTTTAAGTGGAGTTGAACAGGTTTGAATTCAGAGTTTTCCTTACCCTACACTGGTTGCCTAACAAAGGTTAAAGAGCCCAGTCTGTCCTACTATTTACCCATAGATAGAGGAGGATAGTTTGATGCATACCTTTTCCAAGGGGATTAGTGCCATGTGAAATGTAAACAGCCTTGTCCAGGATTTGAACTGTGTCCATTTCCTCTGATGATAACCATTACACAACAAGCGCCTCAATGTTTTGTATATGCACAATAAAATATATACCTATCTGCATATTTTCTGGCAAACAAAACAGGAGAACATGTTGAAAGGCATTAAATAAGTAATTTACTGACTTAATTCTTGAATTATGTAAAATTCAGATTTGCAAAAATAACTAAAGACCAAATCTAAAGATTGGTTATTTAAAAACCTAATGACAAACAAACAGAAAGATTCCCACCCTGTAGAATACACAATCTGCACTTCTGGAATGGTGTAAAACCCTCCCAATAATGCCACCTATTGGCTGGGGGTGGCGACCTGTAATGCCTGAAAACAGGATTATGATGGTTGAGCAGTCTCTAACCATGGTACTAAGTAGTGCTGTGACATGCAACACTTACTGGAGCTATACAGACAGTTGGAGAGGCCCCATCCAATCAATCAGTATCATGATTGTCCCAAGTGAATTCTTCAAATTACTCTTATAGCAAACACCAACTGCTTTTTATCATATAGTTGCTAAAAAGCAGTGGCTGGGGATCAATTACAAGTATTTAACAATACACAAAGTTAATGAAATAAAAGATTAGGAAAAATCTGACAAAATGTGAATAAAAAAAGTAATGGATAAGTGAATAACAAACACAAACAATTCAATTAATATTTTGCCTCTGTTGTATCAGAATCTTCATCAGAATAAAACCAACAGAAGTGAAATATTAATTTAATTGAATTGTTTGTTATTCACTTTTCCATTACTTTTCCTCACATTTTGTCAGATTTTTCCTAATTTTTTAAAATTTTCTTCATTATATATATAACAAAATATAGCATTGAATAACCCAGAAGGGCTGTTAAACACCAAGCTACCACCTAACCAACCAAAACATTCCTGCAAATTAATCATCTACAGAAAGATATCTTTTTGGTAAAAAATGTTTTATGTATTATATAGTCTATGTGAGAAATGAAGAACATGTTTTGGTCAGAGCAAATTGTATAATTAACATTTAAATTTAATACAGCTGGATTACAGGTTATTCATGTTAAAGGTAGTTGAATCATGTTGCACTGCCATTAAGTAAAGAATAAATATTTATACTGTTCTACCTGATGAACTTTGAAGCCATTCAAGTTTGCATACTTCATTCTTTGAATAGCTTAGTTGGTTTTTCACTTTATATTCTCAATGAATATAGATAGCTTAAACTTTATACAGACACATTGATTCTAGCCAGAAGAATTTTAAATGCAAAGAGTGTCAAGTGCAATAGAATTTTTCGTTTCTACTTTGAATTTCTAGTTTTATAGAATTTCAGATTAATAATACATCCGGAATAAAAAAAAATATCAAGCTAAATAATCCATAAATCTATGGAAACATATTCTTCCAATTACATTAAACATTCATCAGTTGATTTTATTAATTGAACAAAATAATTTTGTATTGTTTTTTTTATGGCTGCAGCAAATGACATTAACATTTTTATTTGAAAAATACTTGGTCAGAGAATGTCTGTAACTTGCAGGAGCTGTGGATACACCACCGTATGATAATTTAATTACCACGTTTGATATTTACTTAAGAGCTACTGCATTAGTTCAATATGTAAAACGTATAATAATCTTGATTTAACTCTCTCTCACTCTTTATTTTCCTTTCTTTTCATCTTTTCATTGTGTTTGATTGAAACAGATAAGTGTTATTGCTTCCATACGATCACCTTTTCTTATATTTTTTCTGTGTAGCATATCCTAATTTGTACCTTTCTTTCCTTATAATAAAAATAGAAGGGTTCATCATTTTAAAAAAATCGGTGGATAAGCAATACCAGATAACCAGGATTTACATTTTTGCATTTCCTCTTGGATGATTTGGACGGTTTCATTTTTAACCAGAGGCTGTTGCAAGATGATAATGGTCATACAAATAAGGAACACGAGTATTAATATATAAACAAGAGTCTTAAAAAATAAAAAAATAAAAACTAATTTTTGCTTGTTTTATTCTTAGATTTATAAAAATAGACTTAATAGAAAAGCAAAACTTTAATGACATGCCAACCTGTTTAGGGTTATTTTATGCCTAGGTTAGGGAATTTTGTTATTGTACATCAATATTGCCATTTTTTGTGTAGTTGATTAAAATAAATTATATTTTAAAAATATTATTATATTTTTGACATGAATATATCAAAATCAATAAAAACTAAATTTTATTATCAAATAAGATAATAGGAAATATTTTATAGAATTATTTGTAAATCCTAAATAACCTCATGCTCTAACACGAGGTGAACATTTTACCCTAAAATATTATGAAAAAGAATAATTCCAATGAATTGCTTATCTAAAAGACACAAAGGACAAAAACAAAAAAATAAAAATTAAAAAAAATAAAAGTTGTAATTTTCATTTCAATGATAAATAAAATAAGAACATAATAGGCTTAAGCAGCAACAAAACAGCTTAGAGACAAATTAACAATTCTTCTTAAAATAGCCTTCATACTGAATAAAATTATTGATTTAAAAAAATTATGTTGATCTAGCTGTGCTCATTTACCACTAAAGTATAATATTAAAGAAAAAAAAAAAACAAACAAACAAACAAACCTTGAGTCTGAATTTTTCAAATGAGGCTTAATAATTTGTATTATTTGGATTTTTCGGACTGTTGTCCTCATTTTTATTGTTATATGTTTTGGCCGATATATGCTCTGGCTTTCTTCAGGTGCTTCTCGAACTCAGGAATCATTCAATCCACTGAAGTAAACTGATCTCATTCTGTTAACTGGACCGGATACAAGTGTTAACCTATGTTAAGTATTTTATGTTATTGCCTGTGGTCAGGATTGAACATGCAACCTACAGATGACTGTCATATAGAACTGTATTAAGTCAACACTTATATCCGTTGCACCATTTGTCCAACTGGTGGAATGAGCACAATCTACCCCAGTGGATTGAATAAAGGTTTGGTTAGAAGTTCCAAGAAGGCTCCTGAGTTTGACAAGAAACACCAGAAGAAGACTAGAGATAATATCGACCGATAAATTCAGTATATAACAATAAAAATGAAGACAGCAGTACGAAAAATCAAAATAATACAAATATCCTTGAAGATTTGAAAACTGCTTTGTTAACAAAATTACAGTATTGTGGAGTAACAAAGATATTAATACAATTTTTTTTTAAAGTTCTCATTTAGTGAAGTGATGTTAGAATTAACATTAATTACAAAAAGAATATGAATATGGCAGGTACCAGATTCAATGTCACAAATAAAATTTCAGATCATTTTTAGAATTATTCAATATTATCTTTTTATGGATGTCAATTGTACCTCAAAATAAGGTGTATAATGTGTAAAGTGCTTTTATACAGGAGCCATCTGTATTACAACAAAAGCTAATAGAGAATAATTTGACCAGAAAATTATGTTAGAAAGGTTACTGATAAAATAATGACTATATACAAGCTATGTAAAAAACAATAACACTTCTAAAGCTATCAAAACAAGAGAAGCTAAAGCAATGAAAAAAATGAAACAAGAGAAGCTAAAGCAATGAAAAAATGAAACAAGGAATCTCAATTACAATTAATTTAATTTAAGATTTTATATCATCTAAAAAAAAAAAAAAAAAAAAAAAAAAGAGGGTAAAAATACCACAATAATAATAACTAGCAAGACCTATGGATATACCACAGTATGATAATTTAATTATTACAATGTTTGAAATGTTTACTTAAGAGCTATTACTAAAATAGTTCAATATGTAAAAAGTATAATAACTTTGATTTGACTTTCTCTTGCTTTTTTTTTTTTAAATTTTATTTCTTTCCTTCTTTTCATTATGTTCAATTGAAACAGATTAGCGTAATTGCCTCCGATCGCTCACCCCATCTGTCTATCTTTCTCCTACTCTTTTTCTTATCATATTTCTGTGTAGCATGTCCTTTTCTTCCCCTTTTTCTATACAATAATAATAAAAAAAGAAGAGTCCATTATTTAGCTGAGGTGATGGCACTCATAAGAAATAAGAATTTGGTGGATAAACACCAGATAATCAGGATTTACATTTTTGTATTTCATTTTGGATGATTTGGACAGTCATTTTTAACCAGAGGGTGTTGTAAGTTGATAATGGTCGTACGAACACGAGTATTAACATATAGATAAGAATAACATCATAAAAATATAATTAAAACAAAGGCTGCTAATCTAGAAAATCTTGAAAACTGCATGGCTTAAAAAAAAAAAGAAAAAAAGCAATTAAATACAACTAGTGATGTGCAGAATAAAAGCCAATTTGAATGAGAAAAACAAATTGCTTTTCATGGAATCAAAATAATGAATAGTTAAAAGTTGAAAAAGAGAATCCTATTTGAAATCTTTTTTTTTTTTATATATTCCATGTACTAAATTTATTTTCATGCATATTTTTGTTGGATGGATTTTATGACATGTCAACCCTTGTTAGGCTATTTTATGCCGAAGACTTTGTTTTATTCATTCTTGATAGGTACTTAATATGTTTAACACATTTATTTCCTATTTAGCCCATAGATGGGACCCTAATAGGTAATACAACTCCGTGTCAGAGTGGACCTAGGAGTAATTGTGATGAAGGGGTAGTCCACATTCTCCAGAGCCCCAGAATTGGAACTCACTATCAGATAGAGTTCAACGTCATACCTAGGACACTAACATGCTCAGCCACCGCCTTCTACCACATATAATAAAAATGGTAATAAATAAATAAAGGGTCGGGACAATCATATAGGTGCTATGGCTTGAAATGACCAGCCAATTGATTAAGGGGTCCTCTCCGCCCGCCCGTCTAGCCTAGGGTTAAAGTGGAATGTTGCATGTCATGGACTGTTCAGCCACCAGGGTTCCATTTTTAAGCATCACGGGTTGCCACCCATGGCCAACAGGTGGTCCTATTGTGAGGAGGGGGTTTTTACCCCTCTGCAGAGATGCAGTATGTGTTTTCTAAAGCCCCAGACGACAGAGCTGCATATTTTTGGCTTCAAGTATTCAGAATACGAATTTAAAAAATAAAAATTCTGGAAGCTATCCAATATTTTGGGATTTTCAATGAAAACTTTGTAACATTTGAGCTGATAAGATAAAAAGACAATTCTTCCAAACTGTATCTGTGTCAGTGTTACTGTATGGCTGCATGACTTGGATTCTAACGAAGAAAAAAAAAGCTAGATAAGAAATACACAAGGATGCTGCTGGCTGTTTTGAATAAATCTTGGAAGCAGCACCCCACAAGAAAGTAGCTGTACAGCCACTTGCCCCCTATCACACAAACCATCCAAGTAAGATCAACAAGATATGCTGGCCACTACTGGGGAAACAAGGAAGAACTCATAAGTGATGTTCTCCTGTGGGCACACCCGTGTAGGCCGACCAGCAAAAACCTACATTTATCAGCTTTGTACAGATTCTGGATGCTGCACGGAAGACCTGCTACTGATGATAATACATTGTTAAATCTCAATGTTATTGAAAACATTGACATTATCATTTTTCAAACCTATCTATCGCTTAATTGTCTTTCTTTTTTTTTTTAAGATATAACAATTTACTGAACACTACAAAACAGAATGGTTGAGAAAGTTCAAGTGCTGAATTTTTCAATAATAACAGAAAATTTTCTGAGATTCTTTCAATGTCAATTTTATAATAAGTCCATAAATTATTTAAAGAGATTTTTATTTATTTCATTATTTGAAGTTTACTATTTAGAGAAGATAGGAATGAGAAGCATGAATGCATCTTATGATCAATACTTAGATAAGGACAGTTATTTCAGGTTAAATAACAGATACTTAGCACTCTAGATAATTAGTAATTAGCAGTAATTTAACTTCCAATTAAATCCATTTATTCATTGGTTTGTTTTAACAATCTGATTAAATATTTATCACAAAAAGTACTTTGCAGACCTAAATAAATAAATAAATAAAAAATATAAAAACATTTACTAAAAAAAAAATGTTTCTGAACAATAAAAATAGTACACAGTTAATTTAAGAACAAGAAATAGGACACTGAGTTTTAGGATAATGTAAGTCTGGCATACGATTTCAAAACAAATAATGACGTTCAAATGTTTTTCAAGATCAATATCTCTACGTTATTTATTTTTTAATCCCACCATTTTTCATTTAATAATCTGATAATTTTAGATGATATAGTATACCAATAAGACCATTTTTGATTGGTCAGTGATCCATACCCATTCATTTGTTAATAGAATTTAATCTTATATTGACCGAGATGAATCAGGCCATGTTTCTAACAAAGAACACAGATTAAAATATTAGATGAGAAAATTTATATTAATATTCTATTTAGGAAGGAAAAAAATCTTTATCTACATGTGAGAAAAAAATACTTTAAAATGAAGAATCGAGTTTCCAATGTTAGTTGATAATAATAATGAAAATACATTAATTGCAAGTGGAATTTATTTACTTAGTAGATTTTATCTTCTCTTGTTACAGTTAGAAAACATTAAATACCAGTTTGTAGCTTTTTAAAAAGAGTTTATCATGACCAAAAAACTTTTAAATCCTTAGATACAAAAATTAAGTATTATATATTCAGGATGAAAGGACCAACTTAGATATTTGATAACATTAAAAGCAGTAATTAATGCTGTATCAGGCTCGTGTAGTACAACGGTTATCGTTTTAGGAAATGGACACCGAGTTCAAATCCTGGATGAGGCCGTTTGCATTTCACAGTGTTAATACTCTTGGGAAAGGTATGAATCCAAATATTCCTCCTCCAGTTATGGGTAAATAGTAGACAGACTGGGTTCTTTAACAATGGTATGGTAACCAGTCTTGAAGAAGGAAAACTGAATTCAAACCTGTTAAAATTGACCTTGGGTCACACCTACTCGTGTGTGTATATATATATATATTATCATACATGAAAAATGTATGATATACGTTTTTACCAACTCCTTCACACAGTAAAAAATCGACGGAGTGGCCAATTGTTCCTATCAGTCGGACAGCACTAAGACATGGAGATTGAGTTTGCTTAGGTGGAGCATCACATCTACCATCAGCTTCCCAATTTGCCACACAAATCAGATTACCCAGGCTGTGCTACTCATGCGCTGAGTTGGCGGAAACTGGTATTGAATCTGAAACTTTGCAATTCCTTGGTGGATGTTCTACCGACTGAGCTACATGATATTTCTTCAATAATGTATCATAAAGGATTGATTTTGTGATACAAATAACAAAGTAACAGACAAAGATAATATAGTTATTGATTTGAGTAGAAAGTCAAAATGTACATTGCAGATTTTAGACATCCTTCCCCCCAAAAAAGAGTCAACCTGTCCCGATAAACTCATATATTATTGTTTATAGAGTTCAACACCCAGAACACTGTACTTCTAGCCACAAAGACTGTAGTCTATTCAATTTTGTTCAGTAGCATGAAGCAGTACACATGTACCTAAGCAAAGTACATGCTCTCTCTCTCTCCCTCTCTCTCCTCGCTTTTTGTCATGCCCAACCTGTTCTTAAATTCACTATTTAATAGCAAATTTATTTCCATATCAGATGAAATCCTTTGAGCAGTATGGTACTTTAAAGTCTCAATTTCCTAAAGTGTTGATTCAAGATTCAGGTTAAAGCCAATTTGAAAGAAAGAAAGAAAAAAAAATGAAATCAGATAAGAGTAAGGAGGATGTGCCAGTAAATCAAACAAGCACTATAACGGTATCAGTTTAGTTTCTTTAAAGATTTTAATGTAAAAATGATCAAAAGCAATTGAAAGAAATAGCATCCATTAAAACATGAAAAATTATAAACTATTTGTAAAGAAAGTGGAAAAAAAATTACCTGTCTACTGGAGTTGAGATATTTAGTGCAGTATCAGTAGTAGTAGTATCATCATAGCTCTGATAGTTCAATAATTAAATAGAGAAAAGTCTCCTACTCAATCTGCAACAATTCCTCTTGATATTTAGCAGAATCCAGTTCTTTAAGAGTTTGGATATTAAGCATTTGAGTTTTTTTTTTTTTTTTTTTACTTCTTTATAGTAAATTAAATCCATTGTATTAGATGGGGTCTAAAATAGATGTCATTTTTTATTTTATTTTCAGTTCTAAGGCAATCAATAAGAGTGATCAGAAATCTTTACCAGCAAATAAAATACTATTGTCCTATTTGTCATTATATATATATATATATTAAAAGTTAAGGTAGTGTGGGCATGGAGTCAACACCTGGTTACTGATAGTTTCTCGCCAATGTGATCTCCAGATCAAAACTTAAACATAGATGGTCTATCAATGATATTCAGCACTGCCTACTTATAAATACACCACCATATTATCTACAATATATATATATATATATATATATATATATATATATATATATACACACACACACACACAAACTCCCATGCATGAAAGGATGTGGCACATGGTTAATTTATTAAGCAGAGTTTAATAGGTATGAATTCAGTTTTCCTTTTTCTAGACTGGTTGCTTAACAAAGGTTAAAAAGCCCAATCTACACTACTATTAATGCATGGCTGGAGGGAGAATAGTTGGATGCATACTTTTCCCAAGAGTATTTGTGATATGTAAAATGCAACTACCTTGAGTCCATTTCCTAGGACGATAACCATTACACGAGCTCCTCCACTTCTCGTTTCTTTATATGCAAGATATTTAACATTACTTTAAAAATAGCTGTAAGGTCAAACAATTCTTCAAATTTCCAACAATTCAGGAAATATCAAGTTTGATGTCAAAAGTTACCAACATTTGCACAATGATATGGAAATCTTACAATGTATTTGATTTTTTTTTTTTGATTTTTTTTTATGAGGCTTGATACGAAATAGGATACATGGCATAACGGAGTTATAGTGTTGAGTTAATACAGTTCTAAGTGACAATCATTTGGATGCTGCAAGTTCAATCCTGACTACAAGCGAAAATAACAGAATACTTAACATAGCTTAGTTGGTAGAATGTCCGACTAGGATCCACAAGGTTCCATGTTCAATACCGGCCCTCGCTAACTCAGCGTATGAGTAGCATAGGGATCTGTGCAGCAAAGTGAGGAGCAGGTGGTACGTGCGGCGCTCCACTTCAAACACCAAAACAATCTCCTTGATTTAGCGCTAGTGAAAAGGAGATAGGCTCCCTCGCTCTCTGGATAATATTGACTTTAGGCCACCCTGACGACTTTAACATAGATTAATACTTGTACTAGGTTATGGTTAATGGAATGAGAACAATCTACCCACAAAACTTAAACTCCACTCAAGAAATTGACCTTGTATTACATCACATCATACACAGGGGGGGGGCGTAAATAGGTAGAGTTTCTTAAATTTAAGTTAAGGACTGAATTGTTTTAAACTTATTAATGTTTAAACAACTAATTAATTAGGGGAAAAGTTTGGAAATGGTTGAAAAGCATGAAATCTCCTTTTCTCCTTAGAGCAAGTGAAATTGAGAACCATTTCATTTATTAATATTTTAAAAATTATAAAAAGAAAATATGCAATAAGATTTGGTTTAGAGTAGAAAGTGGGAGGATTGCTAAAATGATATGAAGATATTTGGTTGGCTGAATGAACAAAATAGTTGAATTTATTTTAAGAAGCACCAATAAAAAGAAAAAAAAAATGTAAGATATATTTCAAAAGATATACAGCTTCACTTTTTTTTCTTTTCTTTTTAAATACATAGTAAAATTCATGTAAAATGAGAAAGTATTTCTTAACCTACACATTTGTCTGTTCTCTGTTAGATATTTATGTAGTTACCCAACTCCTCCTCCACTCAAGTAGGATGCAATACAAGGTCAATATTTAAGGGGAGTTTGAATTTAGAGTTTTTCTTATCTTATACCGGTTGCCATACTGAGGTTAAACAGACTAGTAGTCCCTATTATTTACCCATAGCTGGACAAAAAATAGGTGAATTATAGTATATACCGTTCCCAAAGGTATTATCGCTATGTGAAATGCAAACAATCTTGTCCAGGAATTGAACTCTGTACGCCTTGTCCATTTCTTATGACAACCACTATACCATAAACACTACTGTTAGATGTCTAAGTTTGGATATGATTATAATAGATTGTCAAAGAGAATTGGCATTGAACTTTCATACTCTTTAAGAACAGAAACATTTCAGTACATCTTTCAGATATATTTTCTTTTTGGTTGGTTGATTGGTTTGATTTTACGGCATGTCAACCCTTGTTGGGTTACTTCATGCCAAATACGTTTTTGTTTTATTCATTCTTTATGGAAACTCAACTTTTTTTAAACACGTTTTTAAAACTCATTTTGTTCAATTTAACCTAGAGATGGGACCCTAACAGGTACTACCACTTTGGGTCAAGGTGGACCTTGAAGTAATGGCGATAAAGGGGTACTTCACATTCACCAGAGTTCCAGAATTGGAACTTCACCAACAGATGCAGTTTAACGTCACTTTTCTTTTCGAATTAATCCTTATATCAGCTTATGAAACAGAACTAATTAAATATAAAGCACAGGATGAAGAGTATGCATTTATTAAATTCTAAGTATCCTTTTAAAATCATCAGGAATTTAACTATCACTGCTTCACTGTTAGTTTTCTTTATTTAGATTTTTAATATTTAATGTGTTAAAAATAAATTATTTGTTGCTATATTCATGCATACATTTTTTGCATTTTGGTGTAACCATCATAGGAAATAGACACAGCAAACAAAGTTCAATTCATGGATGAGGCCATTTGTATTTCACATAGCACTAATACTTTTGGGAAAGGTATTCATCCAGCTGTTCTCCCTCCAGGTGTTTGAAAAATAGTAGGGCAGACTGGGTTTATAAACCTCAGTATAATTACTGGTCAAGAAGGTAAACTGAATTCAAACCTGTTAAACTCGCTTAAGAAATTGACCTTGTGTCATATCCTACTCATGTGGAGGTTTTGGGTAAATGTATATGATAGTGAAACTGCACTACCAAATCATGATTACGGTTCTTTGTACAGAAATTGATATTAGCTGAAAGACATTTTATACATGTTATTTAAGTAAATATCTTTCAGCTAATATCAATTTCTGTACAAAGAATCATAATCATGATAGCTTAGATTTAGCATGTGGTCACAAAAACAAGGTACTCAATGAGGATTGTACTCACTATTCAGTAGTAATTGATATGTGAAACCAGTTTGCTAAGTATTATATCACAAATATATGAGTAGGTGTGCAAAGATATAATTTTTTTCTTTTTATATTAGAAAGGAAACCAAAGGGACTCTTCTTGTTAGTCCAACTACTTTGAGAATTCCTCCTCCTCCTCCACACATATGGAGTTATTTTATTTTTCATTTAATGTTTTTCTCTTTTATTTATAATTTCTTAAAATTTCCATATAAAATTTATAACAAAGTTTCTTTTAAAAAATCTATCTTGTAATCAAAGATAACAAATTTGAATCATCATTATGTAGCAAGTTCTTTATCTTTTGACAATTGATATTAAAACATATCTCACTCTTATAACTGATAGACTTGAAAAAAAAAAAAAAAAAAATCTGGGGGTCAGAATATCGACATTTAAAAAAAATATGATACAAGTCTTTTTGCACTAAAATTTATTAATTTTTGCATTTCATCTTGGATGATTTGGACGGTCTGATTTTTAACCAGAGGGTGTTGCAAGATGATAACGGTTGTACAAATAAAGAACACAAGTAGGCTAAACTTGCAAATTGGTCGGAAAATTAAAACGGAAAGTTTTTTGGTGGTCCCCCATGACAGTTTAACTACAGTCTATGAATGAACTTTTTTGCGAATTGGGTTACGGTTTAGCGATTAAGGTTGTTTTTAATTACGTATTGCTTAAAAAAAAACAAAAAACCCAAAATTACATTTAATTAACCATTGAAATTAATTATTGAACTCAACGGTAGACACATTAGTCTCAGTTGTTTGTGTTAGTATTGCAATGTATAATTTCAATTAAACTTGGTTTAAAAAATATATTTTTCAACATTAAATGTATAGTAATTTGGGTGTTTTGATGTTTTTTAAGCAATACATAATTAAAAACAACCTTGATCCCCAAACCCCTGAACCGTAACCCATTTCGAAAAAAGTTCATTCATAGACTGTAGTTAAACTGTCATAGGGGACCACCAAAAAACTTTGTTTTAATTTTCTGACCAATTTGCAAGTTTAGCCCACAAGTATTAACATACAGATAAACAAGAGTCTTAGAGAAAGAAAAAAAAATCTAATTTTTGTTTGTTTTATTCTTAGATTAAAAAAATACTTAAAAGAAAAACAAAATTTTAATGGCATGCCAACCCGTTTAGTGTTATTTTATGCCTAGGTTAGGGAATCATGTTCATTGTATGTCAATATTTACATTTTTTGTGTAGTTGTTTAAGATTTTTTTTATTCATTTTGTTTTTGCACACATTCCTATCACATACAAATAATTTTAAATAGATCTAATTTACTCAAAGATAAGATCTAACAGGTACTACCACTCCGGGTCAGAGTGGACTTGGGAATAATGGCAATTAAAGGGTACTCTATACTCCAAAGATCTCCAAAACTGGAGCCTCACCATTAGATGTAGTTTAGTGTTATAGCCAGGACACACCCTTTTTCAGGGGATACAATTAACATATTCTAAGCCCCACCAACAAGGTGAAAACTAAATTGAGAGTAAAGTGGTGAGAGAGAATTTTATATTCAATAACATTACTGGTTAAGCCAAGAGAAAAATGTTTGCATAAAAATTGGAGAAAAAAAAAAAAGAAAAAGAAAAAAAAAAGAAGTTTCATTAATAATCCTAGAAAAACCAAAGAAAATTAGTTGATAAAAAGTAATATTAGTATTATAATAATAGTGTGCGCACACATCTTTTAATTTAGATATGAAAAGTTTAACATTATTACCAATGCATGACTAACAAGTTATATTCTCTTTAGGTTGTTTCTTTTTTTCCATCTCTAAAGTCACTATTACAAAATGCAATAAAAAAACATACACAATAAACATTTCAATTAATGTACTATTTATAAAAACAAAAATCCTCTGTGCATGTCTGTGTCCATTCATCTGTATTTATAGATATGCTAAAAGAAGAGATAAAAAGAATAATAAAAACAGAATATGGAGGAAGCATACTATGCTTTTATAATATTGACAAAATGCCAATGCTTCACAATACTGATCTGCTCACAATGCATTATAGCATGTTGGCTATGCAAGAAATTGATCACGTGTTAGTCAATTCTATTGAATACTCTAAAAGCATGGTCTCCCATATGAAAAAAAAAAAATAATAATGCTTGCTTAAGCCAGCATCAGTCAAACAAACAAACAAACAAAAAAACCTATCATCAAAGTAAAGATGAAGAAGATTAAAGAATCTGGCTCATACAATATAATCGATAAAAAGCCCATGCAGATGACCTAAAATTTCAGATGAAATGAAATTTTAAGTAAGAATATAGACAGAACAAGCATCACTACTAGATGCAGTTTAGTGTCATATACATGACATGTCTTTTTTGGGGGGAGGTCTTATCCCACTGTAGGAGGATGCAGTTAGTATAGACTATGCTCCACCAATAGAGCATTGTAGAAGTGGATTTATAACTAGATTATATGTACAAAAGAGGTGCATGGTGTAATCATAGGAAATGGACACAGTGAAAGGAGTTCAAATCTTGGACAAGGTTGTTTGTATTTCACATAACACTTGAGAAAAGTATGTATCCAGCTATTCTCCCTCCAGCTATGGGTAAATAGTAGGAAAAACTAGGCTCTTTAACCTCTTTAACTGGTCTAGCAGAAGGAAAACTGAATCCAAAACCTGTTAAACTACGCTTAAGGAATGGAGCTTGTGTCACATCCTACTCATACACACACAATAACTTATTTTAATTTTATACAGTTTCTTTTAAGAACCGATAGTTGTATGGATCAAAATAAGTCTTAAATACGAAGCTATGCAAAATCAAATTTTTGTATGAAATAAAATTTATATTGAATCTATTTTGTATATGAAAGTGAGTGATATTGCACTCAAAGATGTTTGCAAATCATTTTAACATTTATTAAAGTTTAGGCTGCACTGAACAATTCAGGATAGAGGGAGGTTGTGGAGGGATTTATCATCACCCCTTAAGCTGCACTAGACAATTAACTCGGGAATGATCCGGTTGTAAGGGGAGGGGGGATTTTTATCACCCCCATACTTAAGTACATTAAAGTGTATACAAAGCAAATCAGATTTTAGAAGTCACTAAGCCATTTAACTGAAACCTTTGAATTTTATCAGAATAATTCAAGAGACCTAATAACTTCCTCTTGAGTGAATCTGATATTGACATTCTGCTACCTATTTGGTATTATAGGCTAATACCTCTCAAATCAACATGGTTAATGGCTATTTCCTAAATAACCGTTGATTCAGCACTTGATTTTCAAGATGTTTAATATAAGAAGAAAAAAGTTATAAACACACACACACACACACACACACACTTGTAATATAATACTTAGCTGGTTTTACATATCAATAACTACTGAGTAGTGAATGCAATCCTTATTGGATACCTTGTACTTGTGACCTCATGCTACACTAAGTAAATAACATGTATAAAATATCTCTCAGCCAATATCAATTTCTGTACAGAGAACCACTATCATAACTTGGTAGTGCAGTTTGGAAGTGTGTGGTGTAATGGTTAAAGTCATGGGAAATGGACTCCTCGCCCCAAGTTCAAATCCTGGACTTGGTAATTGGATTTCACTTAGCGCTAATACCTTGGGAAAGGTATGAATCCTACTCTCCCTCCAGCTATGGATAAATAGTAGGGCAGACTGAGCTCTTTAACCTTGGTTAGGCAATCGGTCTAGGAGAAGGAAAACTGAATTAAAACCTGTTAAACTCCGCTTAAGAAATTGACCTTGTGTCACATCCTGCTCGTGCAGTTTCACTATCATATACATTTACCCAAACCCTCTGCACGAGTAGGATATAACACAAGGTCAATTTCTCAAGTGGGGCTTTAAAATTTTGGATTAATTGTTTTCCTTCTCCTAGACTAGGTGCAAGGTTAAAGAGTCCAGTCTGTCCTACTATTTACCCATAGCTGGAGAGAGGATAGTTGGATGCATACCTTTCCTAAGGGTATTTGCAATAAAAGTGCTGGTAAAAAGTATCTAATTCTTTGGAAGTTAAGATATAATCCTTAGGTTCTTAAATACTCTAAAATGAACACTGGATGAGACTGATATATAGAAATGGGAACAGTATACCCCCAATGGAACAAATAAAAGATTTGGTTTGACATTAGAGAGAGAAGGTTACAAAATGTGACAAATGAGAAAGGGCAGAGTAAATGAAATATTTTGATAAAAACAAGAAAAATCACTATGCACAAAAGTAACAATGCCTAGCCTTAGAAATATAGACAAATAAAAATAAATTAAATAAAGATAAAAGCCCAAAGTATTTTTTCCATTTTAGCTTATAGATTTCTAGTCAATATAAAACTTAGAATAATGAAAAGGAAGGAATGGAGATTATGTAGCAGTAGTATGGTTATGCAAATTAAATAATAAATTAAAACAATATTTCATTAAAAAAAGAAATTTCTAATTTTGCAGTCAACTTTATGCAAATACTGAAACACTAGTATCTGGAGAAAACATAGCTAAATCAAGCAGATTAACTAACTAATATATATATATATATATATATATATATATATATATACACATTTTATAAAGGAAAATTGATGGAGGCAGCAGGGAAAGTTCAATAAAATCCACACTATTTTTGTTAGATGTTAAAAAAACTTTTTATTCCTAATTTTCAATAAGAAAATCTAAATAAAAGTAGGATAAGGGTATAAATCAAGGATATATTAAAAAATCAATTAAAAGAATGATTTTAAAAAATAGAGGATAAAACAAAAAACAAACAAGAATAATGAAAATAACTTAAAATAAAAGAATATATCAAGAATAAAAAGATAAAACAAATATATAGAAAAATAATTTTTATCAATCTATATCTAAATATTACTTCTCTTTGTGTGTGAGTAAATTGGCTGCCTTACTCATGACACAAAACTAAATATAGATAAAAGATTTATTTTTAAATTTTTAAATCCATGGCAATGTTAGGTAGCTCTGCTAGTAAATGATATAACAATGCTAGGAAACCTTTTACAAAGCTTAATATTTCAATAACACACAGATAAACTGAAATATTGAACACATAAACAAATACCTAATAACTTAGTATAAAGAATAAATATTTTGTGCTAACATATAAGCAGCAGATGTGGTTAATTCTCAATTGAAAACAATGAGGTTATTGTTCAAGTAGTTGTACAAAAGAGTATTACATAAGTATCAGCATGAATGAATATAATTTCACAATTGATATCAAAGCTCAAAAGAACCATGTTGAGCCACAAGGCAAATTATGTGATCTTAGAGATCAATAAAATAAGTGGAATATCATTACCAATTCACATGTGACAGAAAAAGTAGCCTAAAGACAAACTAAGCATATTATTGTTATTTACTAAGCTGAGCTTAGATGTGGCACAAGGCCAGAAATATGGGGCACTCAGGAAGACATGCTGCATTTAAATCTCAAAAGAGACTATGAAGTAATCAAATTGAGGACATGAAACCAAACATGACGCTGGTTTGGTTTGGTTTCTTTGTTCAATGGCATATCAACTTTTGCAGGTTATTTAATGCCAAAGCCATCCTAGTAGAAGAACAATAGTGGTACTATTTAACACATAGCTGAGAAGATGAGGGGCTTCATACCAAGGGTATTAGTCTGAAAGTGAATGTAATAGCACAACTGGAGTTTGAACTCATTTACTAAGATGTTGCAGTTCAGCAGGTCACCAAAAGGGACTCCCTCCAAAAAATGCACTGAATTAACCAATGCAATATATATTAATGAGCATTAATCATAGCATGGAACATTTCTAAACTTTAGTATTTCTGTTGTAAAAGGTAAAATTTCATATTGTCACAGAATATACACGTCATTATCTTTCTAAGAGGAGGTTAGAATCAACACACTCTAGATCCACTGCGTAAGACTACTCTTACATGCACTGGAAGAGTCCAAAATAAAAGTCCTTTTAGGTAAGAGCAGATCAGCACTGTTCCACTTTACAACAGTTTCCCCCCCATTATAATAAAAAATTCTTCTAATATCATTTTTCTGTGGTTCCAGAATCTTAAAAATATTACTGAATTTTTATAATTTTTATAGAGTAAATATACAAAACATCAATTTTAACAAATATCTATAAAAGAAATGCACATTGATAAGAGTTGTCACAATTCAATCAAAACAATCTTTTGTATAAAGTTGAATCTAAACAATCCTAATGACATTTCTGTTAAGGATCTAAACTAATGTAATTCTTATGGATAGTCTTAAAATATTTACAAAATATAAGTTATGTTTATTTTTTTCTAATTCTGAAATATCAATTTTATACAGGGTGCAGCAGGAATATCTTCCATATGTCACTTTCACCTGTGTGGTGCAGGTAAACTAAGGCAAGTAGTAATGGTAACTCCATCTAGCTAATGTTTTACCATTTAAAAAAAAAATATATATTTTTTTAATAGATACAATCAGATACAATTGTTATTTGAACTGGTGCACACAATGCATTTGCGGTTGAAATGTTTTTTTTTAAGATTGGTGAATCTGTAATTGCTATACAGAGAGTTATTTGTGCTCATTTCATGTTATGTCAGAATGATGTACTGGATTGAAAATTTCTACTGCTATCAGTTGAAAATTCTATCCTGAACAGCATCATTCTAACAGAACATGAAAAGTAAAAAAAAATAAAAATTTTAAAAACAAAAACAAAAAAAAAAAAATGTGTAGCAATTAAAGATTCATTAGTCTTAAAAAAACAAAACAAAACAAACACGTTTCAACAGCAAACAGTGTGCACTGGTCCAAGGCGTGACTAACTTATATCTGGAAAAAAGAGGGGAGGGCAAGGGGGTAAGACATTAGCTAAACTGAGCTAGCATTGCCACTTGCCTATGTTCATTTGCATCACACAAGTGAGAGTTTAAAATGTGGGAGGTATTTCTGCCACGTCCTGTATAATGATTAAAAAGATTTTCTTCAAAATTAATTATGCATCACAAAAATATTTTTTTCTAAATTTCTAAAATAAGTTATTAAAAAGAGAAAAAAGAAATACAAAGTGCATTAAACTATCTTTATTTTTCAGTTAGGTACCTGGAAAGGAAAGTGGCAATTGATTCCCACCTCCATCATTGGCAAATATTAAGAAACAAGCAAGGTTTAGAGATCATTTTTTTTTTTAAATGTATACAATACATATGTCTATGTATATTATTATCATTATTTGAATTTATATTCATAAATTTTGGAGCAATCACTGCATCTATATGAAGTGATTGCCCAAAAATTGAATATTTATTTCCACTTCTATAATAGCAAATGTGAATGTCAGTATATTTCCTCCTAGAGGCCATAGCCCAACATATCATATTATTTTGGAATCAGGCCATGAGCAAATTAAAAACATTTCAAGCTGAATCCAGACTCACAATCCTGAAATTTTGGATCTCCAAGTTTTAATTACTGCAATTGTTTTCATTGATTTTTATTTGTATTATGATACTTTTCATAACCTTGAAATGAATTTAGGAATAATCAAAATTAATTTTGAAAATCCAGCGTCAGAAGTGTCATTGTTGGGCTGATGCCTCAATCAAGAGCCTCCCCCCACCCACAGAAGCTTGCTTAATTGTCACTGGATAGTGTGGCTTTTACTTTAGTACTATATATTTATCATAATTTCTTAAAACAGTAAATATAAACACATAATGTTATTGTTGTATCTAGGTTAGGCGTGAATAAGCCAATGAGAAAGCAGAGGTCAAAAGTTAAGATTATTTACAACTTGCAACAACACAACCTCCCATTTATATTTTAACAAAACTAAAAAACAGTCCCACCCATCAAATTGACAGGATTATTTACATATGGTGAAATTAGACAAATATATATTTTCATATAAATATATTTTTTTACAATAAATAAATAAATTTGTATTTAAAATAAATAAATAAATAACCACAATTTTGATTTCTTGTCAGTGAAGAAAAAAAAAACCCAAAAAACCCAGCAATCATTTTTTTCTTTTTAGAGCTTCTGCACTTTGGAAATATGAACAGCTTTTGGTGGAACAAAAATGTCTTTGGGTTACAAGCCACTCAACATTTTTTGGAATGCAGTTAAAAACCTGCACCGGTAGGATATCTTTTTCATGGAACACTTTTCTTGGGGTATGTATATACCCAACCCCTTTGCACGAGCAATGCAACACAAGGTTAATTTCTAAGAAGACTTGTCCTAGATTGGTTGCCATATCAAGGTTAAACATACCATCTGCCCTTCTATTTACTCATAGCTTGAGAGAGAATAGTTGGATTCATATCTTTCCCAAAGGTATTAATGCTATGTGAAATGCCAACAGCCTCGTCCAGGATTTAAACTTGTGTCACCGTGCCCATTTCCTATGATGATAACCATTACATAACGAGTGCTTCCTTTTCTTGAGGTAAAACAATTTTCTGGGAGGAGTTTGGATTCAAAAACTTGAGGCATTTTTTTATTATTGTTATCAAATAAATAGATGATTCAGTTTTAATTAGTAAGCAAAATATTAAAATCTGACACACCTTTTTATTTAGTAGAGGGGAGACTAAGAGATAAATATAAAAAAAGATATGCAAATTGGCTCCAACCCTAAATATTTTAGCATACTACTTAATTTTTTTAGTTCAATCCTCACTGGATGCCCCATACAATCTTGGAGGCACCTGTGGTGTAATAGTTATCATAAAAAATGGACACAAACTGAATTCAAATGTTTGCATTCTACATAGCACTAATACTCTTGGGAACCATACAAATCCAGCTATTCTCCCTCCAGTTGTGGGTAAATAGTAGGGCAGACTGGGCTCTTTATCCTTGGTATGGCAACCATTCTAGAAGGAAAACTTTAAATTCAAACCTGCTAAACTGCTTAAAAATTAACGTTGTATACACATCCTACTTGTGTGGAGGGGTTGGGTAAATACCTACTACTTAATCTGTCATATTTAATATGCTAAAAACTCATTTTTAAACATGGGGTTATATTTTTGTTATTTATGGTTTCATATTCATCCTAACACCTGCAGATAATATACCTGTTTTAATAATGATCAATAAAAAAAAATCAATGTTTTTAATATTAATGTTATCAAAGAGATGCTACTTAGTGTAGTGAGCATATCAACAGCACAGAAATTGTTCAAATCAACCCATAAAAAAAAACTGTAATGTAATTCCAAATTCTTCATAACTTAATTTTATCATGTGTGATTAAGCATTCATGGATGAAATACTTTCCTCTACAAACAGTCAAGTGGATGAATTACTTTTTGGCCTTCCTCATTAAATAAAAAACAGAGCATGGGAATTTATTTTTTCAATTTGGAGTTTATTACACCCCCCTCTCATCTCCTGCACCTGATGCAAATGAAATAATATGTTAAATACTCTTATTACTTTCTTTTATCTTTTCTACTGGCCGTCAGGCTGAAAGCACCAGTTCCTGCAAGATCACAAAAGTTAAGCAGCGATGAACCTACCCAATACTTAATTGGGTGACCACTTAAGCAACAGCTGGTACTGTAAGCACCCTGAATCCTTTGTTTATCAAAAGGACTTGATTCAGCATTAAATGATCCAAAAAGGGTTGATATGCCATAAAACAAAACAACCAATCCACTGGTTATTGTGAGGACATCTGAGTTTTTTTTCTTCATCAGGACGGTCATATCTTATGTTGGATTTCTCTCAGTTTCTATCTTTGTTAATTCTTAAAATCGGGAACACAGAGACTTATTTCATTTTTGATGTATACTTCTTTATTACCAGAGACTCCATATTTAATGTGTGTGTAGTAGAATAGCACCAACACCATTACAAGTCTGAGGGGCTCTGTTGTCTGTCTCCTAACTTTCCCATAGATTGGCCAATCACGTGACTTCCTCAACCAATGAGAGAATCCTACTACAGGTCAACCAGAGATGAAAGCTTGTCTATCAAACTTATCTGTGTGGTTTTCCAGTGTCTAATACTGTTAAATCTAAATCCTTTACACTACATTACAAAATGAATAGGCTAACCTATTCATTATGTAACATGCTTTAAAAGAAAATAAAAGATGATATCTATAAGTTATCTATATATCATGAATTAATGTGTATGTATTTCCTATAATGCCTGGATTGATTAGCAAACATTTCATCTGTTGCAGTTAAACCTAAATTTTGATTTTCCTAAGATTATGATTTCATATACATAAATGCAAGCAAATAAATTTAATTTTTCCAGAACACCTTTATTGACAACCTTGAATAATTTCATTGTAATATAAATATTTCTAAAACAAAGAATACACACATGCATTTATGTACAGAGTGCAATGAGTAAATTGTCATTCTAAAATATCAATTTTGTTTTTGTTTCAGGTTTTGTCTACTGTGCAGCAAACTAGAGTTAGTTGGGCACTGTCTTTCAGGAAACCAACATCATGATGCAATTCACTGGTCCAGAAATTTAGAAATGGCATGGTGCGCTACTTGGCATTTATACCAGGAGGTCCAAAATTAAGATTTTACAGTGTTTGGGTGTCAATTGAGAAGAGTGCAGAGGATTTGAAAAGAGCTGGATGATCCAATAGTGATTATGAAGGTATGGCAGCTTGAAAACCTCACTCTCATTGTTCTGAAAAGAACTGAATTTGTGGGTCAGGTCCAGACCATGACTGACAACGATCCCAGCAAGTCAATCAGGTCCATAGCCAGGGACATGGGAATGTCAGAGCTTCTTATCGGGCATTTGTGCATGAAGACATTCATTATTTCTCATACAAGATCAGAAGAGTCCAACTGTTATTACAGGCCATCAATGATAGGAGGAAAGAACATGCTTTGGGTTTGGTTTGTTTTTTTTAGATGAGAAGAGTTTCTGCCAAGATCAGATGGCGAAATAGAACTGCTGGTTTTCTCAATCACCACAAGATGTACCAATAGTGATAAAAAGCAAACACCAGTCCACATTATGGTGTTTGGAGTAGTCACTAGCAATGGTGACATGATGCCTCCATTGATCTACCCACATGGACTCAAAATGGAGGTCTACATAAAGTGCCTGGAGGGGATAGTGCTGCCTTAAATCAAGTGGGTGGCTGCTGAAAGACCCTACATCTGACAACTGAACTGTATGCCATGACACACAAGCAGGGAAAGTTGGTGTTGGCTGTGAGAATATTTCTGTAACCACATCACCTCTAACATTTGGCTGCCTAACTCCCCAGATTGCAATTCTCCTGATTATTATGTGCAACATCAAAAATGAACTGAAGGCAGGGATACAATGGCAGCCTTTATCAATTTAAACAAGGAATGTTGGAAAGGCTTACAGAAGATTTTGATGTCATCTGGAGGAAAAGGTTGAAGCCAGTGGTGATTTCTTTGAATAAATTTAATCTATAGCATTAAGATATTTTCATGTAATTTTGGTAAATATATCTGATAAAGTGAGATTTCAGTGTTATTTTCATTTTTGTATAATTTAGATGACGATTTAGCCATCACACCCTGCATATAACTGGCAACATAGTTCAAATTGATTCTAATGGCATGTCAACTTGTCTAGTTATTTTATGCCTAGAAGTTCAGGAATTGCATTTATTGTACATTAATATTTAGATTGTTTGTGTAGTTGTTTCTTAAGAGTTTTTTTTTGCACACTATCCTATCAAATAATTTTAAAATATATCTATTAGATTAATACATAGGACACTAACAGGGTACTATCACTCCGGGTCAGAGTAGACTTGGGAGTAATGGCAATGGAGGGGTACTCCACACTCCCCAGAGCACCAGAACTGGAACCTTACAATCGGATGCAGTTTAGTGTCATACCTAGGACATTCCTTTTGGAGTGGGGGTGGGTTATTTTTTAACCCTTCTGCAGGGGATACAATCAGCATATTCTAAACCCCACTGACAGGGCTGATATGGTTCAGAGGGTGAGGTTTCAGGTAAACTATATTTTAAATATATTCTCATATAAAAATTATTAAATTTCTCCATAAAAGCCTGGGCCCATGATCAGCTCGGCATCTTGCTTAGCTGTTTTGTCAGGTTTTCAAGTTGATCTCCCTGGCCTTTCTTCTAGCCCAAAAGTGGTACTAGGTCGATAGAACTGTGAATGGCTGACACTCATATCAACAATTATGTTGGATTGTTGCGCATGGTCTATCTTCATTCGAGACATGGTTAATTTGTTGGGTGGACCAGGCTCAACCGACCCATGGTGAATGCCATCACAGATAGAGATAAAGATATTACATTTTTGTTACAGATTTTTAATCAAAATTTGAAAGAAAATATATGAATACTTTGCCTACACAATAAATATAATTGAAGAAATTTACAAGTTGATTGAGCATCAAATTTCCAATTTTCAAAACAACTCCATCATCAGACAAATAGAATAACATTTATAGTAGACATAGAATAAAGGAAAAATTCTGAATTAAAAATATCTTAAAATTAGTCATACAGCATGGAATAAATATACCATGCACTTGTTCAGTCCACTTAGTCAATATTTTCACTCTCTTGAAAGAATGCCAACCACACCCAATTGTAAACAGACACATTTCTTTAGAAATTTGTTTACAATTTTATAAAATCCAAGATATTAACAATTATTTTGTTTTCCAGTCAGCAAAATTAGCAACTCTAAATCAAATATCAATAAAAGGTCATGTAATATTTTCTTTGGAACTGACAAATTTAAGTTTGGTAAATTAGAATTGAAGGAAAATGTTATTATTCTTTAATTGCATTTCATTCTTGCTATCCATACAGCATTTTTAGTTGGTTAAAGAATAATTGCAGCTGTATTATTTTTAATTTTCATGTATATATTATAATAAACTAGTATTTAACTAAATATGTAATTATATGGATTTTTAGATTAAACTTAGTATTTAACTAAATTATATCTTATAATGAATTTTAGAATTATATTTTAGAATAAAATAGTAGGTAACTGAATAATAATAATATGTAATATGTATATTTTAGAATACACTAGTATTTAACTAAATAATCATAATTATATTTTAGGTTGGTCGGTTGGATTTTACAGCATGTCAATCCTTGGGTTTTGTTTTATTCCTTCTTGTTGGGAATTCAATTCTTTTTTCAAACTCAATTTTTTAACTTAAAAAAAAAAAAAAAATCTAAACCCATAGATGAAACCCTAACAGGTAATACTACTCAGAGTCAGGTGGACCTGGGAGTAATGGTGATGATGGGGTACTTCACATTCTCCAGTGCTCCAGAATTGAAACTTCACCATCAGATAGAGTTTAAGATTATGCCCAGGATATTAAAACCCCCAGCCAACGCCTTCTAGCACATATATACTAAAAAGGGTTAGAGATTTGCCATGAGGGCAATAGGGTCGGGACAATCATATAGGTGCTAGGGCTTGACGTGACCAGCCGATTGATCAGGGGGGGGGGGCTTCTCTAACCACCCGTCTAGCCCAAGTAAGGGCCAAAGGAGTGTTGCATGTCATGGACTGCTCAGCCACCATGGTTCCATCCTTAAGCATCATAGGTCAACATTCATGGCCAACAGGTGGCCCCATTGGGTTGAAGCCTTACCCCCTCTGCAGAGGTGCAGTCTACGTATTCTAAAATCCCAGCCGACAGGGCTTACAAAAAATCTTATGTAATAAACAATTCTAAAATGACTATTTTGGTTTATTGATTTATGTTAATAGTTTTGTCTTCATTGTTTATTTTTGGCTGTCAAATTAAAAGACGAAAATAAATAAGATTGCAACCTGTCAGTCTTGAGTTACTTGTATAAGTATATTTGATTTTGGTTAAATGGTGAATGTAAACAAAACACAAAAAAAGAAATGAAGTTGGAAGTACTTGACTGTTTTAAGGTTATTTGCAATAGGTAAGAGTAGCAAACATATTTGGCCATAGCAGATTGTGTCAGAAATGAAGACAAAATGTTTTGTGTATCTACAAGGGTAATACCAAACATAAGGTCTCCAAAATATTTAGAAATCACAGAAAGGTTTGTTTATTTTCAATGATGTTTATATCATTTTAAAGTTTGAACATGTATATTTTTCTACATCATTACCATTTCAGTGTATGGAATTTATAGGTGCTGTGACAGTTTTTCTATGCCCATGTCATACCAGCTTGCCACCATGTCAATGAGGAAGCGTTAAATCTCATCATCATTGCCAACTCCCCACACCACTTGTAGAGGTTTTTGACATCCATGCACGACTCACCATACACTTCTGTTAATTGATTAATTTCAATCGGTTTAATGCCTTTTGTGTTCAAAAACCGAATAACTTCACACTAGCATCAATCGGGAGCTCCATCAGAAATGACTGCCAAGCCAAGAATGAGTGTGGCATTGAGGCACATGCAGGGGCAAGCACAGTGTTGTCTTAGGGCAGTATTCACCTAGCGTAGGTTGAGCCGGCTCATCCATTCAAAAGATGAAGTGTTGTGGGAATAGGAATCACAAAAGCAATCCCCAAAACCCCACATGCAGGCAAACACAGGTGCATGCACAACAAACACAACAGTGTAGCCAATAGCCTAACGCTTTGGAGACCTTATTTTTAGGATTACCCTTGTATTTTCAAGCACAAAATATATGTGTGCTTTCAACTGATTCAAATGGGTTGGAGCAATCAGCAAACCTATTTGAACAGACTTATGACTGGATTAAAGAAGGATGAAGCCCAAGGCTAGATGACAAGTATTACGCATACAAAAAAATAAATAATTGATAATAAATAATGCACGAGTGTTTAAGGACAAATAAGGTTTAGAGAGTCCCAAATAATAGAAGGCTGTAAATTACAGCTTAAACAGAGATTATCCATTAATCCAGCCCTAGGAAGCCGAGAATGTGGATTTGCTTTAGATTTCGTTAGGGACATTATAAGTATGTCAATATACATAATAAAATGGGTCTGGAAGATTAGCAGGAAATATACAAAAATATAAATATAAGCTTATCTATTTAAGTAAGACAATGTACTAAAGCAAGTGCATATTTTTTTCTCTATTTCTTAGTCTTTCAGCTGTTTCAACGAAGAAGAAGAAATTAGCCTTTAAATAATGTGTTTCTTCAGCCTGGGGAACTCATTAGTTTCTTCATATTCTAGCATGCTAAAAAAACTAGTTATCCATTTCTAATAGACAAACCTGCAGCTCCCAAGATACACCTAAGTAATCAGATACTTGGTATGAACAAGCAATAAACTTATAAATATTAATGCTACTATAAATAATAAAGAAGGTTCATTCTGTAATTTTGAGATGAGTAATTATAAGCTGAGAGAGAGAGAGAGGAGAGAGAGAGAGAGAGAGAGAGAGAGAGAGAGAGAGAGAGAAAGAGAGAGAGAGAGAGAGAGAAAGAAGAGAGAGAGAGAGAGAGAAGAGAGAGAGAGAGAAGAGAGAAGAGAGAGAGAAAGAGAGAGAAGAAAGAGAGAAAGAGAGAGAGAAGAGAGAAGAAAGAGAGAAGAGAAGAGAAAGAGAGAGAGAGAGAGAGAGAGAGAGAGAGAGAGAGAGAGAGAGAGAGAGAGAGAGAGAGAGAGAGAGAGAGAGAGAGAGAGAGAGAGAAGAGAGAGAGAGAGAGAGAGAGAGAGAGAGAGAGAGTTTTTTTCTCTATAGATTATGCACTTGAGGAAAGGTATAAAATGGATCAACTGAAAAATTATGAAATGAGATCACCAGATGGGACAATTCTAAATTAAGATTGTAAACTATTGCTTATCACAAATCATATACTCATGCTCATGAATAATAGCTAAGTCATCAACATATTTCTAAATCTCTCAAGTTTTTTTCTGATCTGCTTTTTGTTTCTGTGATGGCATTCACTCTGGATCGGTTGAGCCCCATCCAACAAATTCACCTGTGGTGAATTCATGGAAGGAATAACAAGAGAATAGGAAACTCAAGAATGATCCTCAAACCCTGCATGCATATCCAGATCAGGTGAAAGATGCCCTAGTTTGCCGCAGATTTTCCACACACGCAGTGACAAGTATGCCAAAAGCTATTGATTCCTGACAATAATGGAGACACCCATTAGATTTTCGCCAGAGCCTCTTTAGCTGGGTTGTGGCCCTTATACCACTGGGTGCTAGACCTATCTGCCTTAGGTGACCCTACCAGGAACTTAAGTTCCCAACGGCATAGCACTGACACTGCCAAGTCTACACAGCCCTGATGCTATGAGGAGGAATTCAGTTTTAGAAATAATGTGCTAGATGGCCGTTGACCAAAGAGATTCCTCTGCCCTTTTACAGGTCTTGTTTTTTGTTCTGCAGGGTTTCTAGCCCCCCTCCTCACCAGACACATTCTGTGGGGTTACAAGTTTAGTCGCCAATGACCTGACTATGAAATAGGTAGTACTGGGTTACATGGTACCAGTAGCACATTGAGTGACCTGACACATAATCTCTAAAGTAGAAATATCTTTCAATCTCTAATCAATTTTAATAAAAAGAGATTTAGATTCAATGCTTTTTTAACCTTGACATCATCATGATCATCACGGTGTGCTGACAGCATCGATAGCCATGACTTATCAACCAGTCCTTATCGATCATCATCCTGAGGAGGTTCTCTGCACAGCATCTAGAATCTGCACAGAGCTGATTGATGTAGGTTTTTGCTGGTTGGCCTACACTGGTATATCCACAGGAAAATCTCATTTATGAGTATCCCGCATGTCTTGTTTGTCTTACTTGGATGGCTTGTGTGATGGGGGCAAGTGGCCATACAGCTACTTTCTTATGGAGTGCTGCTTCCAATATTTGTTTTAGACAGCATGCAGCATCCTTGTGTAGTTTCCATTCTAGATTTTTCTCTAAGTGTTTTGTTAGAATCATAGTGGTGCCACCATACAGTAGCACTGCCACAGCCAGGAATAATTTTTGGTTTATCTTATCAGACAGATCAGATTTCCATATGATCCATCAATAGCAGTCCATGCCTTTCCTATGTGTATATTGATATCACTTTCTGTGGATGAGATATTGCTACCTAAGGTATGTAAACTAGTCTACAAATTTTAGAGGCTTACATCCAGTATGGAGTTGCTTTCATCTTGTTTAAAACACATGAACTCAGTTTTAACCGAGTTCACATATCGGCCAATGTCTCTTCTACCTTCTCTAGACTATGCAGCAGAGATTCGACTTGTGAAGGTGTATTTGCAAGAAGCATTTGATCATTTGCAAAGTCCGCATCTGCAAAGTCTCTGTGGAATATCGGTGGTTTCTTCCCCCCCCCCTAGGGTGAAGCCTTTTTCTTTTATGAGATCTAATGACATTTGAAGTATGTAATCTACACAAATTACAAATATAAATGCTGCTAATGTATCTCCTAGTAGGATTCCAGTGACAATACCAAAGAAATCTGTGTCCTCATCAGGTGAATGGACCATTGCTTTTGTGTCTTTGTAGAGCATCATTATAGTGGTGACAGTGGAGACTATAAGCTAGAAAGCACATGGTGTAATGGTTAGAGTATAGGAAATGTACTCATTGATGCAAGTTCAAATTCTGGATGGGCATTTTTGTATTTCACATGGTGCCAATACTCTTGGGAAAGAGGTGTGCATTCAACTACTCTCCCACCAACTATGGGTAAATTTTTCGGCAGACCGTGCTCTTTAAGCTTGGTTAGGCAATCAGTCTAGAGAACGGAAATTCAATCCTGTTAAACATCGTTTAAGAAATTGACCTTGTGTCACATCCTGCTTGTGCGGAGGGGTGGGCAAATATATATAAAGTAAAAGTATTGCTAAATATATTAGGTAAAGGTATGCTCCATATTTTCTCTTTAGATTTCTCCAACTTTCAACTTCACATGCAAGTAAAAGTGTTGCCTCAAGATTTTTTTGTTCCAACTCCTCTGATTAGACAGTCAGAATTGGAGATGTTGTGGATTGATTTCTATAAAACCCATTTTGATTTTTCCTACAAATTTTCTTGGCTTCAGGTTGGATAATGGTAGAAGTTTTAAATTAATTTTCCCCTTCAATGTTAAAACAAGTTTTTAAATCAAGTTTTAAGTGTAAATTTTTATTTAAAAAAAAAAAAAAAAAGCTGAAATCAAACATTGATTTGAAAATATTAGAAATGCATTTAACCAAATCTGGAGTAATCATTTAATTCCTGTAGTAACTTTATCCCAAATTGTCAGGCAACATTGCAATGAGGAGTCTTGACTACTCTTTTAGAGACTAAGTCAATTGTTAGAGATGAACTTTACTTTCCTTTTAGCATAGCCATGTCCCATGTAATTACCTCTTTTCTATAGCAAAGAGAAAAGTTCAAAATAAATAAGCCATAATTTACTGCTTGTATAGGGTATTTAAATTCTCATCTGTCTTTCACTGAACACAAAAGTAAAATATGTAAACTTCCACAGTTTCTAGTCATATACAATTTCTTTTGAGACTGTTAGTAAAAGGGAAAAATGTTATACATCATATACATATTAGCTTAAAAAAGAAAAGAAAAAAAGGAAAATGATAGTATATGAAAATTCATTTTAAAAAAAAAAAAAAAAATAATCTTTTTAATCCTTCTGGTTTTCAGGGTTACAAACTATATTACTTGAAGGAAAATGGATCTAAATTTGATTTGATTTTGTTTTATAAGTAAAACTAGTTGGAGGCGCTTGTGGTGTAATGGTTATCATTGTATGAAATGGACTCAGTAACTGGAGTTCAACCCCTGAATGAGCTATATGCCTTTTACATAGCATCCAGCTATTTCCCTTCCAGTTATGAGTAAATAGTAGGATATATTGGGCTCTTTAACTTTGGTATAACAACCAGTCTAAAGGGTAAATTTTGAATTCAAATCTGTTAAATCCTGCTTCAGAAATTGACCTTGTGTCACATCCTACTCATGCAAGGTTTAGTAAATATATATAAACTGTAAGTAAAGTCAGTGGAGTGGCCTATTGTCAGAGAGAGTCTATCCCCTTTTTACTGTGCTACACCAGGGAGATTATTTTATGTCTGAGGTGGAAAGGCCACACCTACCATCAGCTCCCCACTTTACTGCACAGATCCAAGCTGCGCTATTCATGCCCTAAGTTGGCAAGGAGCTGGTATCGAACCCAGAACCTTGTAGTCCCTAGGCTGATGCTCTACTAACTGAGCTAAACCAGCCCTTTAAATATATAAATAAAACTGGGTTAGTATAGAATTTGTGTACATCTACATTCCAAAACATGTTTATACAAGTTTCAAATGCCAATTATCAATATTATATACTGTAACTGAAACCTCCATGTATCAACTTCTTTATTATTAGAAACAAAAAAACATCAATATCAATTCAGACACATTAATTCACCATGGAATAAAGTTTCTATTAATACACACCTCTAAAGATAAAAAGAAAAGAAAGTAAAAGCTGTCAAGTCTGGTATCTTCTTTATTAATTCTTCTTCAAAATACTAACCAAAAGTTGGAATCAAGTTTCAAGATCTTTAAAATATATTAAACTTTCCTCCTTTAGCAAATAACATCAAAAATTTAATATATTCAGTTTGCATCAATCATATATAAGTTCATACAATGACTGCTGTTTGTGCAGCAACATTGCTTCCAACAAAGCCTTCATCGGATGGTGACTCTGGGTTCAGGTATTATTTCAGGGACTGAAGCATCATTACCACTAGCACAGAGCACCACAGCAGTATTTCACAATACCATCCGACTTTGTGGGAATGCCATATCTATGCTGATGCAGTTAGAGGTTTATCTTGGTTCTTTTTTTATGCATTTCCTCTTGTCTGGTGGAGAAAGTTCAAGATTAATCAAGAATGCGGAAGCTAGTTGGTTATATATATATATATATATAGTAGAGATATCAGGCATTGCCAAGGTTTGATTTGTTTGTTTGTTCAATGGTATATCAACCATAGTGGGTTATTTAATGCCAAAGCTATCCTTGTAAAAGAACAGTAATGGTACTATTTAATCAATAGCTGGGGAGGAGTGCTGAGGGGATTCATACTTCTTCCCAAGGTTATTAGTCTGAAAGTGAATACATTAGCCTGGCAGGAGTTTGAACTTGCTTACTATGATGTCACAGTCCAGTATGTTACCAAAACCATATCACTTGGTTTGAGAATTGCATCAGCGAGAAACTGTCAGTAACCAAGTGCCATTGACTTCATATCCACACAACCCTAACTTATATATAAGTTAAAGTGGCATGGACAGGGAGTCAACAGCTGATTACTGAGTTTCACATCTATACGATCTTCAGTGTGGTCGGAAGATCACAGACATGAAACTGTCAATAACCAGGTGTTGACTCAATGTCCATGCAACCTCAACTTAAATATAAATGCTCTATCAATGATATTGAGCACTGTCTACCTAGAAATATAGCATATATATATATATATATACACAACCTTTTTGGCAGATTATCCTACTAGATGCAACTTGCAATAAGGTCAGTCTACATGAATGTCATAGCTTATCGACATCTCGTGTTAATGTGACTATCACTAAATTATATATATCATTAACCTTTGTAACATCATCGCAATGCAATTTGTTTCATTTATTTGTTAACAAAACTGCTACACATGCACAACTGATTAAAGAGAGAGCAATATTCACACAGCTGGAGAGGACAAAGACTTTGAAAATATCCTGCTCAAGGCTAGGAACATTTTTATTTCCTTTAAACAATGAGAGAACAAATCATGACCCATGACAAAATGTAGCACAGTGATTCTATTAACCAAATGTCTATCTCTCATTAACTTTGCTGTCTCCTCATCTATATTCATCAACAACTGGTTTTTATTCAAAGAGATTTTCAGTTTGCATCAATCCTTTTATGAGCATTAACTCTCACCATGTTCTGATGCTGAAAATACTGAAATAAATTGTCCATCAAAAAGATTTTTTCCAGAGAGACAGCAAATTCTCAGAACCTCAAGCATCAACAAGTTTACTTCTATTTTACTACATTGTAGGGTCAACTAGCTCCATATACAACCATCTAATTTTTGTAGCAACAGATTTATATATATATATATATATATATATTCTGTATTGAAAAGCATAAAAATGAATGATCATCTGTAACCTGCACAAGCCAAATCATTGCTGCATAGCCTAGAAGGTGGCAAAAGGCATTGGCCTCTATGTGAACTCAGATAAAACTGAGTTCATGTGTTTTAAACAAGATGTAGACATCTCACACTGGATGATAAGCCTCTGAAATCAGTAGAACTGTTCACATCCCAAGGTAGTAAAATCTCATCTACAGAAAGTGATGTCAATATACATGTACAAAATGCACATACTACTATAGACACATTATTGATCTATATGGAAATCTGATATCTCTGATAAGATAAAGTGAGAATTCTTCCACCTAGACTAATTAAATTAGTAGAGAAAAAGTTAGATGGGAACTAGACAAGGATGTTGCATGCTATCTTCAACAAATCTTGGAAGCAGCACAATAAAAAAGCTGTACGGCCACTTGCCTCCTATCACACAAACTATTTAAGTAAGATAAGCTGGAAACTGTTGGAGAAGTAAAACGAAACACGTAAGTAAAGTTCTCCTGTGGACACCAGTTTAGGCTGACCAGCAAAAACCTACATCAATCAGCTCGGTGCAGATTAAGGGGATAGACTCCCTTGCTGTTTGGCTGATACTGACAATAGGCCACTCCAACTTGACTATTTATTTACTTTCTTAGTACTCTGTTTGATCTTGTTGTTTTGAGAAAAATGAAAGAAATTATTTGTTATAGTCTTTAATTAGACAGTAACAGTATTCATAGAAATAGCAGTAGGTAAATGATCTTTCAACTTGGCTCCTTATTTTGTAAGGCTTTTTGCCAGAATTAAGCAAAGATTGGTAAATAAATAGACTTTCTATTGGTATGCAAATGAGCTGAGCATGTTGTGTCACTTTTGTAAACCTTTATTTCTTTTTTTTTATCTCCTAAGTAATAAAATATCTATTTACAATCATAACTGTACCCATGCTTCAATGAGTTTTTTTTCTGCATTATATATACTACAACAATGACGTATATGATGATGTGATAACAATAAATAAATAAATAAAACTTATATAACAAGATTTCAGATAAGCTGTCAACTCTAATTTTGAATGACAAAAATTCTGATTGGAACTTATTCCAGTAAATTATTTTTATAGCATTTTCATTATTTAAAAACAGTTGATTCACTTTTGTAATTTTATAAGTTATATATATTTACATTAATTTGGTAGCATGTGGTGTAATGGTTATTGTTGTAGGAAATGGATTTGATGACACAAATTCAAATCAAGGCTGTTTGCATTTCACATGGTGCTAATACCCTTGGGAAAGGTATGCTTCCAACAATTCTCCTCCCAGCTATGGGTAAATAGTAGGGCAGACTGGGCTTTTAAACACTGTTTAGGCAACCAGTCTAGAAGGAATACTCTGAATTCAAATCTTAAACACTGCTTAAAAAATTGACCATGTGTCACATCCTACTCATGCAGAGAACTTGGTATATATATATATATATATATATATATATATATATATATTACGATTTCCAATGAATTATAGAATAAGTAGAGTCAAATGCTATCTCCTTAAACACTTTTCTTTTTAACAAGTATATGCATCATATTGTGGTGTAGCAAGTTAGTCTCTTAGACCCATTACTACTGAATAGCAAGTTCAATCCTCACTGAATACCCAATATTTGCAGCCTTGTAACCTGTGGTGAATGGATTGGATAAATACCTACTTCATTGTGGCTAAAATATTTAATGTAAAGTTATATATTGTTATTAAAATAATTATATAAACAATTTACACTTATTTCTTTACTAAAAATGAACGGTAACAGAGTCAATTTTTTTTTAACAAAATTGGAAAAATGTTTTGAAACAAGATCGAAGTTTTGTATTGATAAACAGTGAAGCAAGTATTATGTTGTAGTAAATTAAAAATGAGAATGAAATAAGTTTATATCAATATCAACACAATTATATATTTTACAAGTAACACTTTTAAACAACTTTGTACATATTGATTATTAAGATTAACAAGGATTTGTATCTGATTTTCAACTTAATTAGCAATGTTTACATATTTATGTTCATTGAAAACAAGTTGTTATGAAAGAATTGTATTTGAAGTAATAGCAGAAGTTATAAACAAAATCCGAGAAATGTCAACCAGATGACTTCATTATGACTAACTCAATTGGAAAGTGGGTCAAACTGGGAAAAGTTTATATCAAAACCTGTTGAAAACAGTTTCATACATTGTAGACAAAATGCTACAAAGGAGATTTTAAAAAAAAAAAAATACAAAGTAAAAAATAATTGAATTTGTTTGTTTGTTGGTTAGATTTTACAGCATGCCAACCATTGTTGGGTTATTTTATGCCAAAGATTCATTCTTGATGGGTATTTCCATTTTTTTTTTAAAACAAGTTTTTAAACTCATGTTTTTTTTCTATTCAACTCATAGATGGGACCCTAACAGGTACTACCACTTTGGGTCAGAGTGAATGTGGGAGTAATGGTGACAAAGGGGTACTCCAGAAGTGAAACTTCACCATTGGATGCAGTTTAACATCATACCCAGGACACAATTGAATTTGCGATGGTATTACAAAACTTTAGAATATCTGCAAGTTATCTTATCAAGTTTCATCTTTGAAATACAATGGAACATATGATTTAACAAAAAACTCTCCAGGTTAATAATTAATATTTTATGAATCCTGTAAATTTCCAAGTGTATGAAATATATATTCAACTAGCAATTAGAACTGAGAATTCAATTTAATAACTTTAATAACTATAATTGAGTAAATGCTCTTATTTCATGGACAAATGCATTTTTTCAAATAATCACAAACAAGTTTTACTAGATTTTCTTCATTTTATATATATATACACCCCCCTCTTGTTTATGGATGGAAAAACATGACATAACAGGCATGTAATGTCATAAATAATATTAAGAGTTTGATTTTATTATAGTTATTATATTTCTTAATTCATCCTCTTAATACTTTGTTTATATTTACATAACAGATTTTATTCCATTTTCCCTGAATGCTCTATCAATGATATTGAGCACTCCTTACATATAGATAGGGGGACCAATTTTTTGCAATTACGGAATCGTTAATCTGAAACGGAATCTAGAATTTTATTCTACAACATTAAAATCAATCCTATGAATGAAACCAATTAAAATATAATTAAAATAAGTGTAATCTTTTTATATGAGTTCTTATTTGATTTTGTTAGTCTTTCTAAGCTAATATATTTCATTACATTAAAAGTTAAATACTTGCACTGAGAGTGTACATATTCTTGTTAGCATTAAAAATTAATTTATCACAATTGTTTTCATTTATAGTAAAGTAACAAGACACAAGACCAATTGTTATCTTTATCTATTTTACCTTAGTGTAATTTAATATACAGGAAATATTTTGAAGATAAACAAAAAAAATGAAGAGAAACAAAGTTTCTGATATTTAATGTGAAAAATATAAATGGAAAAGTAAATAAACCAACACAAACAATTGATTCAGTTAATATTTCATCTTTATTAAAAGATTTCAAATCTTTTAATAAACAAAGACAAAATATTAATTGAATCAATTGTTTATCTGCCTTTCCATTTATATTTTTCACATTTTGTTGGGATTTTTTCTAAACTGTTGTTTCTTCATATTTGATATGTATAATGCAATTGAAAAATTACTTATAAATTGTCATCAGTTTTTGATGGCATAGGTAAACTAGTAACTAATAAAAAATCAAATCAAATTAGGGTTTACAATTACAGAAATTTCAAAATAGCCTTTTCCTGAAAATGATTTTTTTAAAAATCATCTTTGGATGTAATTATAAAACACACACACACAAATGACAAAGGTGAATCAATAAGTCAGTAGCCTGCACTTTATTAGAGATTTTATCTAGAATTTTTATAAGTTCAATCTATGTAGTTAATATTTACTATTTAATTAAAAGCATTCACAAAAAACATCTTGAAAAATAAATATTTGTTTATAAAATAAACAAATTTCTTTTACCACAAGGACACAGACTGATGGACATAACAACCACACACATATATAAATACCAATTATTTGATAGATAATTTTCTATTCAAACAATTTATTTTTTCCATATCTAAATATTAAGCATATTTTAAATAAATCCTTTTACTATAAATTTACAAATAAACCAACAAGCTTCATACAATAAAAAATAAAATTGTATAATCACATTTAAAAATTAAAAATACTTAAAATGTCAATATTTTCTTTTTTATAGAATTAATAAATAAAATATCATGATTAATAAATTTAAAAAAGTAAATAATGAAAAAAAGAAATAAAATATTCTTGAAACGTAAATAAAAATAATTATACTTACATATTCCTTCACATTCTTGGTCCTCACTGCCTTATATGAGGCATATCCTGGATATAATGTTCCAAATATCAATCTGCAAGCACCATAAATATAAGGAACAATAAATAACTCAATATTAAGAAATAAATTCCTCATTTGGGCATACATACATATCCCGATTCTTAATTCAAATTCTAACTTTTTAAAGTGCCCAAAAGCAAGCAGTTATTTTTCTTTCGTACATGTGGGTGTTTATTTATATTTTCTTGTGACCGAAATGGAGGATAGTAAAAAGATGGATAAGGGTTTTTTTTTTTTTTTTTTAAAAAAGTTAGAAATGCCATGTCCATGTACAGGTAGTAGGGGGGAAATTAGGGAGAGAAAATGTTATCATTCCATCTCGATGTTTTGGTTGGGTAAGTATACTGCCATTATTACAGATGACAGTAACAACTCGCCACCATTGCCTAACATTCCAGTTGGCTTGTAAGTGCAATGTGGTAGAGAGAAGTCTGAGAATTAAGATGGATTTCAGGTGAGTAATGGGCTTAGTTTACACCACTGACTATGGCTAGTGTCTTTCAAGGGCCCTTTCACTGTGCTAAAACCTGTTTAGCATCCCATCGTTACTCTTTCCAAGTTCATCATCTTCCAGGTTGCTGTCTCCCGTCAAAGTAATAGATGAAAGCAGCAGGACGAAGAAGAAAAAAAAAAGTTTGTTCTTTTAACAACGTTTTTCCATAAATAGTCCTTGGCAAAGTTGCCAGCCAACCATCGAAACAGAAGCCCAGAAAATGGGATAAGCAGGGTAGGCAGCTAGTGCCTAATCGTCATGGTTACTACTTATCACCAGTATCTTTGCCAGGCATCTGCAAATATAGCCTACATCACCTAACAGATTTCTACACCTTGGAATCTTCTCATTTCTTCCTATGATGCAACTATGTGTAAACTTTCTACCAAATTAGAGAAGTCTGCATCTATAGTATTGGATATCTTCTTCTTCTTAATCTTGGCACCCGTGTCAATAATAGAAGAAAAAAAGATCACGTCACTCAGAAGTAAATATTTTAAGTGTTTGCTCATCAACTTCAAAATGATTTAATATACTCTTTTTTTGTAGCTGCTGATAATTTGTATTATTCAAAAGAGAATTTAAAGAAATTTGTTACATATAAATTATTCATTTCATAATAGAAATTAAAGAGATATATTTTAACTAATATTTAAAGAGGACATTTTAAGTAAAAAATATAAAACAAATTTGGATGTTCTAAAATTCAGTGGAAAATCAAAGTAGAAAATAAATAAGTATATTAAAAATATTTTACTAGTGTCTACATACCAAATGGGTGTTACTTAAACTTGTTTTGACTGACTAAGTGTTACAAGAACATAAAAAAAAGTTATATTATATATATATATATATATATATATATATATATTCATAGTGTTATTTAGAGAATAAGTCATAGGATTTATAATCAGGATATAAAATTTTGTCTTTTCTATAAACTGTTCTAAAATGACAAAGTAAAAAATATTTATGAATAGAATAATCTCTTAGATGTATAAAAAGAATGATAAGATGTGTTTTCATAAACAAGTAACAGGTGAATAGATATGAACAATCAGCCAACCATGCATTTATAAAATCCCTCAATCTAACAAAAAACTTGTTTGACAAGATGTTCATGAAGCAATAAGTGACCAAAATGGACACTAAGATACTATAGACAAAAAAAAAAAAAAAAAAAAAGGAAATTATAAATAATGAAAATCAAAGATTTCAATCAATGGTTTGGTTTGGTGTTTTTGTTTTAATGGCATATCAATCTTCGTGGATTATTCAATGCCAAAGCCATCCTTGTAGAAGAACATTAGTGGTACTATTTAAGTCATAACTGGGCGGGATGAGGGAAATCATTAGTCTGAAAATTAACATAATAGCATAACTAGAGTTTGAACACACAATGATATCGCAGACAAGCACGTTAGCTACTATGCCACGGGGATTCACCCTAACTCAATGCTTAACTTTCTTTTTTTAACATTCACCCCATATATATATATATATATATATATATATATATATATATATATATATATACACGAACACATTAATGGATGAGAACATTTTTTCTCTATATACTATCTTATTTCCAGTTTTATTTTGAAAGATTTCCATCACTGTTTAGACAACACTTTTCCCATCCTTGAAGTAAACCAAAACGTTTTAACATTGACTTGACCATCTATGATAAATTTATCTTTTTGGGAATAATTTTTATTTTTTTTATATATTGTCGACTTACTTCCATATTTTCCTCCAATATATATATATATATATATATATATATGGAATATTTTAATAGCTAGATAATTCTATAATCATGCAATACCAAGCCTTTCTCTCTCTCTCTCTCTCATTTTACATAAATCATGAACATTAGAAAAGCTGAATGTGTAACTAATAGGATGATCTAATTTCTTATAAGCCACTGAACATAAAAGATGAATATATTTCTGATTGCTTTTGCAAGAAATCAAAGATCATATCTAACTTAATATTGTAGATATTGATTATGGTAAAAAATAAAAAAATAAAAATGTAGAATTGAGGATTTATTCAAGTCACAGATCATAAACAGGCAATAAACTAAGAATGAATAGAAAATATAAGAAGTGGTAATTCTGAGGAAGAATGCAGAGCAAACAACAGTAATAAAATTATATAAGAAAAGTAGCACTGACTGTGATTGTTGGTTGGATTTTAACGGCATGTCAACCCTTGTTGGGTAATTTTATGCTGAAGATGTGTTGTTTTATTCATTCATTTAAACTCAATTTTTTAAAAACAATTTTTCTATTTAACATATAGATATTAGATGGGACACAAACAGGTACTATCACTCTGGGTTAGAGTGGAGCTGGGAGTAATGCCTATGAAGGGATACTCCACACTCCCCAGAGCTCCAAAATTGGAAACTTACCACTAGATGCAGTTTAACGTCATACCCAGGGCACTAAGACCCTCAGCTACCGCCTTCTAGCACATATATGATAAAAAGGATTGGGAATTTGCCATAAGAGCAATAGGGTTGGGACAATCACATAGGTGTTGTTAGGGCTTGATGTGACCAGATGACTGATCAAGGGCCTGTCTGAGAGACCTAGCTTAAGTAAGGGCCAAAGTAGAGTGCTGGGGACTGCTCAGCCACCAAGATGCCATCCTTAAGAATTATAGGTTGCCACCTATGGCCAACAGTTGGGGGGGATTTTACCCCTCTGCAGAGGTGCAGTCAGGTGATTTTTCTAACACAGCCGACAGGACAAGAGTGTGATTGTATTTGACACTAGATATAGAGATGAAACCATTAGGAACAAAATGAACAAAACCCTTTTAATTATTGTCAAGGGAAATAATGGCAAAGGACACAGACTATTTTTACATTACTGACATTTTCTTAAGACATTAAGTATAGAGAGTATAAGTAGATTACAACTGTAATAAGTATTTATTAGACAAAGCTGACTTAAGTATACAGGATACATTTATAAAAGGACCCAATGAAGATCTTACTGCCAAATGGGACAACCATTGAACTATGACAAGTGACCTAAGTCAAATAAGTGTTAAGACATTGTTGGTTTGTTATCAATAATAACTGACAACCATTAACAGCCAAATAATACCTACTTAAAATACATATCATTTTTCATAATGAAAACACAAAGATAATGACATCAGTAAATAAAGAATATTGAAATTACTGTATTTACTTGTAACAATAACCACTTTGTAAAGTTGCAATGCTAAAATGAAGTTTTAAAAAAAAGGGCTAGTATCAAACCTGGAACTTTGTGGATGCTCTACCGACTGAGTTAAACCGGCCATGAATAATAAAAACTCAAATTGACATTGAACTCCACCTTAAATGATAAAAAAACAAACTACTTTCATAGCATTTGGTTTGTTTTTTTGTTTATCTTCATGTGTTACTTAATGACAAAATCATCCTTGTAGAAGAACAGTAGTGGTACTATTTAATCAATAGCTGGGGGTATGTAGTTTTACACAGGGTGGTATGCCCCCATAGAGGTATGATGAGAGGGTTATACCTTTCCCCAAAGGTATTATTCCGAAAATTAACATAATTGTGCAACTGGAGTTCAAACTTGCTTATTACAATGTCACAATCCAACACTTTAGTCACTATACTACGGGACCGCAAATTCATCTCTAACACCACTGATCGGCAAGAATCTCCTCCCTCCAGCAGGCTCTTCTTGCACAATATCTTCACTGGCTTGGTCATATTCATCAACAACCTAGTGATATTATCAGTGAATCCATCAACCTAGTACCACCTCAGGGCTGAAAGAAATGCCAAGGGGGTCAAGTGAAAACCTGGCCCAAAACAGTCAAGCAAGATACCGAGTGGATACTGGGCCCAGGCCTTTATGGAGTTCATTGATGGAACCGCGAATGGCGGACACTCATCAATGTATATGGTTTGCCTTCATTCAGGATACAGTGAATTAATTGGGTGGAGCCGGCTCAACCAACCCAGGGTAAATGCTGTTACAGATAGAGATCCCCCTTAACATTTGGTATACCAAACCTGAAAATTATAGTTAATATCCAACAATGCCTTTTCTATTAATTCAATAAAGATTTTTTCTTTTTAATCATAAGAGATAAAGAAAGAACAAGAGCATGAAAAGTGTTGTGTTATTTGCTCAAAACACACAATGGTCTATATCGTTCTTATGAAATAAAATATCCAAACCAGGTTGCAACTAAGTACATTAACATTAATTGTATTCTATAATTTTCAATATTTCACTGACCAATTTTTTTTCCTTTTAAAACAATATTGCTTCTATTGTACTTAAAATCAAGAAAGATATAAAAAAAAAAAAAAAGCTACCAACCCAGCACCAATACCTCTTAAGTTACCAATGTATAAAATTACCATAACATTATTACTGAAAATGACCAAATTCAATATTCTAAGCTAAACTCTAGTGTATTTAGAGTTTGTTTTTGTTTGCTTGTCCTTGGTGGCCTATAATAATAATAAAAAGAAGAAAGAGCAAAAACATCAAGAAAGAATTGATCAGTAAAGATTGATGTACTAGAAAATCAGAAAATAGGATAACTCAGAATCTGAAGGGAAAAAAGTGGAATTGAACAATCTCTTAAAACAACATGCTAATATGAAATTTTATATACTATAAAGAAAAAGATTCTTAAAAGTGAACAATAAATTCATAATAATAATAATCTAGAAAATAATTTAAAAAATCTAGAAAACAAATGAGAAGAAAAAAAACTGTATGGATACTTCAAGTGACAAACTAATGAAATTGCACACAGTTACAAACTAAATTAGAGCCATATAAAGTGTAAATTCAACTGGAGTCAGAATTGGTATAGTTTTTCTACCTCCTGTGACCCCTGAATTGCTTCCGACTCCACCAATCTGGTTAAAATCAGCTAGAATACTTAAAAGAGTTCTGGAAACCTGATGATATTTGCTGTTACTCAGACTTCAGTGAAAAACCACATAAGAAAAACAATGATAATAATAATTTGTTGTCAGAAAGATATCAACTAACAAGTTTTAACAATGTTCTATGAAGAGAAAATTGAACCATAATGAAGAAAAAAAAAAAAAAAGAAAAAAAAAGAAAGAAAAACAAAAAAAAGAAGAAAAAAAGAAAAGAAAAAAAGAGAATAGAAAAGAAAAGCCAAGCATTAACTTATGGTTAACAAAATGGTGAAGTGAAGCTGCCTGCTAAAGTTCAGATTGATAATAATCAATATTAAACCTAAAATAAATTTAGATTTCATATTTACTATGTGAACGGAGATGTTGAAGACATTTCATCTGTTGCCTTCTACAATTAACCCCCCCCCCATTACCATCCTTATTTGAGGAAATTCTAAACTAGCATTTCTACTCTTCAATCCTTGTCATACTAGTTTTAGACATTTTTATCACTCCTTTGTATGTTGAGTCAACACAATTAACAAAACACACCTGAGCATTTTTTTTCTCATAGACTAAAAGGAAATATTTATTGAATACTACATTGTTTAACAGAAAAGCTATTCAAAAACCTAAAGTACATGTGTAGGATGAGTTTCCTTAAGATTTTTATGAATATCTATTAATTTATTGTTTTGAATCTATTAATTCTTATGAAAAATACATAGTGAATGTCGAGAGTCAAATTTCAAAAATATTTACAAATTACAGTGATACCTTTAACTTATGAGTTTAATTCATTAGGGTCATGTTGGTTTTTAGTTAGAAGAGGAGAAGCTCTCAAAGTAGTTTTGACTAATGAGAAAAGAGCCCCATTGGTCTGAATTCTGAGTTTTCCTTCTAGACTGATGCCATATCAAGGTTAAAGAGCCCAGCCTGTCCTAGTATTTACCCATAGCTGGAGGGAGAATAACTGGACCCGTACCTTTCCCAAGGGTATTAGCCAATGAGAAATGCAAACAGCCTGATCCAGTATTTGAACTAGTTTCACTGTGTCCATTTCCTACAACAGTAACCATTACACTAGTCTCCCCAACAATTCTTCCAGTTCCACTCAATTTCCTCACATATCAAATCAATTTTCCCCATTGAAATAAACTGAAATACCATTAATCCATTCCAGCCCCCCCCCCCGAAAAACACCCTAATTTTTTTTGTTAAACAAGAAAAATAATACTGTATTGTATAAAAACATAAAATAGAATGTAATGAATTATCTACTGTGATGTTTTAATGTTTATACTTTTATATATATAATATTTTCTTTAGTGTAATAAATTTGAAAACTTAAATGTTTTTAGTGAAATTATTAACATAAGGTGATTTGAAGCTAGCTCATACCTTTAATTTTAACTCTCAACACAAAGCAAAAAAAAATCAACCAAGTGACTAGTAAATCAGGAAACGCATAAGTCAAGGCACCACTGTAGTTTGTTCATTAATGTTAAAAAACAATCATGAAAAAAAGAAAAGCTTCTTTTAATATTAAAAACAATGTATATCACCATTGTCCGTTCTCTATTCGTATCTACTGTTACAATAGATTGAGTGTCCAGGATATTATCCAGTAAGATTAGGAATCCTTTTTTTTTTTTATAGTGCATTTCTCTATGCAATTTATTTCATATGCCTTTTAGGGATATCAGGCATATGTTTGATTATTGTATATTAAAAAAAGTAAAAAGAACCATTTCTAGAGGGCCAAATTAGGGAGTCTTGTGATATATACAATGAATTTCAAGAGTTGAGATTGACTAGAGTGTATGAATCAGAATATGCCACTGTTCAATTGATGCAATATATAATTATTTTCTCTTTTGGATCTGAGAAAAATTCAGCAAAGAAATGAGATTAATTTGTTAAATCTATTTTGAGACTTGTTTTACCAATTCATGAATTTATCAGATATGCAAAAGAAGAAAAAAAAAATGCAAATTTACTGTGAAGCTGATATAACTAGTAAAATATAGGTATATATATATATATATATATATATATAAGAGAGAGAGAGAGAGAGAGAGAGAGAGAGAGAGAGAGAGAGAGAGAGAGAGAGAGAGAGAGAGATAGATTTGCTTTCATTGATTCACACAACTTTTTAAAGCCAGATGAACTTTTAAATTTAGGACAAGATTTTTTTTTCAACCTTCTGGCATATCAGGGAAAGTTAATGGGTTCTAATCAAAAGTTACTAAGAAAGGGCAATCAGCTCTCTGGGGCGTTTTAGATACACAAACAGGGTTCAATCTATGCCCACTGAGTATTTATTCAGATAAGACAACTTTGAGTAGAAAAAAATGATACAATAAAAGTCACCTGAAATTAATTTAAAACCTCACAAAAAGAGGTCAGGCAGGGATTACATTTCAAAATTCCTACAACACACACACACACACACACACACACACACAAAAAAAAAAAAAAGTGTGGGAAATTTCAAAAATTGTGTGTCACTTTTACTTATTAATAATTTTCATTAAATAAAATGCAATGATCATTCCATTAATGGTTTCAATCATATAGAAATTATTATTAAAAAAAAAGTATTGCTTTAAAATTTCAATCAGTTTACTAGATAAAAAAAAAAAATGCATGACTGAAAGCTACTAGCAAACAAAAAGGTATTCCAGGAAGGTAAGGAAGAAACGAAAGAAAAAAAAAAAAAAAAAAAAAAAAAAAAGAAAGAAAGAAAGAAAGAAAACCACTATTGGTTTCCAAATGTATAAATAGCATAAGTCATGATTTTATGTATGAACCGGTTAGATTTCCATTGTTACATTGATCCATGATGATTCTGATGCTTCTATTTAGAAAGAAAGGAAGCATTCTAATTGGCATTTCACTGTTCAGTGTTTGTTTTTTTTAAGATTAAGACGAGCTTCATAATCGTTTAAATCGATACTGACTCATCTAGACAACAGTCTAGACATCACTTATAGAAGTTGCTTGCTGTGCACAAATTCTAGACATTAATCTGATTGATGAAGGTTTGAAGATTGATGCTGGTCAGCCTACACTAATGTGTCCATGAATAGGTGTCCCCAGGAGAATGCCACTTATGAGTTTGTTCTTACTTGTTCATCTTACTTGGATGTGTAATAGGAGGTAAGTAGCCGTACAGATACTTTTTTTTGTGGGGGTGATGCTTCCAAGATTTGTTCAAGACAGCACGCAGCATCCTTGTGTAGTTCCCATCTAACTTTTTCTCTTTTGTTGATTGTTTTGTTTTACAGCATAACAACCATTTTTGGGTCATTTAATACTGAATCAAGTCATTTTGATAAACAAAGGACTCGGGTTGCTTACAGTACCTGCTGTTGCATACCATACTCATCTTGAGACGTATCTTGTAGAGTATACCCATATAACCATGGTTGTATACAGATATACTTATCTTCTTTATACTTTTCTTCTGAGTAGCTGGATATTACCTTTATAACTTATCTTATCTCTAGATTCTGCTATCTTTTCTTGGCTGGTAAATTGCTTCTTCCATTTCAGAATCCGAGTTGTCTTGTGTCATTGTGAAGTTTTTAATTAACAAGCACAATACTTTCTTTAATTAGAGCTCTTTATTATTTTATAAGATCCAGATCAATAAACATGTGTGTGAGAATTGTTTCAATGGACAGGTCGCTATTAGGACCGTCCTGTTCAGCGCCCAACTAAAATATGACTTTCCTAAACTCTTTCTAATGTTTGCACTGGCAAACCAGAAGAGGAGATCAAACAGGTCAAAATATGTCCATGTTTTTCCATAACCATTAGTTTTGAATTAAGCTACACTTATTGTGCACAATTAATAGGCTACCTATTAATTATGTAACATTGCTTAAATGCTTTTTCTCTTTTGTAGATCTGAGTCTTCAGTAATCTCAAAGTGAAAATAATGACAGTATTGATCCTTTCACAAAAAATATTCAACACAAATTTTTACTACTATTTTGTTACAAGTAGTAAAAATTTTGCAGATTTTTTACAAATATTTTTATTCAATGAAAGAGGGAGAAAAAATATATCTTTGCCTATATTCCAAGGAGAATACATGTACTAAGTACATGGAGTAGAAAATATTGCCTAAGTAATTTCTTAGCCAGAATCTGAAGCAAGATTGTTAGCCAATCTTCTTGGTAAAAGGATTTGAAACCATTCTTGACGGAACCATTCATGCATATTTACTCTTTGTGGAATAACATTCATTCCGTAGGGAAGAAAGCTCAAATAAAATGCATTATGTCAGTGCAAGACATGTGACAAGTAATAAGCAGATCCTTCTTTGATACAATAGCAGCAGCAGCTGTTATGATAGTAGTTAGAGAAGAGAGAACCTTAGAAGAGAACATGTGATCGTAAGTCAATAAATGAAGGTGACTGGTCAGGAGCAAATCATTCATCAAACTGACAGTGATATATTGAAATGCAGTAGAAAGTAACAAGAGTTGAAAAATGCAAAAGATGATGGATTTAACAACAAATGAAACCAAGTTATATTTAATATGAGAATGGGATTTGATTTTTCAAATACGTGAACAGACCGACATTAAAAAAGTATAATAGGTTTGCTAACAATAAATTAGCATTTAGCTCAGACATTAATTGAGTGATTAAAAAGTTATACATTTTTTTTTTTTAGAAAAGCAAACTAGTATTAGATTTATTTAAATTTTTTGGACTATTGTCCTCATCTTTTTTTGTTATTTGTTATATACACAATGTTTTATCTGATGTACCCTCCTGCCTTCTTCAAGTGTTTCTTGTCAAACTCTGGAGCCTTCACAGAACTTTAAGCTGAGCCCTTTATCTAATCCATTGGGGGGAGACTTTTCTCATTCCGTTAACCATGACTGGGTACAATAATTAAGCTATCTTACATATACTATGTTATCGCCCATGGTCAGGGTTGAAACTGCAACCTACAGATGATTGTCACTTAGAATTGTATTAACTTAACCCTTATATCTGTTGCACCATGTGTCCAGAGTTCGACACAAAACACCTGAAGAAGGCCAGAGGGCACATCAGCTGAAACGTATATATAACAAAGATGAAAACAGTTTGAAAAATTTAAATGATCCAAATTTACCAAGCATTCAGCTAATTTGGTATACACATTAAATGTCTATGGAATCTGTATATACAGTAAAATTTATTTTAAAATAATCCTGTTCTTTTAAAAGAAAAACTACATTCTGTTGTCTAGAGTCATTTGATCCAATAGCAACTACATATAATGTATCAGCTAAGGACAATATAAAAACTATTGTTGTGTCCACCTTCCCCTCCAGAATGTGGAACATTGAAACCCATATAAAAAAACAAAAACAAATGTGTTTCAAATTGCATTTTTTAAAAACAACAGTTATACACCCAATTTTTTTAGAAACTAAAATTATAATTTGATACAGTAGACACTAAATATGCATTAGAATCAAGATAAAATTATATGTAACAGCATCCACAAAAAAATACATTTTCAGAGGAAAAACATTTTTTTTTAAAATTGCAACATTTTGATAATATTCAATTTAATTTTTTGTTTTTTGTGTCTCTCATGAATAAGAGAACCCATAAAGCCAGTTTGTTAATCATAAAATTAGTAAAAAAATAGAAAAATCTAAACAATTTTTCTCATATTGAATATTAAAAAAAAAAAAATCAAAATACAGTTTTCCTACATGAAACAAACCCTTTACTCAGTTTAACAAAAAGGATAGCAAAATTAATAACTTTGATTTACTGTACAGCAAACTAGAGTCATTTGGGCACTGTCTATGGGTAAAACAGCACCATGACTCAATTCACTCCTTCAGAAATTTGGAAATGGCATGCTGTACTGCTTGGCATTCACACCAGAAGCTCCCAATACAAAAAATTCCGAGTGCTTGGGTATCAATCTAAGGATAATGCAGAGGATTTGAAAAGAGTGATTAAAAAAGGTAGGAGTAACTCAGAAGCGTCACTTTCATCGTTTTGATAAGAAAAGAACTCACAAACTTGTTAGTGAGATCCAGGTCATGATTAACAATGATCCCAGGTTCATAGCCATGTACATAGGTGTATCTTGGTCTCTTATCAGGCTGGTAGTGCATGAAGACATTTGCTATTCCTCATACGAAATGAGAAGGGGTCAATTTTTTTTTATCACAAGCCATGAAGGATAAGAGGAAACACCACACTGCAAAGCTTTTCAACAAACTCAAGAATTCCCTTCAAGTGAACATGCTCTGGTTTTTCTCAGGTGATGGAACTCACAGAACAAATTGTTGGCTTGCTCTATCCTCACAAGATTTATCAATAGTGATGAAAAGCAAATACTCTGTCCACATCATAATGTTTGGTGTAATCACTAGTGATGGTAACATTATGCCTTCTATTGATCTTCCCACATGGACTTAACATAGAAGCCTATATCAAGTGCCTGGAGAAAGTAACAGGTCTGCTAACAGAACTGTGTGATGCCACACACACACAGGAGAACCCAATCATGGTTGCAATCAAAATTTCTGCAATCATAGGATTAACATCCACCAGTCTAACTCCCCAGATTTCAATCCCCTTGTTACACTAGGTCAATTTCTTAAGCAGAGTTTAACAGGTTTGAATTTTCCTTCTCCTAGACTTGTTACCTAGCCAAGGTTAGAGCCCAGTCTGCCTTACTATTTACCTATAGCTGGAGGGAGTATAGTTGGATGCACACCTTTCCCAAGGGTATTAACACTACGGGATATGCAAACAACCCTGTCCAGGATTTGAACTCTGGTTGACAAGACCATTTCCTATGACTAACTATTACATCATGTGCCTCCATAATATCATAATAGTGATAGAGCATATATATATCCAAGTTAGGAAAGTCAATTGTGACAGCCAATTTCTTGCCATGGTCTGATGATCACATAGGCAAGAAATTGGCAGTCACCAAGCACTGTTGAGTGCACCTACACTATCCTAACTTATATAATTATCAGAGATAACTAAACTAAAAAAAAAAAAAAAATTTTTTTAAATAAATTTTTTTTTTAATGTTCTTAAACGTGATTAACATCATTATAAACATAAAATACTCTAATCATACAAGAATTTATTTATACATTTTAATGCAGTCAACAAATTCAAAGATATAAAGATATAATTTTTTTTTTAATACAAACATACTTTAACGAATTTTATTATATATGAGTCAATTCAATAGTACACATGCATGGAATGTAAAAAACATTGTCTAATATTCTTGTATAGCAAGCAATTGTGTGACATCATTGAATATAATTGTATGGGAACAACAGTTGAATTTGCTCACATTCCTTATTTCTTTGTAAGCTTAACACATTTTATGCATTAGGGGAAAAAATGAACAACTATGATTATCATGGTTAATACACTATCACTCAGAAATAACTTCTAATCTCCACCAATTTTTTTTAAATAAAAAAGTTAATTTTCTTCTTAAACAAAAATACCAGGATTTTTATTTCTAGCAGAACATTATACAATCAAAATTAAACATTACAGCATTGAAACTCTGAAACCAAACATAAAATTATACATATACAGAAATGCTGATAGATACACGCATCCCTGACACACAAAAATCAAAAAGGACTCATTAAAATCATATCATGTGTCCCAGTTTTTCTTTTTTCCTTTCCTCACCATTTCAAGCTAACTGTAAATATATTTCAATAGTTTCTTAGAAATGAATTACACAGGATAGGTTACAATGTAGGAGTTAGCTTTAGTTAAGACCCATTAATTTTCCCACCCCCGGAATCATTCAAAGCAAATATGTGCATCCCAGGATGCACTAAATCAAAAAGCTATCAGCATGACTGCATATATAAATTAGGGTAATGTGGTCATAAAGTCAACGGTGCTTGGTAACCGACTATTTCTCACTTATCGTAGGCAAGAAACTGTCAGTTACCAAATGCCATTGTCTTCATGTCCGTGCCACCATAACATAGATATACATGATCTATCCAAGATATTGAACACTGTTTACTTATAAATATGCTTGTGCAGAGGGGTTGATTATATATATATATATATATATATAACAATGAATAAAAGATGGAAAAAAAAATTAATAGTATCACTGACAAAATATTCTGGTAAATAAATATTGCCTTAAACAAGTATTTAGTATAAGTGTTTATTAATGAATTGAGACCGGCTTCATAATTTTCTTTCAAATTTAAATCAACTAATCTAGATGTCTAGCCAACAATATAGATGTCCAGTAATCAGCACTTTATTATATACATTCCACAGCTGTAGACACTTGTTCATTTAAAAAAATGTTTCCGGCATGATTTTCTCATGACAGAAAATACTGAACAAGTCTGCATTGAGTTTTGCCACAAACTGGACAAAACTGGTTTTGAAACATTTGAAATGTTGAAAGAAACTTATAGACATGATGCAATGAACCATTCATTCATGGCTTGGCTTTGAGAATGAAGATTAAGGAAGCCATAATATGCAATGAGCTATACCAATATTTGAATGGTATTGCCAAGGAAAGAAGAATATCAATTGAATGTAATGAATGTTTAAGGGAGGCCTTCTATTAGAAGAAAAGCCAAAACAGTTAAGGTGCAGTTTAGTGAAGGTGGATAGAAGATTGACTAGTAGAGAGCTTTGTGATGAGGTGGACATTTCTTGTGTCATTCTAACTGAATATTTGGGATGAAACAAGTTGAAACCAAGTTTGTTCTGTCTTCTGATGTCAGAGCAGGAGTTTTAGATGACCAAAATGATCATTCATATTTCTCCTTAGTTTTATTTTGTGTAGAATCAATATACATATATTCACAAGAAGGTTTCAACTGGCATCCAGTTGATAGACAAAGAGTGACACGCTGTAACCAAATACAGACCTTGTACTAACTCCCATTACAGTCGTGTCAGGTAGGTATTGATCAAAGTATCTACACCAAACCCAGCAGCCAATCAGAATCCAGAAAATAAGCTTTTCCAAGGTACATAATGGAACATCCCAACCTGCTATATAAAGCACCTACCAACTCACTTGGGTATTCTCAGAACAGAATCAACTTGTGATATAGCTGAGTCCTGATCTGTCCAACTAAATCCTATTTTTTAATTTTATGAATAAATTTTCTATATTTTTGTTTTTCTCATACATGGGATTTTAAGTACATCAACAACCATGGAGTGCCCAAGGTATTTTCGTGAAAGCAGGCTGTGGAAGGTGACAAACAACTGTTTTTATTAGTATGGATGTGTTGGGGGATGGAACTAGCTAGAGTAGAACATAGGAAACTGCATTAAAATTTTTGTATCCCTGTCCTCCTAAAATAAAATTTCAGGCCTTGTGTGTTGTGCCGCTGTAACCGATTTTCTGTAATAAAGCAACCAGTTTTTTTTTGTATGGAGAATTGGTTGCAGTGATTAACCACAATCCAAATACATCAGCTACTAATTTATTTCAATGTGCAGAATTTAAAAAAAAATTCTCATAACAGTTGACAAATCATGGATGCATGACTATGATTGTGAAAACTAAAGTTCAGTTATCTGTGTGGTAGTCTTAGTTATCACCAAAACAAAAGAAAGCTTGCCAAGTTTGGAGGGAGACCAAAGTGCTGATAATGTTTTTTTTCTTTTAGAAAAAAGGGTGTAATACTCGATGAATATGCTACTGGAGGTCTGTCACTAAACAGAATTACTTAAAAGTCTTTCATTGTCCCCATTGTCACAAGTATGGTGCATCCAGCAAGGTAAAAACTTGCTATTCAATAGTAATAGACCTGTGTGACTAGCTTTCTAACTATTACACCACGATGGGATGCCCATGAAAAAAGACAGACTGTAACATTAACCAAAGCACACATTACCATTAACATCAGCCAAAATGTTGTGTATATACCGATAAAAGATGAAGACAACAGTATGAAAAATCTAAATAATACAATGTCAGTTATCATTATTTTAAAAAGACCTACTTTTTTTAAAATTTCTTTAGCAATGTGAGTATAAGCAAATAAATATCTACCTTAACATTATCTTAACTCATTAATATTCTACCATAAATACCAGATCATTTTCATACAGAACTTTTCATTCAATAATTAAACATTAACTAACAGTTATAAAGTTTTACTTATTGATTCAAAAATTCCTTTCATCAAATACTTTTCTTTCTATTAACTGAAATCCTAACACCAAACATCATTAACCAAATTTGTTTCTAAAAGTGCCCTATAAATAAAGGAGATATTTGTGGTGTAATGGTTAGAGTTGTAGGAAATGGACAAGGTGACACAAGTTCAAATACTGGACAAGGCTATTTGCAGTTCACATAACACTAATAGCCTTGGAAAAGGTATGAATCCAACTACTCTCCCTCCAGTTATGGATAAATAGTAGGATAGACTGGACTCTTTAACCTTGGTGCGGCAACCAGTTTAAGAGAAGGAAAACTCTGAATTCAAACCTGTTAAACTCCGCAAAATAAATTGACCTTGTGTCACATCCTGTTTGTGCGGAGGGGTAGGTAAATAAATATAAATGTGGTTCTATAAACAATATGTGTAACACGATTTCCTTTATTTACTTAAATGTGTAAGGCCTTAAAGCATAGACACTGCTCAATTTCTAGAAAAATAAAGAAGGCGGCTGACTAATTCAAGATTTTCTCCAAGTTGTATAACTTCATTCTTCCTAATACTACCATCACCTAAATGTTTTGATAAAGGAATAAAAGTGGTTGCACATAAGTAGTTCTTTTTACTAAGCTTAACACAAGTCCAGATGTATGGGGCACCCAGTGAGAATCAAACTCTAAGAATGGTCTGCTAGCATCACTCACAAGGTGCTCTTAAAAAACTAAATGTAGTTAAGGTTTAGTTTCTTTGTTTTAATGGTATATCAACATTTGTGAGTTATTTAATGCCAAAGCCATCCTTGTAGAAGAATAAAAGTGTTACTTAAACCCATACCTGGTGGGATGAGTGGGTTCATACCTTTCCCAAAGGTAATGGTTCAAAAGTGAATGTAATAGTACAACTGGAGTTCAAACTCACTAGGGTGTCACCCACCAGCATATTTAGCCACTACGCTATGGGGACATCTACCTCCCCATGTAGTTTAGATTTGGCACAAAGCTGCAAATATGGGGTACTGAATGAGGACTGAATTCACTACTCAGTAGTAATTGGTCTGCAAGATTAGCTTGTCATGAAGGAGTACCCTTGTATATCATGATAGAAAAAGAAAAAAAAGAGTGGGTGAAAAAACACTTGGGCAAACCATTCCCCCATAACTAACTTACTTGCTCTAAAAGTGAAAGCAAGTTGTTACCCACAGAAACTGGCATTTCTACAATAATTGGCTAAATTCCAAACAGCTTTGCACGTCTTCCATACCATCATAACATAACAGCAAGAAATGTCTTCAAATAAACACCAGAAGATTTAGCAACCTGACGATGGTGAAATAACCTGAAACCTGGGTAGTTGCTTATGAAAAACTTTTATATTTAAAAAATTCAACAAATAAATAAATAAATAAATATATATATATATATATGGGGGGGGGGCTGTGATACAGCAAGACAGTACTTTTGTGGATGATATATATATATATATACACCAATCCCTCTGCATGAGTAGGATGTGACACAAGGTCAATTTCTTAAGTGGATTTTAACAGGTTTGAATTCAGTTTTTTCCCCTTTCTGCTAGATTGGTTGCCTAACCAAAGTTAAAGTCCAGTCTGCCCTATTTACCTATAGCTGGAAAGGAGAATAGTTGGATGCATACGTTTTCCAAGCGTATTAACACTGAAATGCAAACAGCCTTGTCCAAAATTTGAACTCTGGTCAAAAAGTACATTTCCTATGACTGTATCCATTACACCACATGACTCCTATGCTTTACTTACCTTCCCAAACGCAGACATTGCTGGCATATCTTAAAATTTATGTAACACAGCATTTACTTGAGATTTTTAAAGCTACTTGCATATTCTGGATCAAACGCGCATCTTTCAATGTGTTAGATCCAGAAGGGAAAAAGATGAGCATTCAGTTGTTCCCTTTTATTTCGTCACAACCAAGACGTAAGTGACATACATAATTTCTCATTGGTCACTCACTGCTTAAAAAGATCAACAGAAAAGTTGTGTGTGCTGAACGTTATTGTGCTAAGTGATTTTTTTTTTTTTGCTACAGGATCACCTGCCAGAATTGTATTTTCAGTAGGAGAACAAGTATGATTTGAAGACCTGAAACTTATGATGCCAATAAGATCACTGATGGGGCGATTCTGCACACTGTTTGGGTGTATGATTACAAGATTGTGAAAAAGGAATTAAAATCCACAAGAGTTTAAAAGATCCTCTTCCTCAAGTACTAAACTGGTTTCAGCTCATCACACAGGAAGGAAAACTGATTTAAAATTAAGGCAAATGACTTTTCTTATCAGTGGTCACTTTCTAATTCTGAAAAATCTGTGATACTTAATGGTACAAATAAATTTCTTATCTAAAGAACATTAAACCCCCAAGAGATCTGCAAGTTACAAGCAATGGCCTTCACCTTAAGATTCCCCCCTCTGCATCAAAACAGAAAAAAAAAAAAAAAAAGAAAAAGAAAAAAAAAAAGATGTTATCTAAGGCATAACACTGCTACCTACCTCTGATAAAAGCCAAATTCTCCTCCCCTGAGAATATCACTCCCATATTTAGAAAACTTCTCTTCTTGCAATCTAAGTAATCTTATAGCAAAACTTGAGCAATGATAATCCAATTTAATTCAATTGCAAATTCTTCTAGTTTATCAACAATTAGCCAGAACTTTCAAACAATTCCCACTGCTCTGTCATAAATATAGTTCAGACGAGGTTTATACAAATATAATACTCGTGTGCCTTAATTGTATGACCATAATCATCTTGCAACACCCTCTGGTTAAAATTGAGACTGTCCATATCATCCAAGATGAAATGCAAAAATTAGAATCCTGATTATCTGGTGTTACTTAGCCAAATTCTTATTTCTTATGAGTGTTGTCACCTCAGCTAAATAATGGACCATTCTGTTTTTAGTTTAAATAAAGGGAAGAAAAAGGACATGCTATACAGAAAAATATAATAAGAAAGAGTGTATGGGGAAAGATAGAGGGGTGAGTGCACAAAAGCAATAATGCTAATCTGTTTCAATCGAACATAATGAAAAGAAGAAAAAAAATTGAGAGAGAGAGAGAGAGAGAGAGAGAGAGAGAGAGAACTATACTTTTTACATATTGAACTATTTAGTAATAGCTCTTAAGTAAACATATCAAACATTGTAATAATTAAATTTTCATACTGTGGTATATCAACAGGCCCTGCTATTACAAATTAATACTGGGAGATAAATTAAATAAAAACAATACCTGGAATGTCTTTGTCAGTATATTCTAAACCTTGCCAAAAGTGCTTTAAGTTTTATTAGCCAAGGCAAATACATAATTCAAAATGTAATAAAGAGTTATAATTCAATCAAACATTTAGTTAATAATTAAATAAAAAACAAATAATTTCAGATTATATGGCATACTAAAAGAGGTGTTTGTGGTGTAATGGTTATCATCATAAGAAATGGACACTGCGAATCAGAGTTCAAATCCTGGACAAAGCTATTTGCATTTTATATGGCACTAATTCCCTTAGGGAAGGTATGAATCCAACTATTCTCCTCTTCAGCTATGGGTAAATAGTAGGACAGACTGGGTTCTTTAACCTTGGTATGGCAACAGATCTAGAAAAAAGAAAACTCCAGATTTAAACCTATTGAACTGCACTTAAAAATTGACCTTATGTCACATTGTGCTTGTGTAAAGAGGTTTGGATAAATACATACAATAAGAAGTTAAATAGAATTATTTTTTAAATGGATGACTAATAAAGCTTTCATATTGTAAAGTAGTGACTCTGTATGTGGGCCTGAGAAAATTTTAAGAGTTGATTATGGACTTACTAAGAAACGTAATTTATTGCAGATTGAAAAAAGAGAGGAGATTTATGCCTGAAGCAGAACCAAGGTTTGGAAGTTCAACAAGCTGATAGATAGACACAACAGGAGCAGTGTAGTTATTAGTCAGAATTTATATTTTCTACCGCATTCTGCTTTTGTAAATAAACTGTATTTCCTGTTAAATGCCATTTCTCTTTGTGCTTATGTGGGCCTGACATTTTTTGACACCAAAAACGGACCACAAGGAAGGAAAGGTTGAGAAACACTGTTGTAAAGGTCGGAAGCAATGAAAGTAATATTTCGATGTTTATTCACATCCTCAGAATATTGATGTGATTAAACATTAAAAAAACAGCACAGATTCCCAGGACTTTGCCACCAATCACAACTGGCAAACCTAATTGATGTAAAGTTTTTGCTGGTTGGTCCAACACTGGTGTGTCCATGTGTCAGTGTCCACAGAAGAAAGGTACTTATTAGTCCGTCTTTGCTTCTCCAGCAGGACTTCATCTTACTTGGATGGTTTGTGATAGGGGGTGAGTGGCCATACAGCTGGGGGTTTTTGAGGGTATTTGCTTCCAAGATTTGTTCAAGATAACACACAGAATTCTTGTGTAGTTCCCAACTAGCTTTTTATCTAAGCATTTCATTAGTCTGAGTGGTGCAGCCATACAGTAGCACTGACATGCCTACAGCTTAGAAGAATTAAAGCAAGAATTCTAAGTGCTAATAAAAGCTGATTTTACATTTAAATGTGTAATAAAATTGGCCATTATTAAAAAAAACAAAAAACAATCAACAACAATAAAATATTAATTGCTGAAAGAATGTTTTTATCCTTTGTTTTGAAATGGTCTACAATCTTTTGGTTGGTTGGTTAGATTGGGAGTCCCCAATACTGTAATGGCTAACATGCTAGACTGCGACATTGTAGTAGGCAAGTTCGAACTCAAGTTGCACTATTACATTCACTTTTGGATTAACACCCCTGAGAAAGGTATGAAGATCTCCAGTTATGGGTTAGATAGTATGACTACTGTTCTTCTACAAGGATGGCTTTGGCATTAAATAACCCATGAAGAATGATATACCATTAGAAAAAGAAAAATTTCCATAGTTTTTTAAAGCACAGTAGAATAAAAAAAATATCAATAAGGGAATAAAATATACAAGTTTTAATGTCAGAAATGGGAACAGCTGGCTAAAGGAAATGAAACATAACATTATATTAGAAAACAAAACAAAAACAAATATGCTGATTTATTGATATAACAATTGCTGAACTGAAATAGGATAATTATTTGGAGTTCCTCTAGGCAAAAAAAAGAACACAAATAAATAGAAAATAAAAATTTCAACTAATTGGTAGATAATTTTGTGTTTGTTTATATAAAGACCATTAAAAGAAAATAGAGTGGACCTATTCTATAGTATAAATAGATACTAACAGAATAATATTTACTTTTCTTATACAGGGGCGGATCTACTATGAAATAATGAAGCTTAAGTTTCAGGGGCCCCTTAATCCAGGGTGGGGCCCCCACAAGTTATTTTACTCCACATAGCTTAAAAAGTTTGGGTGTACTGTATGAGAAAGGGCATTTAGAAAATGATATTAACAGAATTCAATATGAAATAAATTATTTCAAATAATAGTTATAAAAAAAATAAAAAGATGTGAACCATCCCATAACAGTTCAAGCTTCAGAGCACCCCCAAAATGTTGGTCTATTATTTTTCTTATGAATGTTGAGTTAAGTTAAAGCATTGCTAGATCCTTTGAAAACTGGTGATACTGGTTTTCAAGGAGTGATCTTTTGCTCCTACATAAAATTATATAGATTGCTCCAAACAATATTCATCATGATTGGATAATACCGATTTGTTTTCCAAAGTCATGAAGGACAGGGCATTTCAAATATTTGACCTTAAAATTTTATTTTATTTATTTATTTATTTTTCTAAGCTAGTGGTTCGGAAATACCAGCAGCAATCTTGCCAAACAATGTATTTACAAGATAAACAAGTTTTCCCATTGTCTGAAAATAACAGAAAGAAAAGGTTTTTTTTGGAATGTAAGTAGATAAGATTTCAGGATTATTACCAAGTCTGTTCGTTCCTCGAGATGAGGATGATATTAGCAACTAGGATTATCTACCTTTTACACTCTTCATGTATATCAATTAACATTAAAAAATATCAATCACGCATAAAAAAAATGAAAATGAAAGAAAAAAAACTATTTCATCGAAGGATTTTAAAAATATAAATTTCAATCTTTTTTTTTTTTTTTGATAACTTAAAAATAAGAATATTTTATCTGTATTTTAAGTACTACTTGACGTTGGGGGATTTTAGGTTTTTTTTTTATATATATATAACTGTCAATTGTTAAACCGATTGAAGAAATTCAACAGTTTAAAGAAATAAAGATTTTTCCCCCCTAATTTAATAATTAATTTTATTATCCAATTTTGGAACCCAAATCAGAATTAAATTCATCTAAATTTATCAAGGGATTTTTAAAGCCAAAATAAATAAGATATTTTAAATAGCTGTTTAAAATGAATATAACAGTTGTTATCACTAAATCGCCCACGTTAGGAAAATATAAAAAAAATAAAACGAATAAAGGAAGATTTAACTTTTAAACAAACTAGAGAAGTTGAAAAATGTAAATTCGGTGAAGTATTACGAATATCTAAAAAGGAAAAAATTGTCATCAATGCAGTTTATTTCGTCATGTAAATAAAAAGAAAAGCAAAAAAAAGCAAAAAAAAACATAATAGTTGGGATATTGTTTTTCTCATTTGTGTTAGTTTTATTTAAAGTTTATATTAGAAACCCCTTTAGGTGGCAAAATCTTACCTTACAAGCAATGTTTGAGGGGAAGGGGCAATTTTTACTAAACTAAACCATTTCAAAATCAAATTTCACTAATTGTAAACCAACGACAACAGTAACAAAGAAAATGTTTATAAAGTAGATAAAGACACTAGTTATAGATACCTATATAAGTAAGTAGATACATATATATTAGTGTTATATTAGATATGGACACCTTATATAAGTAGATACTAGTGTTATATTAGATATATACCTATATAAGTAGATGCATAGATACTAGTGTTAAAAAGGTAAAATATACAATTTATGTCGATTCAATGCCACTAAATACTTCGAAGTTAAATGAACCAAGAAATAACGAATATGACCTTCACTTTATCGAGAAAATATCTCTCAACGTAAAAAGAAAGAAAGAAAAAAAATAACCATTTTAAAAATTTTGATTACGACATACTTCATTCTGATGCTTAATTACATATGTATCCGTTTTAAAATTCGTACACACATTAAAACAAAATAATTCTGCACAAATAAACTTAAATAATCATCTTTTTTCTCTCTTTTTTCACTGTCCATTATTGTCCATCATCACTCGAATTTTACAACGCGGCAAAAAAAAAAAAAAGGCTCTTAAAAAAAGTTTGCCGTTTTTATTCTAAAAATAAACGTTTCGCTTTTTCATTGCAGACTTAATAATAATTAACTGAATTAAGTTGGGTTTTTTTTTGTTTTTTAAAATAATGTAAACAGTAAACATCCCTAGAAGTTGCTAAGTGAAAATAACAAAAGAATGTGAAGATCTTTAATACTGCACCAAGTTTTTTCAGCAGTCATGATGGCCCAACAAAGATAAGTACAACACAAGCGGGACTGACAGTTATTGAGTAATTAATTGGGATTCTGACATTTTACCACTTGAAAATCAAGTAAATAAAATAAAAAATAAACTCAAATTCGACACAATAAACCTTAAAAGTGAGAATAAAACATTTTAAAACAGAAATAAACAACATTTTTTGTATTACTTTTAATCAGTGGTGTGCAGTAGAGTATATCGAATTTCAAATCCTACCCGTTTTTCAAAGAAAAGCAATTTGAAATATTTATCGTTAGGGTGGAGATTTTTATAAATACGTTTAGAATCTCTGAAAAACTATAATTCTCATCTTGAAAGGAATATTTAATAATAACTGATGTATCGGAATTCTTCTTTTTTAATCTTTTAAACAGTGTTTTTTAATGTTTTTAAAAGCAAATTGATTTCACAAACAAGGCCTCGCCTAGCCCCTCATTTTGTGACCAATCAAAAGGTAAATCTATATATGCAGGGAAACTTACTAAACAGAGCAATGAATACTTAACACAAATATTTGTAAAAACCTAGATAATCATATTGTGTGAAAAATAGGAAAAATTTAGAGTTTTTATTTCGTAGATTTAAAAGGTAATTAAAGGAAAGGTTTAAATATTCCTCAAGTTCCGGTTGTTTTAGTCCCTATCAAAACGAGGGAAAATCCGACGTAGAAAAAAAACCTTTAAAACCACAACAAACAATAAATAACTTAAAAGTAAATAAAATAGACACTATAGAAATTGCTAACAAAGACCAAGAGCTTATTTTCTGAATAATAAATAAAAATAAACTTTTTTTCTTAATTCATTCCTTAGTACTTCTCTTTTTTTTAGTTTCTCTACTTCACATTTTCTCCCGTAAGTAAAAGCAACTCAACTTAAGAGAAAGAGACATATATATACCTTTTTGAACCTATCTTCAAAAACGAACAGGACAAAGAAAGGGAAATGGAGAGATTGGAAACACTTATACTTACATTACTATGCGAGATATAAGAGCTGATACCATATCCACACACTACAGGCAACAAATGTAATATACGCCACGATCAACGGACTAAAATTGTTCTTTTTCCTAGGAAGGTAGGAGCTTGACAAACTATCTTACTGAGTTACATGGCGGCCAACCGCTGACGTCATTATCATATGACAAACGCCGCAGTTTCCCTTGTCAAAAAATGGATATTTAGTCTCGCATTATTAACATTTTTCTTTTATAATTCTCTTTAACCAAAATAAATTCTTTAGAATTAAATGCTGCGAGGAATCAAATTTGACGCATGAACGGAAGATATTTTTAGTGTCGTCTGCTTGCGTAGATTTTTTTTTTTTTTGTTGATACTACAATTTCAGTTTTTCCACATTTAATATCCGATTTAAGAATATTTAATTGTCACTGGGTTCATTTTTCAAAAAATATCATTCTGTATAGGTTTTGCTGTTTGCATGTCTGTTTTAATAAAATTTAGTTGGAATAAACTTGAAAAATTCATAAAACATACAAGGGACTATTTGAAACACGGAGTGCGGAATCTTACAACGTATTGATATGCCTTATTACTATATTCAAATAAAATACATTTTAATAGAATTAAAAGGAGACGCCGGACGCGCTACGAGCGTTTTTAATTGTTTTCTTTATTTTAATTTTTTCTTTTTACAAATTAAAAAAAAGAAAAGGTTTATTTTATAATGAAAATAATTAATTTACACATTTAATTTTTGCAAACTATAACTTTTTTTTAGGAGAAACGTAAAAATCCTATTTTTACTTCCAAATGGTTAATAATTAATTTGGTATGATGAATGAACTTGACTATGAAGTTTGTTTTTTTAAAAGCATCTAAAAGTTGAAGTTCTTTATTTTAGTATTTAATTGTCTCCTGTCGCACTGAAAACATAGATCAGCAGCAAGAAAAGTCATAACAATAAATGGACATTTTTTGAAAAAGGCAGAACATTTTGGATCTGACCTCACGACCGACCCACTTGGAATGTATTCCTACTCTCCATAACATTACGCCGAAGACATTCCATGAGATTTATCGTTATGTGTATTTTGCTGATCTGATGGCGAAAAAAAGACACCATGGATACCTAATTTAAGAAATGGCGTATAAATACCGGGAAGAAATTGTCGGGAAAAGATTTCTGTGCGTTTCTAGCCCTGGAAAATTAAAACTTGCGAAAATTTCTGAATGGGAATGGCGGTCTGGCGTTGTCCGAGCAGTTTCAGGCAAGGATACTAACAATGTGGAATTGTCTGTAAGTAACATTTATTATTTCATTTTATTTTATTTATTTATTATTAGTTTGATTTTTTGGCTCCTTATTTGTTTTGTTTATTTTTTGCTCTTGTTGTTTTAGTTTATTATTTATTTGCAATTCGTCATATTGGTAGAGAGAGGGTAAAATGATTGGGAAAAATCAAATAAATGTCTTTATGCTTTGGGTTTAAATAACTTTTTTTGTTAAATTTTGTTTTAAAAAAATTATTTAAAAATACATTCCTATATTGGGGTTAAATAAAAATTAAAATAAAAAAAGTGTCTCTTTCGGTTTTGTTGTACTTCTTTTAGGGACCCGGGCCCTGCTGACGGGGAAAAACATTCAAAAAAAAAAAAAAAAAAAAAAAAAAAAAAGAAACTGACAGACGAAGGATTTTTTTTTTCACCCTTAAAACACATTTTCTTATTCACTGAGAAATTATATATAATAATGCTATTAATAATAATAAAATTATAGAATCCCTAACAAAACACATGTAATAAGCATTATTTAATGTAAAAGGGGAAAAAAATCATTTCATTCACGACAAAAAAGCATACAAAAGAAAACACATTTTGGTTATTTATTTATTTATTTTTTAAAAATTTTGGTCCAAAATAATCAAGAAAAGTTTCCGTCTTTCTATTTATTTAATTTAAAGTTCAATTTTGTCACTAACTTGTCTACCTAAAAATAAAAAAAATAAACGTTTTTCTCTTTTTGAAAAAAAAAAAATCTAAAAAATACACGTTTTTAAGAATGAAATCTATCTTAAAAAAGCGTGTATTTTTTATTTTTTTAGATTGGTACAAAATAATTCTTGAAAAAAGCTTTCTTTCTTGTTATTTTTATTTACCATATTCAGTGTCTTATTTTCTACCTTAAAAAAAAGGGGGGGGGGAGAAAAGTTACGTGTGTAAAAAAGACCCAAATGTTTTCGTCACTTTGCTGACCTCATATCATTAAATGAAATTATTCAATATAAAAGAAAGAAAGATTTGATCTAGTTTAAGTCTATTTTTCCATAAAAGAAGCGGTAATTTCAACATAAATGAAAAAATAATATTCTTTTATTATTTCTGAAATTCAAAATCTGTTCCTTCAATCTGTTGGGAGATTTTTTTTTCTTTCTTTTTTATCATTGTCTGTGTTGTTATATGATGTGGATATTGGTGAAGCGCTTTCTTCATCTGCAAGTCACGTTTTTTCTTGGACATGGCACCACCACTTTGGCTTTTTCTTCTTTCTCCCGGTTTTTTTTTTTTTTTTTTTTTTTTCCTTATTCCCGTTCGTCGTCGCCCCCCCCCCATTTATTTACTTTCTTTTGTGTTGATTTCTCCATTTTGTTTATTCTTCTTCTATCTCCCGCCTAATTGTTTCTTCTTTAAATCATTTTCGCCGTTCTGCATTTTATGTCTACTTCGATGCAGACGATGTTTTTCGCCTGCTTCATGCTAAACGTGTTTGCTTGGAGGGATTTTGAAAAAATAGTTTCTTTTTGTTTCATTTTCACAAATCATTTTTTTTTTTTCTTTTCTTCCTTATTCATATATTTGCCTCATTATTAAAAAAATGTTATTTTATTTAAAATGGATGTTTATTGAAACTAAAACATTTTAAGTAATTAATCGATGTAAAACTGTTTAGTGTTTTGTTTCTAAAAAGAAAGTAATCAATGAAAATTTCGCTACAAGTTCTTTCATTTTTTTTTTAACCTTGGTATAATTTAAATAATACTGTCTACACGATGTTACTTGAAATAATTATAAAACTAGTTACGTGGAAACCCCTAATTGTATTTTTCTATTTTAATTGAATCCTCTTTAAGCAATTTAAAAATAAAACAGTTAATACGAATATGGAATGTTTAAAAAAAAAAACACTTTAATGTTTTTATTTTATTTTTTATCTTAATTTATTTTTTGAATTGTACTTACTTAATTTAAATGAAAGCAATAGTATATTAACTTAGTTGTTTCATAACTTTGAAGTATTTCAATTTTATAAAATATTTTAATACCCACCAATTTTTATGTTCAGCTTATGAACCTCGGCTTTACTTAAACGCTTCACGTGAGATTTTTATTCATTTTTAAATTTTTTTTATTTTAACCAGTTCTTTTTAGTGATTGAAATCTGTGTGTACTCGATTATTAATAATTTATTATCTACATTGCATAAGCTGAATATTTTGACGAGTTTCAAGTTATCAAATACTTAATTTATTCCCCTTGCAAAAACAAACCAGACAGAAAAAGAGAAACCCTGTTACTTTAGTTTTTTGGGGTTTGCATCCTTATCTTCTCATCTCTGCCAATTGGAGAGAAAAAAAAGAAGAAAATATAATCTTATACTCTTTCATTCTTCTTTATTCATCTCCTTTCGACTAAGATTTTGTTGATTGTCGAAATTGCTAAATTTGTAGTTTCTAAAAGGGCTTCCTTTTTTTAATTTATTTCTTTATTTTATTTATATTGAATCTGCTACTATTTCTATTTCTATCGTATTTTGTCGTACTTGTCTGTCTTCAAAAATCAAGGTTTTTAAATATCTTCTCTATTTAAAGAAATCCCATAAGAAATTGTTTAACTGTAGACATTAAACATCATTTCATTCTGAATTAAAAATTAAACTTAACAAAATTTGTGACATAAGTGTCAAGCCTCAAGTGATTACTACAGTATTTGACAAAGAAAGTACCATTGAATAATTTGGTTTGAACTAGACTGCCACTGCCTGCTAGCTAACATTTGCTAATAAAATAAACGTAAAGGAAATAATAATAAAACCAATGAATATGTTGTTTTCTTTGTTTCTTTGATAGATACAGTTTGCTTTTACTTTCTTTCTTAACTGCGTGAAGTTAAAAAGAAGAAAAAAGAAAGAAAAACAAAAACGAGTAGCTTTGTCTTCTTGAAAGATTTGGAAAGCTACTACTAAATCTCTCTGCCACAATCATCTCTTTTTAAACGTAAAACGATCTTACAACAAAAAAAAGGCATACGTGTGGTTTGTACTACTGAAACATTTGAAATGTTATTTTTCATAAAAAGAAAAAGAAAAAACTTTTAGAGACTCTTATTTATATTACTGATATCAACTCATCTATACTAAAAGATTTGTATATAATGTTCTTTTAAAATGCTCATGAGTCTTTAGTTTCTCATTTTTGTTTTTATATATTACCTTTCTAAGTACCTTTATTGGCATTTATTTGCTGTTGTTCAGTTCAACCATTATTAGTTCCAATACTACTTTAGTATTACTATAATGCCCGCTACTACAACCAAGTTGATTTATAAATTATCCTATCGCAACCCAACGTAAGGCGAATAATGAATAAAATGCAAAGTGTTCTTTTATACCTTATTTAATTCAAATTCAATAATGCCAATGGCAGTTGATTAAACTCCAATTCGATCTGGTTATGTTATTGTTTTGTTGTCTTTACTTTCTTTTACTTTCTTTCTTTCTCTTTCTCCACACACACATGCTGACCCGCTTTCTTTTCTCTTCCTCCTCCTCTTCCTTCCTCCCCTCCTGATTATCGATATTTATGAACAGAAGCTTTTAATTAACTCTGCGATTCCCTGTCCTTGGGACTGATTCGTTAGCTCATCGTCTTGTCTGTCTGCACTTATTTTGCTCCCTTCCTACCGACCCCACCTCCCTTTCTCTTTTTATCGCAAAGTGTCTGATCGCTCAGAAGGCAAAGGTTTTCCCTTTTTTTCCTTTCCACGAAGAAAATGTTCACGTCGAAAGAAAAAGTAATTTAATAGCTCTACTACACTAAAAGTTCAAGTTCATTTTTTTTATTTTTTCCTTTCTTTTTTTGCCTGGAGAAGCAAATTGTGATGGGTTCTTTTCACTATTGTGTTGAATGCGTGTACCGAAAAAGCATAACGAACATTGTATGCATATTGTAAGGTGGGTGGGATGAGTGAGCCCGCTAAATGGGTCGCCAATCAAAAGCTTCCCCATCGACACACCTACTCAACTAGGGTGCACTCGCTGATTGTTGTAACCTATTTATTTACACGTTTAGCAAACATTATGTCTCACTTTTCTCTTCGTTCTGCTTATCTGTAGCACGAATGCGGCATTTGTTGCCAGAAACCCTTTATTTACGATTACACTCAACAATTTTGCCCCCTCTTTTATTTATTTTAATTAAAAACCTGAAATGGAAAATTTTTAATTGATTTTTTTTTTTTTTTTTTTTTTTTTCCTGATCCACAAATTTTACAAACTAAACGAATATTTTTTAATGTTCTCAGTTTTTTTTTCCTTTTATTAGCATTTACCGTTTTTGTAGTTAATTCTGTGTTATGTAGCAAACCATAAACAATAAGTCTGGTAGTACCTAATTTTCTGTTCTAGACAGATATTGCGAATAAGGACCTCCCCTCTTTCTTTCTCTTTTCTCTTCTTTGTCTAGACTAAAGAAAGGACATGGTAACTCGTACATACATGACAATAATGGCATACTATGACTTAGTGTTGCTGCTGCTACTATCACTAGTCGTCTTCTAGTTACTAACAGCATGAACATTCCTTTGTTTCCAAACGTCGAGAAAATCGTTTTTGCAAATGATTCTGACATTCATTGGAATACGTCCAATGGCCATGGAGACGAAATGGAAGGTTTAAATAAATCTAAACAAAAAGCACCTTTTTTTTTATTTTGACTTTTAATTATTGTCATAATTTGCACACGTGCAATGATGGGGAAAAATGACAAAATGTTAATTTTATAAGAAGTCTTAAAATTTCTGAAAGCTTAATGTAATGCAAACAGCTTAGATTCATTCATTCATTCATTCAGAAGGAAATAGGACCAATATTACTGTAGTGTGGGTGGACTTTTGAAAATATAGTACTTGAGTACTATAACCAACCAACCAACCATCATTAAAATTTATATTGAATAGTTATGTTTTGGGTATTGGGTGGTGGTGTGGTGGTAGTAGTAGTAGTAGTAGTAATTTAGTGTTTGGTGCTTTAAAAATATCTCCACTTTACAGAAAGTCAACGATGAAGTTAGTTGACTTTGTGTCATTCGGAACAAAGGAATTGAATAAAACGGAATCCTTCCTAACAGTTTTGTCGGTGTCAGCAATAATAAAAAAAAAAATTTAAAAAATCTGGGCTCAAGTGTACCCTACCACTGCCTCGACCCTACACACAAGCACAAACTATTTCCCCACCCCCCTATCCCCCATGAACAAGTCTCTTAAAGAGGCTCTTGTTACTTCTAATTATATATTTTAGATGTTTCAAGAGAACAGACAGGTTTAGACCAGATTTTACTCCAATTCCTTTCCTACTTGATGAAATTTATTTATGCTTTAAGACGGTCAACAAATAAATACCATTGGCAATAGAAAAAGTTCTTTCATTGTTTTAATAATACATGTGTAACTGTGTAAACAAAGCAGTCGGAATAATGAGTTTGAAATGAACAAGTTAATCATAAATGTTGTACTTGTAATAAAATAGCCTTTTATTTCTTTTTCTTTTTTCTTTCTTTCTTTCTTTCTTTTTTCTTTCTTTCTTTTTTCTTTTTTATAACGACTTTGACTAGTTTGGATTTTTTTTAATGATTTTTTTCCCTTTGGAAAATATCCTTTGGTACTGTTTATGATTCATAGTTAATTTTATTTTACTCCCCCTCTTTTTTTTTTTTTTTTTTTTTTTTTTTTTTAAACAAGTCCCCCCCAAACAGATTAATCTTAACATTTTTAATTCTGTTTTTTATCTTTTGTAACAAACCCCTTTTCGAAAACTCAAAAGGAGAATGTCTCCCTTCTAGATTTTGGGAGTTAATTTCCTGAAACTGCTATGATGTGTAAGCATCTTTTTCAGGTAGATGATTGAAAAGCAGACTTTCGAATAATAAGCAGATGTCAAATTGGCATTTGAAGCGTTTGCTTGTGCTTCTAAAATTTCACATTTTAAGACGTTTAAATTTAGAAAGGAAAGCCTAATTGATTTATGCTTAGAACAAAATCAGAGGTGAATAATAAGAAAATCAATATAACACTGCTTTTATTCCTACTAAGATCTTGAAATGAGATTCTGTGGAATTTATAGTTTTCTGTATTAAGTTACCGCTCTTACTCTGCTCAAGCCACTTAGATTGGTTGCTTTTATTTATTTTATTTTTTTATCATTATTATTATCCCCCCTGCTGCCTTTTATACTTAAAAAAAAATTGTTACTTTGTCAAACACCTTTTCTTTCATAAAGTGTTTAAAATGATTTCTTAGGACTAATGAAGAAATCAAAAAAATATTTTTAAACAAACATAACATTCATTTATTGATGATTTCTCAGAATAGATTAATCTAAAATTTAGATTATCTATTCTGAGAAATCCTCTATAAATGAACATTTAGATTCTAAAATACCCTAAAATTATAGGTGAGTAAAATTAAGAAAAAGTTCCCTTAAATTTCCAACCTTTGAATATTCCTCACTTCAAAAGCTTGGCCGCGTGGAACTAATTTCTCTTCTACTACCAACTGCTCCGATTCCCAATTACTACAGGTCACCAAAATAAATCAACATAATAGGAATCTGTTGTGCTGAACACTACATCTCTAGCTATTTGGAGGAAGGAGGATGGCAAATGGGTCAAGAAGCAGCCCACCATTACCACCACACTAAGAACACTCATCTACTGTTAGTGAATTGCTTTCAATATTTGCTATCCTAATATTCCTCAACTTTGATTTTAGATTATTTTTTTTAAAATAATCTGAATAAAACGTATATTTACTTATGATTCTGTATAAAACCTGTGAACATCTGTTGAAGGAGGTTACAATAGGATCATTTCTATTTTTAATTTTCTTATTCAGATTATTGATTATTTGTGCATTAAGAACAATTAATTATAACAGAACAAATATGTTAACAAATTCAATAACTCATTGGTTTAACAAGTAAATCTCATTATTGGGATTTATTTAAAGACTTTTACAGATTATTGAATTGTAATAAGCAAGCATAGTAAAAGTTTTTTTAAAAATTTAACTTAGTTTATTCAGTTTAGATTTTTTAAAATACTTGAGTACCAGATTTATTAATGGGTGTGTATATATATATATATATATATATATATATATATATATATATATTTTAATTTTTGAGTGGGCGTGTATAATTGGCTAAACTCTGTGTTTTTTTTTTTTTTTTTACCTATATAGTAAAATGCTTTTACTACAATCTGTTGAAAGAAAAAGTACATTTCAGGAAGTGTTTTGTGTTAGTCTGTAAGTTATCATTTTCTGCCCTTGTGTAAAGCAGGCAAGAACATGCAATCGGTTTCAATTGCTACTACGTGTCTTTGAAGCTACTGGAACTACAACTACTATGTGACACTTTTATTGTTATTTCCTTATTGATGTGTAATCACTGCAGTCCTGATCTCATTTTATTGCATGATGACTTAACTGCAGACCATTTGTCTTTTCTTTGCTACTTTATACTCTACTACAGTTGCTTGATGCTACCAAAATTACCTAAACTCTCATAGAATATATTTCCGTGTTATTTATCTTATAGATATATTTATTTTGAATTTATCTTAACTCCTATACCATGGAGTCTTTTTGGTCATTGAAACCATTTTAATGCAAAATCAGTAAATTTTACTTGTACAGTTTTGATCATTGTTTTTAGTAGAATATAGCATAGTAAATCTATCCTAGTAGTTTGAAATGTTTCTATTGGTATTGTTGTTGAAGAATAAGAAATTATTATTAGCTTGTATGTGTGTACATAGGAGGTTGCTGCTGTAAGCAAAGATGCATTAGGAAAATTGCTTTAAAGGAGTCACTTTGAAAATGACAGCATGGAGTGAAGAAGAAATATCGGGAGTAAACAAGATTTATTGAAAAGAGCTTAGTTTTAGAGTTAATAGAAGAATCTTAATCTATTTCTTAAGCTGGATACATGAGAGATGTGTAAATAAGAATATTTACCTAAGCAGGTTATAAATCTACTGGAAGAAAGTATCCAGTTGGGTTTAATAAGTATCCAGTCAAGTTAAAAAGCCATTCAAGGTTTGTTAACATAGTTAATTCTTCCATCACAAAAATGAAATTATTTATCATCTACATTGCTGTAATGTCTTAGGAACTAAAAAGAAAGCAGTCATAAAAATTGCAAAGAATTTATTCATTAGAACCTGTAAAAATCATTAAAAACTCTCAAAACCAAAAGTATCTTGTATTATATGTTAAGACAAATTATAATTAACTATAATCACTTATCAGAACTTTTTCTTCAATATGTTATTTTATAGTTAAATGAAACATTTTTATTGTCCAAGAATTTGTGAAACCATATTTGGAGTTGTCCTTCATTAAACATTCAAAAGGTATTGAATTTTCTAAGGTTAAACAAAAATGATTTTAACTGCCTGTTATTCAGTCTTAGTGTCCTTGGTATGACACTAAACTGCATTTGATGGTGAGGCTCCATTTCTGGGGAGTGTGGAGTACCTTTCATTTTCATTACTCTCAGGTTCACTCTGTTTGGAGTGGTAGGATTTTTTTTAGGGTTCTGTCTATGGGTTAAATAGATCTGTTTGAAAAGTATTCATAAGTAATAGGTTCATGTGCAAAAAAAAAATTGAGAAACAATTACACAAAAAAATCTTACTATGATTTTACAAAGAATATGATTCCTAACCTCAAAGCATAAAATAATCCTTGACTAGTTGACATGCCATTAAAATCAGTTATTATAAAGATATAGAATATTTTTCTCTATGCTTAAAGAAATAAAAAATCTAAAATTTCAATGACTTTATATTCTACTAAAATTTAAAAAATAATTTCCTTATTAATATTAAAGTTGGAATAATTTTCACTTGCAAAGAAGCATGTGGTCTAACATCATCTTGATGGAAAATTGTATTCTTTCTTTAGATGAATACTGCTCTTTGGTATTATTGGTGTTTGCTTAATGAACTTTTGTCTTCTACATTGTTGTAAAGTGCCTGTTACAATTTGTGTCAAAAACTGAACATTCATTACATTTGGATAGAATAGAAATAAGATCCAGTTATGTAGAGGCTACACATCAAAGCAACTAACATAACCAAGCTGATACATTTGATTTTCATTGCTTGATTTGAATGTTTTGAGTATGATTTTGCTATCTCTCTCAACTGGTCTTATTAACCATAGAGAATTATTCAGTGAGAATTTCTGGCAAGGAACTTTGCAAACCAATATGTGATTAATTCTTTGAAAGATTTCACATGTTCATTAATTATCGGTACCTTCTACATAAAGTGCACAAATGTTGGTTTTTATTTCTTTCATTTTAGTTGCATTTTTAACTTTTTAATTAAAAAAAAAAAAGAAGTGGCAGTATTTGTAAACAAAAAAATGCCAATTTTTGGTTTGGTTCCTTTGTTCAATGGCATATCAACCTTTATGGTTTATTTAATGCCAAAGCCATCTTTGTAGATGAACAGTAGTTGTACTATTTAACACATAGCTGGGGGGGGGTGAGGGTTTTTTACCTTTTCCAAAGGTAGTAGTCTGAAAATGAACAGAATATTGCGATTGGAGTTTGATCTCGCTTAATATGATTTCACAGTCTAGCACTTCAGCCACAACACCACAGGAACTCCTCTCAAGGCCAATTTTGTCAATTTAAAAAAACACAAGCTAATATGACAGTTGTCACAATACAGCCCAAAGCAATCTTTTTGAATGAATTTAGTTAAAACTAAGTACTCTTAAAGCAATCTAATAATAAAAATAAACTTTTAGGGTTCCTTAATACAATAGAATGATTGAATAATTTGCTTTAAATAGGTATCCAACCCATTTGCCACGGGTATGATGTGACATCAGGTTGAAATATAGGGCATCCAATGAGGATTGAACTCGCTATTCAGTAGTAATGAACCTGTGAGAGTAGTTTCCTAACTATTACATCACAATGGGATGCCCTTGGTATTTTACCCACCTTGTTCTCTTACCCACCTTGTTCTCTATGGGTAGGAAATGACACAAGATCACAAGTATAGGGCATCCAGCAAGGATTAAACTTGCTATTTTGTAATAATGGAAATGTGGGACTTATCTTGTTAACCATTACATAAATTTGCTTTTAAGTATGCACCATTGTAAATATAATTGATTTAATGCAATAGTAACATTAAAGATGCAGATTGTTGCAGTAGCAACTGAACGTCAATGCATACTTTTGAATGACTGCAGAAAGTGTTTAATTGGATAAGTCCTTCTCCATTCTGTCTACACTTTAGATTTTCTTAATCAAAATTTATATTATCTTGATAACCTCAAAAACTGAATTTCAAAAGGGCGGGGGGTCCCCATGGTGTATTGGCTAACGTGCTGGACTGTAACATTATACTAAGCAAGTTTGAACTCCAGTCAGGTTATTAGGTTCACTTTTGGACTAATACCTTTGAGAAAAGTATGAAACCACTTATCATTCCAGTTCTACAAGGATGGCTTTGGCATTCATTTTTTGGTTGCATTTTTAGGAAAGGAAAGAGGAAGAAGAGGAGCACTCAAAGTAGTTTTGACTAACAAGAGTCCCTTTAGTTTGAATTCAGTTTTCCTTCTCTTGGACCGGTTACCATACCAAGGTTAAAGAGCTCAATCTTTCCTACTATTTACCCATAGTTGGAGGGTGAATAATTGGATTTGTACCTTTCCAAGGGTATTAGCACTATGAACAGCCATGTCTGATTTTTAACTCTTCTTGCTGTTTCCATTTCATACGATGGTAACCATTATACCACAGACGCCTCCAACAACCCATAAAGGTTGATATGCCATTAAACAAAGAAACCAAACCATTAGTTTCAAAAGATCTGTCTTTGTATAGTTCTTTCTTGGATAAGACGAAATTTCTTTAATTTGGTTGGATATGAAACATTGATATTAAAATTCAGATTTTATTGCTAAATTTTGAAAATTTTGATTCATTTACTTTATTAATGTCATTTTAATTTGATGCTGTATCAAAGGGAACTGGTTACAAGCGATTTAGATTTTTCTATAAAAAGGAAAGCATTAAGTTTGACATTTGGTCTCTTTATGCTAATTCTGGTTGATTCCAAATGTACTGCCATGAATACAAGAGAAATTGCACAATATTTATTCATTTCATATATCCTACAAAAGTTTATTATATCCTATTCTTAAATATAAACAGCTTGAAATTACTTTATTTTATGACTTGGGAATAGGGATAAATTTTAAGGAAATTTGGCAAATGTACAAACCCAAAATACCATGTTCATTGTATTTGTTTTTAAATTCCTAGGAAGATTACAAAATTAAACTCTGGTAGTTTAGTAGTGTGTCTATACTTTGCTTTGTGTATGTGGTATATCATTAGATTTTATTTTCTTTAGCATTTCTTTATATATGTCTCTATATTTATTTTCAAAGTATAAAAATAAATTGTGAATTAGTTGAAATTCTTTTTTTAATCCAGATATTTTCTTTAGTCTTAAAAATATAGGATAATAACTTTATCTCTTTTAGTACTGATCTACTATAATAACAAATGTTGTTAATACTGCAAAATTCTTCTATGTTGGTGCAACAATAAGTCCATAGTCTTGTTATGGTCAGGTTTGTTGATATACATTAACCTTGTTAAATACATAATTCTATCCACCAGCATTTGTTTATAAATATGATAGAAAAAAGGTAAAAACATTAATTCAGTATAATGTATTTACCCAATCCCTCCACACGAGCAGGATGTAACACACGGTCATTTTTTAAATAGTCTAATGGGTTTGAATTTAGTTTTATTTCTCTAGACCGTTTATCATACCATGGTTAAAGAGCCCAGTCCATCCAATTTACCCATAGCTGTAGGGAGAATAATTGGATGGATACCTTTCCCAAGGGTATTACTATTAGTGCTATGTGAAATGCAAACCACCTTGTCCAGGAATTGAACTCAGTTCCTCATGTCCATTTCTTATGATGGTAACCGTTGCACTACAAACACCTCATTGTTCAGTACAATGTGAACAAAAATGAGACATCCAAAATTGTACAAATGAGTGAAATATTTAATTACATTTGTTTATAGACATGTGGATTAGAAAATGTTTGATAGAATAATTTTTGTGGCGGCAATATTACCATTCAGCATTCTTTGAGAAGTTGGTTTATTTTATTCCTGGCTTTCTTTTCCAAATCTTCCAAGTTGAGTATTGGGAGTAAGTAGATTAAAGGACTATGAGTGTTGGAGCTTGGAGGGGAAAGTAAGATTTCTTTCATGTGTATTATCCTTGTAGTCAGCCGCTGGAGAGTCTGTTAGAGGGAATGGGAGGTGCCTTTCAATTTTGGAGGGAAAATTCCTCCTTTGTCTAGGAGCTTTTGACACACTATGGCCTAATGATGAAAAAAGCATTTATTTTGTATAACAAAGATTTAATTTTCAACCTAATCTCCTTTGTCAATGCACTTAATTCAGTTGTGAATATTAATCACACAGAACATCATAAAATGAAAATTGAAGATTAAAATTTAGTTAATTACTCCATCTTAAGCTGAGGAGAGTCTTTGTGGCGTAGTGGTTAACATGCTGAACTGCAACATCATAGTAAGAGTTTGAACCCCAGTTGCAGTATTATGTTCACTTACAGACTAATACCCTTAGGAAAGATATGAAACCGTTATCCTCCAAGCTATGGATTATATAGTAACACTACTGTTCTTCTATAAGGTTGGTTTTGGCATTAAATAACTCAGGAAGGTTGAAAACAAAACCATCTCAATCTACAGAAATTGATGCCCTTTAGTGTTTCACTACCTTTTTAACATCGATGTTGATATCTTTTCTTTTTTTAAAATTCTTTGTGTTGCTATGTATAAATCAATCTAAAGTATTTTTTGTCCAACATGGAATGAAATTATTAGTATCTGTAGATTTACATATTTCTATGATTTTGAATTGTCAACTGTTTAAGAGAATGGTGCTCATGAAATTTGTGAGCTATCAGATTCTTTGAATCTAGTAAATTGGTTACATATCTGGCAACAAGCTTTCAAGTAAGGAACAGTCTTATCTAAGACTATGATTCAGAATTCAGTGTCTTAATAATCAAAAGTATTGATCTTTTTAGATCAAAGCAAGCAGGAAATACAGTCAATATTGAAAAACAAGAATGGACTTCAGAATTATAAAAAAAATTAAATTAGGATAACTTGATTTTATCATTATTACTTAATAAAATATTAGATTATATTTTGTCACTGTTTTGTTGCTTGCATTAGTTGTACTTGTAAATTAAAACAAAATAAAACTAGCAGTATTTACTAGTATTAGGGCCGGTTTAGCTCAGTCGGTAGAGTGTTCAGCTAGGAATCACAAGGTTCTTGGTTCAATACCAACTCTAGACAACTTAGCGTATGAGTAGGACAGGGATCTGTGCGGTAAAGTGAGGAGCTGATGGTAGGTATGGTACTCCACCTCAGATGCTAAAATAATCTCCTTGGTCTAGCGTTAGTGAAAAGGGATAGACTCCTTCGCTGTTCGGTTGATACTGACAATAGGCCACTCTGCCAACTTTACTTACATATGTTGTAAGATGGTCATAATTAAAGATAAAGGACATAGTCACTTTTATTGAAGTTTAGGATAATTCATATTTAAAGGATGTTTTATTTGTTTTTATCATTTATTTACTCCCTTGTTTACACAGCATAATCATATAGAAGCTGGCTTCAGGTTAGTTCTGAGATTTGAAAACCCTTAAAAATTAATATTTGAATAAATATTTTATTTTATTTTCTAGATTTGATGCAGTAACATTTACCTAGATAATAAGTTTCTAAGCCTATTTTTTTCTTTTTATTTAGGCCAGGCAAAAATACCCTCTTAGTAGCCCAATATGTGGCTATGATAGAGAGGGTTTAAGTGCATATAGGGAAGGAGTCATCTACCTCTTATAATGATTACCAAGAGAGTAGTTTACCAATACTTCTTATAAAGTGAGTTTAAAACCTTTCCAGGCATGACTCCAACAAATCCTGAAAGTTTGGTTGACATTTGATAAAAAATGAGAACCTTAGGTGTACACACAGATTGACATTTGATGTATTATAAGATTATCAATACCATTTAAACTTATTTAATATAGGTATATACTGTGCATCTTATTTGTATGTTAGTGAGTTATTGGTGTACATCAAGTTATGTTGCCATTCTTTATGTACATAATCTTAAAGTTGCAGGTTTGTTGTTTTTTTTTTTTTTTTGTTTTTTCTCTTAGATGTTTTTTCTCTTTGATATGGATTGAGCGAATGGTAATATTTATTTTAAAGAATTTCAATTTATTTCCATTGAATCAGTTTGATTGAAACTATTCAGAAATTTAAAAGAAAGAATTCATTGATTAATAAGTTCACACTGAAAATTCCCTGATTTTTGGTTATTTTTTTGTTTATCAATATCGGCCACTGTATTCTTTAACATTTTTCTCACTGACTTGTGTAAACAGTAATTCGTTTTTAAGTGAAAATCTGTGCTCATTTTGTTGATACCTGTGTTAAGTTTTGAAAGAATTAGACCAAAAAAATTGAAGAAAAAAATCAGTTGATTAATTTGTTATTTATTATTGAAAATTACATTAAAAATCCCAGATTCCATTTCAAACTAACGATTTGGCAATTCCATCTGCGATTTTGTGATCATGGAAAATTGGTCCCCCTAAAAGTATGTTATGGATCCTTGTCATTCATAAAACTCCAACCCTGATTCAGTTTCAGATTTCTCACATACACTTTCAAGTTGACATCCAATATTTCACATTAATCCTCTTTTTTTTTTTTCATTATTCCATTAACTTTTAGTAAGCTTCCTGTTCCCAAAGCATGATATTTCCGCCTCCATGTTTTATTGGAAGGATACTTTGAGTGTGTGTTTATTTTATTTTATTTTTTATTTTAATCTTATTTTTTTATTGACAAATCTTTCTCCTCCTTATGCTTGAAAACTTCTAGTTTTATCTCATCTGACCATAGTATATATTCTCCCAGAATATGACAGGATTATTAATGTTCATTTTCAAATGCTAGATTATCTTTCAAATGATTAGCCTTTAGAAAAGTAATCTGATGAGGTTAACATTCTTCTTAGCTTGCTCTTTGTTGTGATCTCATAATAGTGTTATGTTCATATTGGCTGCTTCCAAATTATTCCTGCTAATATTTGAATTATTTTCCACAGTTCTTAGAAAGTTACATTTTGATCTGATCAGCAGTGTCTTCTTGCTACTATGCCATGGTTTATTTCTCTCTCTCTCTCTCTCTCTCTCTTGTAGGAAGAGATGATTTGTATTGAGATTTTATTTATCTATTTTACATGTCCTTGTAAGATGCACAGGAGGTTTTTTAACGTCTCTCTATCGATGACTAAACGGAGGTTGGAAATGGAATCTTTATAACATTAACAAAATACAATACTCACCAGCAGTGTGAAGAAAGATAAACCACTACTAGTGGTATAAGACTACCCAGTCAGTATAATACTTCTGTATTTATGAGGATTGGGACATACCCATTCATTTTCATAGGTAGGGTATATAACTCTCTCTCAAATCCTCTAGAAATGACATCTTGTCCACTGCTTGATTTATTGGCCTTGATAATCTTGATTCTACCTTCTAAACTATATTCAGATGTTTTAACCATTATCCAAATGTGTGGAGTTCTTACAGCAAAAATAATTCTATACTCTAAAATATGAATAAATACAGCATGATTGAAATCACCTCTGTATTTTCTCTGGAAATAAATATATTAATATTTATTTAATATTCATGATTTATGCATGAAAAATTGTTTTCCTGTTAATACAATTTTCAAGCCATTAATTTTGGACAATTTTGTGAGTTGTTAAATATAAATTCTACTAGAAAGTTCTTCACATATTCAACCTCCAAACATCTTAAGAATTATTCTTCATAAACGAAAAACTAACCTACCAATAATTTGTCATCTCTCTCTCTCTCCATCTCTCTCTCTCTCTCTCTCTCCATCTCTCTCCATCCATCTCTCTCTCTCCATCTCTCTCTCTATCTCTCTCTCTCCATCTCTCTCCTCTCTCTCTCTCTCTCTCTCTCTCTCTCTCTCTCTCTCTCTCTCTCTCTCTCTCTCTCTCTCTCTCTCTCTCTCTCTCTCTCTCTCTCTCTCTCTCTCTCTCTCTCTCTCTCTCTCTCTCTCTCTCTCTCTCTCTCTCTCTCTCTCTCTCTCTCTCTATATATGTTAATTTTATCTGGTTATGAACAAGAATTAATTTTCCTCTTGGTTTATACATTTATAAAAATGTAACTGGATCTTCATAATTTAGTCATTATTGGGAGAGATATTTGGATTATTAAACTCCTTCAATTGTTTTTGTTTTTGCTGATTCATCCTCATCTTCAGATGTACAATCCATAAAGAAAGAAAAGAGGGCCACTTTTTCTAGGAAATGTTAGTAAACAGAAGAAATACTGGCCAATCAAATCGGTTCATTCTTCGCACAACATATGCACTACAGGCAATTTAATTTTTTTTTTTTCTTATACATCAGAATACTCTTCAATTCTTATCTTGCAAGGAAAGAAATCCACACTGAGTTGTCTAAAATGTTTTTCTGAGATAATAGTATGTCACTTCCTATTAATTTTTGTTTCTTCCTCTGTTTCCTATTTATTGTTTGAACTTCATCTCTAAAACTGTGATCCTTTCTTCTGATCTGGTTTGCTATAGCAGAATTCTCAATTTCATCTTTGGAAATTGCTTTTCTTTTTTCTTTTCAATTGGACTTTTCAACACATGACCTATATTTATGAGGGACTAACTTTAGTAAGAAGATTGCACTATTGAAAAATCATTTTAATGTGATAATATCCACAAATCCATTGAATTCATCCAGTTGCACCTGTTACATATGGTCTGCTTATTGGGATTCAATTTCCATTTCCAGAAGTTAAATTGGATGAATTGATTTTACTTTAGAAGCTACTACTTATATATTTTAATTCTTCCTTCAAATTCCCAGGATTACTGCAGGTCTTTAATGTTGAAATCAATGAACTTTTTTTTTCTTTTCTTTTTTCTTAATACAGAAGGAAGAGATGATTTGTATTGATATTTTATTCCTTCATTTTAGATGTCCTTGTAACATGAACAGGAGGAGGTTTTAACACTTATATGTAAATAATAATGTATGGAGGTGCACATTGTGTAATGGTTATCCTCATTGGAAATGGAGTCTGTGACCCAAGTTCAATTCTTGGAAGAGACTGTTTACATTCTATATAGCGCTATTATGCTTGGGAAAGGTATCCATCCAGTTATTCTCTCTCCAGCTATGAGTAAATAGTATGGCAGACTCAGCTCATTAACTTTGGTATGGCAGCCAGTCTAGGAGAAGGGAAACCGAATTGAAACCTGTTAAACTGTGCTTAAGAAATTGACTGTATCACATCCTACTCATGTGGATGGACTGGTTATATATACACACACACACAGAATTGTATTTTAATTCTAACATCTCTTTTATGGTTAACAAAATGTGCATATAACTTTTCCTGCAAATATAAGGGACCAGCCATCCCTTGAAAGTCACTCAAAGGATAGCTCTATTCAAATGTGAAGTATAAAAGTCTGCTATAATAAATCATATCTAGTGGTTATGGTGGATGAGGATCAGACTATTTTCTCTCGGATGAAGTCAAGCAATAAAGACAAAGTATTAATGGAAGGTGATAGACTTGAAGAGGCATACATTAACCTGATGAGCAAATGTTTTATGTCAAACCAATGTGAATTTCATTGCTTAGCAGGGAAATAATTGGAGAGGATCCCAGCATATATATATATATATATATATATATATATATATATATATATATATATATATATATATATGGAATCATACTTATAAAATAAACTACTTATAAAGTCCCAATTGGACCTTTATCCTATACTAATTATATAAAAAAATTAATATATAGTTAATTTAGTAAATCATCTTGTAATAGATCTTTTGAAATAGTATCCCTACCCACCCCCATTTGATGAGTATTAGCTCAGGCTTATGAACTTGAGATTGAACAATTCCTTCAGATTTCATACCAATTAGTAAACATATTTATATTATTATATAAACTCTGCAGATATTGTTTAAATATCTTCTACAAAGCAAAGCTAAAATATCCATCACTCATTATGTTTTCTTAAAATAAAATATTCTTTATCAATTCAATGTGAGTAATCTCTCTGGCTAATATGCTGGTCTTCAACATGGTAGTGAGTTTGAACTGTAGCTGCACTATTGTGTTCACTTTCAGATTAATATCTTTGGGAAAGGTATGAACACCCTTCACCCCCAACCACCCCATCTATGGGTTAAATAGTACCAATAGGATGGCGTTGGCATTAAATGACCCACAAAGGTTGATATTAAACTAAGAAACCAAAGCATTAATTCAATTCCCTGCAGCAATGACAAGATTTATATCCCTTTCATTAAGTAAGACAATAAAATTAAATTTTGGTTACTGTTAGCCTCAACAAAGTTGTTAATAACTTTCCTCAAGTTTTATGTATTCCTGAATATTTTCTTTGTAATCAGGGCATTTTTTCATCATGCTAAATTGCCAAAGTTATAATTGATGAAAGTTTCATATTTGACCTTCTCCTCTTTGCATCACATTTGCCTTAAAGACTCAAAAGAACAGTCATTTTTTTTTTTTTATATTAAGTTTACGATAATTATTCATATTTAAAGGATTTTTTCTTTCTTTTTTTTCTAATTTATTTACTATTAATTTACTTGTTTACATCAAGTGTAAACATATGGGAGATAGCTTCAGGTATAAAATATTTTGAATGAATTTGCATTATTTGGACTATTGTCTTCATCTTTATCATTTTAAATGAATGTTTAATTTTATTTCCAGACTTTGAGAAAGTGTTTATAAGCCCCTCCCCCGTTATGCCGGACAATTTTTGACCTAAAATAGATTCCTTCTTAGTGGCCCAACATGTGTCTGTGACAGAGAGGGTTTAAGTGCATATAGGGAGGGAGAGTCATTTACCTCTTATAAAAATGGGGTAGATAGTAAGACATAAAGGATGAGAGAGATTCCACCTAAAAAACATTCTGAGTCAGATTTTCTTGTAGTTCAAAATCTTTCCAGGCATGACTCCAACAAAACCTGAAAGTTTTGACATTTGATCAAAAATTGTATCCTTTAAGAAACATTTTCTACATGATTATTTGTAAATTTCTCTAATGTTAATTTTTTTTAATTATTTTTATTAAAATTTATCCATACAAATAAACATCTGTCCCTTTTTATAATTTTTCATTCCAAAAATTAATTAATATGGTAATTGGTTCATTTTTTGTCATTGTTGAATTTTGTCATTTAGTACATAAGCTAATAAGTTGAATATATGATGGCATCAGTTTAAGTAAATGCAAAATATAAGATTAATTTGACTTTTACTTACAATGGCTTAGGTTCATAAAAGAAATTTTACTTTTTTTTGAAGCAGGATATACAGTTTTGCTATGTGTCCAGTAATTTTGTATCTAAACCAGAATGTAGACCCTGTGGTGTAATGGCTAATCTTCTGAACTGTGACATCATAGTAAGCAAGTTCAAACTCCAGACATGCTATTATGTTCATCTTCATTTTAATACCATTGGGAAAGGTATGAACTCCTTCATTCTTCCAGCTATGGGTTAAATAGTAACACTATCATTCTTCTACAAGGATAGCTTTGGCATTAAATAACCCACAACAGTTTATATGCCATTAAAAGAAAGAAACCTAACCAAACCCAGAATGTTATTTAAAAGAATTCAGAATACCAATGTAGATGTTTATTTTATTTTTTTAAAATGTGAATGAATGTGGCATTGAGTTAATTTTCAGATGATCAGTGATTATTTTTCTACTTTACAGTGTAATAAAAAGCTGAATTTAGCAAATGCAAAAGAACATGTTGTATTGAAATCTGAAATCCCCACTGTCACACTGACCATATCAAAGTGGTTAATATAGTCAAAGAATTGTGTATTTCTCAACTCCTGTATATAAACAAAAAGTCTTTTGTGTTCTACTATTTTCTTATTACAGTGACAACTAACATTGTTTATTTGCTCTTGTCTATGGGCTATCATTCTTTTTCTATAGTGTGGATTTACTTTTGTTGCTATTTCTTTCAACATTCTATAAATGAGTCTTAATCATTTGCACTGAGTTACTTAGTGTATGAATGTTCCCAATAGATGGCTTTAGTATCTTATTTTGCTTTTGTCCAATGATTTTCTTATTGTAAAATCATTATCTAATACATTTTTATAGTAAAATCCTTGTCTAATTATTGTCTTTTATTTAAAAACATAATCCAATGTATTTTTATAATAAAATTATTGTCCAATACATTTTCCTAGTATAATCATTGTCCAATGCATATTTATAGTAAAATCAATAACTATTATAGATAATTGTACATTGGTTTATTTTTTGAGGTTTTCATGAAATGCCAATGTTTTTTTTTTTGTTTTTCCTCTCATTTGGAAATTTTCAGTATTGCAAATTGTTCCTGAAATGTTATTTTATCTGAAATAGGAGACAAAACTTATCTTATCTAGCTCAGTAGTATAAATAGTTGAAGTGAATATTTAGATCTTTTCAGATGTGATATGCAACAATCATTAATATCTTGATATCTTTTCTTTCTAATAATGATACAAGTCTATATAAATTTTTAGGAGTCATAATTATAATTTAGATTTAAAACTTTTGCTTCAAATAAAGTTCAGCTGTAGTTTTGGCTTTCATGTCATAATTATTACTTTTGAGCTTCAGCTCCTATAATTTAGCTGTGGAACATGGGTTTCTATTCATAAATTTCTGGTTGCATGTCTTTTTGCAATTGCATATATCTAAGCAAAGGACTGTATCATTTTATTTTGATGTACAATATTTTTACCATGTAGATATATATCCATCGATAAACCATAGTAGATAAGGGAGCACTTATCCTAGATAAATAACAATACCTGATTCCAAGCACAGCACCTGAACAATAAAACTCCTCCTTCCAACAGGACTAAACCACAGTATAAAAGGCTTTACTGTTCGAACACCTTCACTTGGTTAGAACAATTGCATAGGTAAGAAACTGTCACTAACCAAGCACCATTGACTCTGTCCTCACTACTCTAACTTAGATCTAAATGCTCTATCCACGATATTGAACACTATTTACTTATTGTCAATATGGATGCTGTAATATGTATATATATTATTGATTTAGAATATTATTTTGAATTAACTTGTGATTAACCTGAAAGCAGATTTGTTAGTCTACATTGAGACATTCGTAACCCTATTTCTTAATCTATTGAACCACTCTTAAACTCAGATTTTAAGAGATTAAGAGGCTTATTTTTATGTAAAGAATATTGAAAATAACATTAAATCCTCTTTCTTGTCCTTTCTCTCTTTTTTAAGCTGAAATCAAATTATTTTTAATTACAAATTCTCTGAACTGTTCCAGAATAAATTGCAGATTAAGAAATCTTGCATATGAATCAAAGTACATATGACATGGTTTCAGGATTCTTAATGTTGGAATTTACCAAAAAATTAAAATTTTAACAGGTTGTATTTTAAATAGTTAATTTGTATAAAAACTGTTAAAGGATTGAGTTTGATTCTGTTTGTCATAAATCTTTAAAATACACAATGAAAGTAGATATTTACCCAACCATTCACTGTATATACATTGTTATTGAAATAGAATAGTCCAGAATAACAGGACTAAAAGATTCATGAAAAAACCAAAAAAATAGTTTAAGAATTGGAATTACATTAGACGGAACAATTTTTTCTCAAATTTGACTTTTCTGTGTTGAAGAATTGTTACAGTACAGGAGAGTTTAAAGATTTGTTTGTTTTTTTAGTATGTGCTTTGTGTGATAATTTGCGGAGCTGATGGTAGTTGTGGCACCCTACCTCAGATGCCAAAACAATCTCCTTGGTCTAGTGTTAGTGAAAAGGGGATAGACTCCCTCGCTGTCTGGCTGATACCAACTTTAGGCCAATGACTTACTTGTGTGATAATTCAAAGCTGTCCTACATATTTTATCATATACAAACTGATGAATATTATTTTTGCACATAACTGTATTATGGATGTTAACCATAGATGCATTTTTACATCAGTATCATTCAGTATTAACTGTTTAAACCTTGCCTGAAGATACAATCAATCAGCATTACAAAAATGTCTTATTTTTTTAGTATGTGAACAGATTTCATTGCTTTAACATTAAAAAAAATGTACATGCTGAATTTTAAAGTAAAAGATTATTACCTCATTATGAGCTTTTTTTTTTCTCTTTAAAAATTAAAAAAAAATATATATTTCAGTTAAAAAGAAGACTTATAAAATTTACAATTAAAAAAAAAATAGATTGTTAAATCCTTTGATACTATGAATCCTTTTACCCTAAGGTAAATTTAAAATAAATCTTGATATTAACTCTTGCCATAGATAGTATTTGTGAATATCATGTAAATGATTTCCTAATGTATTTCTAATTTTATGCATGATTTATTAAAAATTTATATAATTCATTTGCAATAAAAAAAACTTAAAAATTCTTAAGTTATTCTAATTCTAAGATACTTCCATTATCAATTTTTGATCAGTCTCTTATTGTTGCTTTTTTATTATAGAATCCATGAAAAATAAATTACCAGGAAATGAGATAAGGGTTTACTTTGTTAGATGATATTGACCTAGATTAATAAAAGAGTTGTCAAAAACTGATAAGGTTATGTAAATAGACAAAATATTTAAAAATAAACCAGGGACTTTTCTATTGTTTAATATATTGAACATGAAGGCGCATAATGGTTATCTTCATAGGAAATACTCAGTGATCAGTTCAAATCCCGGATGAGGCTGTTTGCATTTTATATAGTGCTAACACCCTTGGGAAAGGTATGCATCCAACTATACTCCCTCCAGCTATGGATAAATAGTAGGGCAGACTGGGCGCTTTAACTTTGGTTAGGCAACCAGTCTTGAAGAAGGAAAGCTCTGAATTCAAACCTGTTAAATTCCATTTAGAAAAAAAATTGACCATGTTTCCAATCCTGCTTGTGTGAAAGCATTAGTAAATATATAGAATATATTGAACATTTTTTTATATACATATATTTAGGAAATAAAAATACATTAATTAGCTATTCAAATTCAACCACTTTTGTTTTGGGTTAAAAAATTTCCATGGTGTTTATTAATGCATCCCATTTTCTCAATGTGTTCAAAGATGAAAAGTCAGTAGCAAAAATATATTGATTTTTTTTTTTTCAAATGCAACTGTCAAATATGAAAATGAGCTCTGATATAACTACACAGGTGATTTTAGATGATCAAAACTTCTGATCCTCAGCACCACTAGCAGGTTATATTGGTAAAAACTTTAGTATGTGAAATGTCTTATTTCAATTGAGAAATGTACACCATGTGAAATTAATTTAGCATTTATTTCCTTTTCCCCCCATTGGTAAAATTTGTTAATTATACCAATTCAGTATTTTCTAATCATTTGCCAAATCAGTGTAGTTTAAATTTGTTTTATATTTTTCTTACTTGATAAGTATTAAATCTATTTTAATTTACATTTTGGAAGCTTTGTTGTTTTTTCTTTTACTTTATAGTTGTCAAGTATGATTGATTGTGAAAAGAGCAAAATTGGAGCTTAAGTATGAATATAAATACAAACCATTCATTTATGCCTGAAATTGACAAATATATAAAATAAGTTAAAAAAAAAAAATACTTTGTTGAGTGGCCAATTGTCAGTATCTGCCGAACATTGAGGGAGTCTATCCCCCTTTTTGCTAGTGCTAGACCAGGGAGATTGTTTTTGCTAAGGTGGAGAGACTGTCCAGATCAGATTACCCAATCTGTGCTACTCATACGCTGAGTTGACGGGGAGTATCAAATCCAGAATCTTGCGATTCCAAGGCGGTTGCTCTACCAACTGAGCCAAACCAGCCCCTAAATATATAAAATAAAACTCAGTAAAATATACTCATCTTTCCTTGTTATTGTTGGGAATGAGTAAAAATTACCTTTTCTGTTCTTTTTGGAACTTTCTCCTCATTCTTTCTTTGTGTGTTGATGTTTGCTGATAAATCATTTTTCCCCTTTAAACTGTTAGTACATTATTATTCAGTTCATGGTGAAACAATTTAAATGAATAGAATTTATATTTTTCACTAATTATAACTGAACTCTAATAATTGTCCTTTGTAGTAAATGGGTTGCTTGCAGGAATTTTGTTCAGCAAATGGGTGTCTCGTTTGCAAGTTCAAATAGGGATATTCACCTTATCATTTAGATTGGCCTGTTGCTAGGTGACCTAGAATCAAATACCACTTGCTAGGTACCCACTGAAAATAACCAACCAAAATTCTTTATACATTATAGCAACTAGAAAAATTACTCATTAACCAGATAAACTTTTATGTCGTCTTTTTTAAAGTCTTAGCATTTACTGAGTAGAACACTATAATTAAATTGCTCTTTCAATGCCCTAAACAGTCAGCTCTAAACTGGGTTCTTCAATACTACTTAGCTACTCCGTATGACACTAATCACAGCTTGTTGTTTTTGTTATTATTATTATTAATTCTGTCTCAAGAAGCATTACCTGAGAAACTAGCCAGTTACAATTGCATTTATTATGATATAGAATTTTGAATTCCATTAATTAAGGTTTATGCCATTAGATGTAACACTACTAAGTAAATAGAATAGTTGAAAACTAAATTGAGGAAACAAAAAAAAAAGTACTTGTATCTATAAAAGTTAAACATGCCAGTTAAATCAAGATTTTTTTTCTGCAATAAAACCAAATATGTAAATAGAAAAGTAATTACCTATTATTGTGTAAATGAATGAAAATTGACAAATTTAAATCAAAGCTCTTAATCACATTATATTGTTTGAAAGATAATGGGCCAAACTTGAAACCTTATAAAATGGACTTACCTTTCTCATCATTCTAAAATCAATAAAATTAGTCTCATATACTGTATGAAATAATCTACTTGAAACCTAAATGTATTGTCTTTATTAAGTGAAGTAAAAGATTTAATTTTAAAGTTATCTTTAATTTACTACTTTTTTTATTTATATTGATACATTTTTAAATGTATGTAATATATATAAATAATCTATATTATATATTTATATTGCTGTCTTGTCTTTGGTGATAGTTTTTAACTTGGATCTAAAGAAGTAGTTGCATAAAATTTATTTTGATATTATATTTTATACTTTGTTAGTTTCTGTAACAATTAGATGTATATATTAAATCTTTGTTTTTAAATGAATAATAAAATAAAGAAGCAAAAATTAATTTTTCTATTTTCTGTGCAATAGAAATGAAGGTGCATGGTATAATGGTTATCATCATTGGAAATAGACTCTGTGACAGGAGTTCAAATCCAGGATGAAGCTGTTTGTATTTCATAAAACTCTGCTTAAAAAAATTGCCCATTGTCACATCCTGCTTGTTCGGAGGGGTTGATAAATACATACATGCAATAGAAATATACTTGGAATATCTGTGTGTGTGATATATATTAGTTGCAACCAAAATTAAGGAACAAAAATTAAAACTTTGATATCTCAAAAAATATGAGCCCAATTTTTCTGAACTTTTCACTAAATGTAGATAACTGGCAGTTCAGTTATGCTTTACAGGTTATTTGAAAGGATATCGAGAGAGCTATGATTCATTTAATTTTTTTAATTCAAATATCAAGTATCCAAAATTAAGGAAGAAAACAATTTGTTTTCATAAAGAATAATTGAACAAAATGCAAAAAATCTTATGAATATTTCGTGCTAAGACCCTTGTTATGAATTACTGCTGCACATCACTGTCCATGGGATTTAACTAAATTTCAACATTCGTCAACTGTAAATTTAGCCCATTCTTCCTGTAATTTTTCCCATAGATCTTCCATATTTGATGGATTCCTAGCAATGACATTTTGTCCTAAAGTCTTCCATAATTTTTTTATGGGATTCATGTCAGGACTTAGAGCTGGCCAATCCATAACATTTATTCCTTGGTTGTTCAGATAAGCAATGACATACTTTGCCTTCTGCCAGGGAGCATTATCCTGCATGACCACAGGATTTTCACACCCAGAATTTCATAGTATCAGTACATGTTCTTCTAGCAAATTCTTTTACATAGCAGCATTAACTCTGAGATAATGTATCCAGCAGACTTGAAAACATACAAAAAACCATCATACTGCCTCCACCAAACTTGACTGTCTTTTTAATGCACTTTGAACTTAATCCTTCGTCAATTTTTCATCTAACATAATGTTTTCCATCAGAACCAAATGCATTAAATTTACTTTCATCATTGAAAAATATGCTGGACCATCGTTTTTCTGACCACATGTATTTGCTTGCAAATTTCAGTCTTGGTGCCTTGTTTTTCTTTTCTTTTTTGCTTATGAAGAGTTTCTGTGGGCAATTTGCATAAAGCTCTATTTCTCGTAAACATCTAGACACAGTTTATCGAGGAACATTAATGTTATTTGAAATTTATTGTGAAATGTCTGCTACAGCTCAAATGGTCCTTCAGTGCTATGCACTGAATGAACCTGTCTTCTCTCAAAGTTTTTTTTCCTTGATCTATCCAACAATTTGGTCAATTGTGTGGTTTTCCTTTTGCAGTTTGACAACAACAGTTCTTAGAGACTTGTCAACTTTTTGATGGTTCACTATGTTAGAAAATGACATAGTGATTATAATCGCTTATCATAAATTCAGATAATATTCATTCTCACATATTTCAAGATTTGTTACTTAATTTTCAACACTTGATATTTGAATAAAAGATTAAATAAATCATAGCTCTCTCCATAATATTCCAAATAACCAGCAGATTTAAAGCACAAGTGAATTGCCAGTTATCTATATTTAGTGAAAAATTGAGATATCAAAGTTTTAATTTTTGTTCTTAATTTTGGTTGCTTGTGTGTGTGTGTGTGTGTGCGCGTCCTACATCCCTGATGCACAAAAATCTAAAAGGATGCAGTAAAATTGTATCCCTGCGTCACAGTGGTTTTCTTTTTTTCTTTACCATTTCAAGCTAACTGTAAATACATTTCGATAGTTTATTAGAAATGAATTACAAGGTAGGAGCAAGATGGCTTTAGTTGTTTCCCCAGATCATAAAGGAAAACCCTACAATTTATTAAGAGACTTTTGTTGGTCCCCATAAATTTTCCCGGGGACTCCTTCATAGCAAATATGTGCATCCCAGGACACACTAAAATAAGAGGCTATCAGCATCACTCTGTGTGTGTGTGTGTGTGTGTGTGTGTGTGTGTGTGTGTGTATCCTTGTTAAAACTTTAAGAACTATTAGAACTAAATTTCAAAATATTCTTTTTAACTCTATTTATAATATGAAAAAGATAAGTATGAAAACATTAAACCAGTTAGTGTATAAATCTTAGACATTATGTCTTTTTATAAAGACTTCTGTATAAAGTACATCTATACGTTGTATGTCATGTTTTACCCACTACCTGTCTATTTTAAATTTATAATATTTTAGCAATAATACAAGTGTTAAAGTATCTAAATCTTTTTTGTTTTACGTTAAAACTGATAATTTGTAGCCGCTTCTATATCAAAAAGTGAATTATGTACATGTGACATCACCAGCAGCTTGGTTTGTCATAGTACTGGTTATACGTGCATTAATTGTGACAGTCAAATACTCAACATGGCACCAGTTATGATCTCTCTTCCCCTGGGCCATTGCACACTTTCACTGTGATCACTTCACAGGTCAAAGAAATTTTGTCAGGTGTCCAATGTAATATTGCCATTTAACTCGCACAGTTTTTGATCTTGAAAGATTGATTTGGTCAAAGCCATGTTGAGGTGATGGATGGTGCTATAAGAAGTATTCAAAGAAAATGATTTTATTAATGAACAAAAGTCAAATCTTATTTTTGGTAAATTTCATACAGTTATTTATTTAAACTGGTTATAAAGTGTAGGTTGATTTCATGATTTCATTGGTTTAAGATTCTCTATCATCATCATGAATGAACCTTAACAGTCTGTCATCTAAAAATTGCTCTCAGGCATGAATATTAATGGACACAAATATATCCAAATTCTGTCATGGAAATTTCCACTCTGTCATCTGACCATCTAAATCCTGTGAAGCTAGTATTTGTCAATTTGTGCTATAGTATTGAAAAATGATTTTCTTTAATGTTATCTTTTTGTTTCTAATTTTATTTTGAAATTTGGCAGATCTCAAAATAGGTAACAGTTCTCTCCTGTATCAAATTCTCTTGGTGAGCCATGGTGATAAAACCTAAAGTCAAATATTGTTTCTTTTTATTGTGTCCTTTAGGTATATCAGAACATTTTTATTCCCCTTTTATCAACTCTGGACCCTAACAAAACTAAATTATATCTTTTTTTCCATCTTTCCTTTCAAAAGATTTCATTCTATAGAGAAAAATTACCTTGATTTTTTTTTTTTTTTTTTTTTTTTTCAATCAAAGCACTTTTAGATTGTCCTTATCACAATGGATCTACCAGGTTAGGTTCACTCTAACCAACTAGTAATTGTAGATTTTACTTGCCTGTAAAAATCCACATCAGTTATGCCATTCAAGATGACAAAAGAATAACTAAATGCATTTTTCTGACTTTAAGAAGTATATCTGTTTAAAGTTCACTTTAAAGGTATCCATATGGGCATAGAAATATATCAAATAACACTTGATTAAAAACTTTGTTACATGGCATTTTATAGATGATATATAATACAAAATTTTATGAAAAGAATAATCTTGCTGCATTAATTATTATATTAGAATTATGTTTAACATTTTTCTTGCATCAAGCCACCACTGTTTATACTAGCTGTTTTTAATCTTTTGTATTTTCCTACACTTATTTATTTTTTTCTTAAATAAAAGTTACTCAGAATCAAAGGTGTCAGATTTTATGACTACAGTATTGTTGTTGCTTTTGCAAAAGATATTTAAATTTTCTATTTACCATACAAATCAAAATGTAATAAAAATGGTTTATCCTGTTAAAATGATTAGCATGTTTGTCTTTCTCACTAGAAATCCCTAATGTTAGGAAAATGGGTGTGGGGATAAAAGTTGAATCCTGTCCAACAAGTTGTAAATATAAGCTTATCCAGAATAAGTAATTTGGGGTCAAGAACTTAATACAAATAAGTGCACAAAAATATTTATTTTGCTTGCCAATTCTATGGACAATACTTAGATGTATAGTAGGTTATAAGCATAAAATCAAGGTAAATTTTAAAGAAAAGACTCACTTCTCTCATTATTAATTATGCTACTACTTCCTTAAACTTTGGTTCTGTGAACTAAAGGTGATGTAACTTATAGAAATCTCTCTCACTCTCTCTTTGCCTTATCTGTTATTTTAGACTGATCTCTGTATTCAGGTTTTTATAATGCATTAGTGCATCCATTGATAAAACTAACACTGAACATTCAGTTAGGAAAGAAAAATAACTAACTTGCATGAACAATACACATATGAATATTTGATACATACAATATTTAATAACATATCCCAAACAGGTAAACTGTACATGTCAAGTCTCATTGAAAGCATCGGTTCTGCTAAATCACCAAAGTTAAACAGCAATGAGCTTGATCAATATCTAGATGGGTGACCATTTAAGCAATAGCAGGTACTGTAAAGAAAACGAATATCAGAATGACTTGATTTGGTATTAAATGACCTAAAAAGGGTTGATATACCATAATATAACTCCACCCCTGTAAATAATGTTCTATGAACAAAGTGTAAGAAGAGGTGCAAGAAACTGTTTTCATGGAGAGGTGCAATAGAATATCATGCTGAAGTTGGATACAAATTGTCTCTATTCTGGCCTATGAACAGAAATGAAGAATATGTCCTTTTCATTCCACAAATGAGGACTGAAAAGGATAGGTGTTGTTTGTTCCAAGAACAAGATTTAAGGGGCTGAATTACTATGTAACCAACTGAACACATGACATAGGAAGCCATGCCTACAATCCAAGGAAAGACAACTATTTTTGTCTCCCTACAATACATTTTGAGTCTTTGTTCAGTTGAATTTTAATTTTACTCTTTAAAAATAAGAAGAATACTTTCATAGCATAAAAACAATGTTTTATTGTATCGGTTAAAAACTAGTGGTTTCGTTTTTACTTCAAATTTCTATATGTGCATTTGGGATAAAGTCTATGCGCACCAATATTTGTTGATAATTTGCTATCTACTGCTTCAATACTGATGTACTAGCCTATATTAAGTTGACCAAGGAGCAAATGGAGATGACTATTTCTACTCTTACTAATGTGTTATCTTCATGCTCACTGCTTTTGCAAGTCACATTCTTTCTTGCTGAATCACAAGAAGTTTCTTTTATTTTTAACATAATCTTATTTACTTGTCAATTGATTTTCCCCATTTCTACCACATAACTGCAAGGTAAACTAAAATTAACCCAATGTAGTAACTGGTCTATTATGACTGTATACTAAAAGGTGAAAAACACAATCTTGGAAAATCTATTTGTGTTTTCTTGTCATTGGCTCATACTCCACTAACCCTCCCTCTCTCTCTCTCTCTCTCTCTCTCTCTCTCTCTCTCTCTCTCTCTCTCTCTCTCTTTGCTGTCTGGCATTCTTTGTAATCTTGGTACCAAAGTAAAGGGGATGCCAAATATCTGACATCATAAGGTCTCAAAAATAAGAGAAAAACATTTGCATATGATACCTTGCAACTCTGATTTCTTACACACTCAAATTGAATAATATTCAATATAGGATACTGGAACATCTTATTCTGTAAATAGTTCATCTGATCAATATGTTGCTGAAGAAGTTTCATTAAAGATATCAATGCTCGTATTCCTTAATTGTACAACTGTTATCATCTTGCAGCACCCTCTGGTTAAAAATGAAACCGTCCAAATCATCCAAGATGAAATGCAAAAATGTAAATCCTGATTATCTGGTGTTATCTGCCGAATTCTTATTTCTTATGAGTGTTGTCACCTCAGCTAAATAATGGACCAATCCATTTTTATTATAAAGGGAAGAAAAAGGACAGGAAAAATATAAGAAAGAAAGAGTAGGGGAATGATAGAGAGGGTGTGAGCATACAGAAGCAATAACACTAATCTGTTTTAAACGATGAAAAGAAAGAAAAAAGTGAGAGTTAAATCAAGATTATTATACTTTTTACATATTGAACTATTTAGCAATAGCTCTTAAGTAAATGTAATGATTAAATTACCATACTGTGGTATATCCACAGGTCCTACTAGTTAAAGATTATTCTCCACAACCTTACTTTATGATTATTCATCTGATTTTTTATATATATATATATGTATATATATTTCTAAAACTAGCACAATTTATTACATTTTAGAACATCTGAAGTTGCTTATATTGTCTTATATATAAAGAATATTAACACCTGTTCTTTCAGCAATACATTGAATATTTTCTCATTTTAAATAAGAAATTGTAATCGTAGATCCTGTTTAAACCTTAATAATATTAGAATAAATGGATATTTTCTTTTGGTATAAAGGAAATAAACCAGAATGATTTCCTTTGGTATATCAAGAATTCATTGTTTTGCTTATTTTCATACATGAAAATGTCTACTTAGAAGACGGAGTGGTCTCAACAATAGTTTTTCTATATCAATTTGTTGGATTTTACTGCATGTCAACCCTTGTTGGGTTATTTTATTATGAAGATGTTTTGCTTTATTCATTCTTGATGGGTATTCATAAATTTTTTTTTAAACACAATTTTTTAGACTCATTTTTTCTATTTAACTCATAGATGGGTACTACCACTCCGGGTCATAGTGGACCTGGGAGTAATGGTGATGAATGGGTACTCCACATTCCCCAGAGCTTCAGAATTGGAACCTCACTACTGCATGCAGTTTAATGTCATACCCAGGACACTAAGACCCTCAGCTACTGCCTTCTAACATATAGGATAAAAATAAGGTTGGTGGGGGGGTACCATAATGGCAATAGGGTCAGGACAATCATATAGGTGCTAGGGCTTGACATGACCAGCTGATTGATCAGAGGGGGGGCTCACCGACAACCCGTCTAGCCTAAGTAAAACCCAAAGTGGAGTGTTGCATGTTATGGACTGCTCAGCCAATAGGATTCCGTTCTGAACCATCACATGTGGCCCCATTGGAGGGATTTTATCCCTCTGCAGAGGTGCACTCTGTATATTCTACAGCCTCAGCCAACTGGGCAGAATTTGTATATGAATGGATCTTAATTTAAATTTTCTTTTTTTTTTTTTTTTAAAGAATAACCAATTTATGGGGAGGGGGGTCTCATGGTGTAGTTGCTAACGTACTGGACTGCAACATTGTTATAAGCAAATTTGAACTCTAGTCGCACTATTTTGTTCATTTTCAGACTAATACCCTTAAGAAAGGTATGAACCCCCTCATCTCCTCAGATATGGGTTAGATAGTACCACTACTGTTATTCTACAAGGATGGTTTTGGTATTAAATAACCCAGAAAGGTTGATATATTAAAGAAACCAAAACCAAACTAATTTATCTGATTTTTTTTTTTTAATTTTTTATTCAAGACAAGAAATTTAAAACTCTTAGCATTATATAGATTGTCAATTGGTGTTTGATTTAGAGCAATGGTTAACAAGCTAGTTTGGTAGATTATTAGTTTAATCCTTACAGGTGTTCTCTTGTGATTTTGTGCTACACTATACTCATTTCATTAAATACCTGTACAGATATTTAGCTTCAAAATAAATCACTCTTATCTCTACTTATAAAATCTATTTTGTTTTTTTTGTTTTGTTTTTTTAAATTAAAGTTGCATTAAAAGTTTTTCATTATAATTGAACAAACATGTACTAAGTTTAAGCTTATTATTTGTCATCTTTGGAAATCTACCAAGTTTTATAATCGGTCCTTTTCTATTTTATCTATTTTATCTTTTCAATGTATTGAATCTTTAGTATCCACCACTTTATACAATTCCCATGATCTAGTAGAAATCCACTTTAATGAAATAATTGTCTTTTAGCATTTCTTTTGCTACCATTATTTTACAAGGGAGATTGTTTTATGGAAACTGAGCTCATTATGGATGATTTGATAGGTAGAACCATGACTAATCTACAGAAAACAAACTACCTCAAACTTGCTGGTTTGCCATTACCATCTATTGTCCTTGCTGAATCTTTTTGTCAGTGGTGGAGGTTGACAGGCATCCTGCTCTCTTTATGTAGCATGCTTGTCCGGCCACTTTTCAACTTCTCTATACACTTTTACACAGTAGTGCACAGTCCCTGTGTTGTGCCAAAAGCCTCCAATGAATTTCAGCCTCTGACACTCCTCCCAACCAGAGAAACTGGGTCACTTTCTTGGTGCATACTGCTAGTAGACTGGCCATGTTTGCACTGTAAAGACAGCAAATGAAATGGCATGATCCAGTTCAAACTTCAAGCCCATGACCATAACAGTGCCAACTATAAGCACACATCCACAGAATGCAGTGTGACAAAAATAAAGATATGTTATGGCAAAAGTACAGATAATTTTTTTACTCTCTCTTGTACATTCAGATATTCTTTAAAGCATATTTTACACTTCTATAGATGTTATTTTTTATTAGTTTACATAAAATAATAAAACCTGCAAGCTTTGGGAAACCATGTAATGTTTTTTCCTTTCCAGTTTGATTAGATCAAATCTTTTTCATTGGCTCTTTAGAGCATTGACTCTTCTATTTTGGTATGGTAAATGTTAAAACTCTCCAATCTGGAAATGCCTAATTTCCTCTCTACGTTCTCTTCTATTTCCTTGAATTTCCTGGCCACAACTTTGTTCTTGTCCCTCACACTAAAGATATTTCATATCCATTTGAATATATTAAAAGCTGAGAAGGAATATTTGTAGCATTTCCTTTGTTTATATCCTGAAAAAGAAAATTTAATCTCTTAAGGAGTTTTCTGTTTTATGCATTATAAAATCCTTGAAAAGACTTAGAATTTGTATTTATTACATCTGCTGTTGTGACCGTTTAAAATAACGTGTATGACTAATATTCCTTCCTAATAGCAACCACATGTTTGTCCTGAACAAAACCACTCACTATTGACTTTCTGTTATTGAATATTATAGTCAGAACAGCAACATTTAAAGTTTATATGTTGGTTGTTATAGCATTCTCCAAACTCATTCATAAAAACAAGCCACTTTTTTTTTTGTCTTTATAAATCTACCAACATGATCATAGTTTTAATATTGTCATCAAGAAGAAATCTACACTATTTGTATTCTTGGGGAAAATATCCACAAATAAAGTAACTTTTTTTTTCCAAGACTAAATTCTACAGGTTACATTGTTTTGCAAAATCAACATGGCTAATCTTATCAATATTCTTGAAATTGTACACTCAATTTAAGACTTCTTAAACTATAACCAGGAAGTTGTTTTTTTTTTTTCTTCGACCTTTGGAAGCGAAACTGCACTCATCCAAAATTGATGCAGGCTCTTTCAAGAAGTATAAGATAAGCAAAAAAGAGCACTATATCATTAATAGAAGAAAATCACAGAATTATTTTGATATATGTGTGAAATTTTGATAATGCTTAAACGTCAGACATTTTTGTGAAAGTTTCAATTTTGGAAAAAAACAAAATTACAAGCTAGTATTAAAATGTAAACAAGACTTTTCTTTACATGCCGGACTAGCATTTTAAAAGAAAATGATGTAAAGAAGTATTCTATCTCTTGTATGTAATACAACATAGCAGGTATTTAAAAAGGTATTTTTGAGTTCAAAGTGATATTATTTATTTAAATTAATACTAATATATATATATATATATATATATATATATATATATATATATGCAGTATTAAAATGAAAAAGTTGAATAATCTTGTGGTAAACTTACAAAAAAAAAAAAACCCACTGATATCTGTACCTCTTATTCTGTAAATAATGGATTACAGCATACATACAATCTGAGTGCAGAATCAGAAAGAACATACAATTTTACATAAGAATGCCAAGTTTTATCAATTGCTCCAAAAATAAAATGAAGAAATTGCCGAATTTCTTGTTTTAAATTGGTCCATGTTTGACATATATTTTGGGCAAAATCATGTCCACTTTTGTACCTCCAATTTCAGGGCTTCAAATTCTCACAACTTTTGAACCATTGTAGATATTTGCATAATTCAAACAGTTCTGAACTCCATTTACAGAGCTCTATATAACTAATAGAGGGGTGAATGCGCCAAAGTGATATCACTGTTTCAATTGAACATAATGAAAAATGAATAAGAAAGTTAGTTAAATCAAGATTATTATACTTTTTACGTATTGAACTATTTAGCAATAGCTCTTAAGTAAACATATCAAACGTTGTAATAATTAAATTATCATAATTTGGTATATCCACTTTTCCTGCTAGTGATATATATTTCTAAAAAGTGGAGATGTTAATGCATAATTCTCATTTGCATCTGTTTTTAGTTTCTTCCAATATTAATAATTCCCCTTAAATTATTTCTGTTTGAATCTTTTTTTTCTTTTTTTATGCTTAATTATTGTTCTTTGTAGTGATTAGAAAATACCAAGTTACCTGTAAAACTGCATTATTGCTTCACCTACTTCTTTTTTGGTAATTATTTTCAATAAAGACTGCACTCTTGTAGGCAGATATTCTAAGACTCTTAGTTGAATGCACTAAACATATTTCATTAATGAGAGTAAGCTTCTCTGCAAGTCATTGTGCAGAATTAACATAAATTGCTTTCTTCATTATAATAAATATTTTGAAATATACTTTAGGTTATATATATATATATATATTTGCTGAGGCTCAAAATCCACCTGACACAACCAGTACATTGGGAAAAAAATCAAATGGCCAGCAGCCGTGGCAAGAAAGGCTTGGCATGAGTTTGACAGAGACATTTGTGAAATTCTCGAAACATCAGCAAATGGATTGGTGGATAAATGTATCTTAACAACATCTAAGATCGTTGTCAGTTACGCAGCAGAACGTTATGGATACGAGGAAAGGAAAAGTAGGGAGGCAGGCAAAGAAAACCGAAGAGAGGGAAAAATTAAAATCAGTCCTCTTCTTATCATTATTAATGAAGGGTTGACTTACCTAATCCTCTAAAGATCGTAATCTGTACTGAGAAAAGTGTTACTGTCCACATATCCCATTTAAATACAATGTACCGCACATTTGATTGGTTGTTGCTAACAACCAATGAGATGAGCAGGATTAGAGTTCTACAACCGTCAAAAAAAAAAAAAAGTCAAACGTCTTTTAGCGTCTATTGTTAGTAGTTGTATCAGAGTTTTAATCACCTGATAGGGTCAGCAAGGCGAGGGAAGTCTGATGTTGGAAGACCCGAAACTTCCCAATGAACCTTGCAGATTACATCCCTGATGACAACCACTAGTGCCCCAAATGTAGGAGCGTATATTTAAGGTGTGTATGTATATATATATATATATATATATAATCTCACAGCAAGGTGGCTGATGATGCAGTATAAAAAATCTTTTTTTTTAACTTGATGTAAACTTTTTTTTAACTGATGTCTCCTGCTGGTATTCTCCTTATGAAGAATATTCCAAAATCTCTTTATACCCCAACAATTCTTTTTCTTTTTGTGTTCTGTCACAAAATTCATAAAAACTCATTCCTTAGTGTCCCTATAAATATGCTTTGGCCCTTATTTAGGCTAGGATCCCTCCAATCAATCAGTTGGTCATGTCAAGCCTAGCACCTACAGGATGTTCCTACCCTATTGCCTTTTCTGGCAAGTTCCAACCCTTTTTATCATATGTGCTTGAAGATCTTAATGTCCTGGGTATGATGTTAAACTCTATCTGATGATGCGGTTCCAATTCCATTACTCCCAGATTCACTCTGACTCAGAGTTGTAGTACCTGTTAGGGTCCAATCTCTTGTTTAAATAGAAGAAATTAGTTTTTTTGTTTTAAATGTTTTTAAAAAATTGAGTACACATCAAGAATGAATAAAACAATATCTTTGGCATAAAATAACCCAACAAGGGTTGACATGCTGTAAAATACAACCAACCAACCTTATGTGTTGATTTCTTTATATCAAAGTAACCAGATTTGTTTTTTCTTTTTATTCAAAAAGAGAATTAAAAAAAGCACTATTTAGCCAACCCCCTCTACATAAGCAGGATGTGCCACACTGTCAATTTTTAAGCAAAGTTTAACAGGTTTGAATTCAGTTTTCCTTCTCTTGGACTGGTTGCTGTCTTAAGGTTAAGGAGCCTAGTCTGCCCTACTATTTACCCATAACCAGAGAGAGAATAATTGGATTTGTACCTTTCACTATGGTACTAGCTCTGTGAAATGCAAACAGCCTAGTTCAGTATTTGAATTAGTGTTGTCATGTCCATTTCCTGTGGGTGTAACCATTACACCACAAACACCTAAAAAACAAACATCATGTATGCCTGTTCAATATTTTGATTATGATATCTGATCTATGTCTGAAAGATATGTTCAGTTAATTTTAAACTATTGACTATGATCTTGAAGAAAATATTTCCCTTTGTGTATAACATACTATAATGTGTAGAGAAATAAGAGTGTAGCCTTTTTAGGGAATTAAGGGCAAAAACTGAAACTTGAAAAGGAAGATCCTAAAATCATTGCAATATCTACCCACAAATTTTTGTATGATTGATCAAATATTAGATTTTAAAAAAAAACAAAAACACTGAACATAATAAAACTAGAATATATTTATGCTAGTCTGTAGAATTTAAGGTATTTGAGTTTGTTAGTTATCCTTTCGAACCTCTTAACACTTCTACTTTAGTGCCAGTCATTTTGATCAAAAAGGGTGAAAGAATGTGGTGGGTGTTGAGAGAGAGAGAAAATAATGAAATAAAAAATCTATCACTAATTTTTTCAACAAAGTGATTAAACCTTACCTACTATTACTTCTGTGATATGTCAACATAAGAAAAATATTTAAAAAAAAAAGGATATCTTGCTGCAAAGGAAATATTAATCAGCATTTAACAAAGTTTTTAATTTTGTCTATTTAAAATCATTAGTTTTGCAATTTTTCATCATGCAAGTGAATGAATTGTCTTAAAAAATGATGTAACAAAAAAACTAGTGTGTAACTAACGCATTTACATTTCTGAAGAATTAAAACTGAGGAACTATTGACATCATTTGTTCAGATCACTCTAACATTCTCTTTGAGTTTCTTCTTATACAAATATAATTATTAGAAATTTTCATTAAATAAATTCATTTATTCTTAAAAATAATTAAAAATGTAATCAAGTCATTGATATTGACAAAAATAATACCCTACTCTTTGGATTTTATCTTTCATCTTTATAATCCAATTATATTTTTTCTGCTTCAAATATTAAAATTCTTAACATTGATGTTGATAATCATTAATTTGATAAAATGACCATAAAATCTTTCCTTAAGCTGTATTAGTTTTTTTTAATTATTATTTAAGCTTGACTGCTAAATTGTCTAATACTATTCTCACTAAAAATGTATTGTAATGCAAGTTAAACCATAACATATTTAATCATTATATGAAGTGGACCCATTAGCTCAGTCGGTAGAGTATTCGGCAATGAATTGCAAGGTTCCAGATTTGATAATGGTCCTCACCGATTCAACACACGAGTAGCACTGTTTGAGTAACCTGATCTGTGCTGTAAAGTATCTGGGAGCTGATAAGTGTACTGCTCCACCTCAGCAAAAACAATCTCCCTGGCCTAGCATTCGCTAAAAGGGGATAGACTCACTCGCTACTTGGTTGATACTGACAGTTGGCCACTCTGCATATTTTTTATTATGCAAAATTTGATTAAAATTAACTAATTTTATTTTGATTCAGATTTTATTGTAAGAAAAATGTCACCTTTTGATTACCAATTGAAGTTCTACTTTAGTGTTTATCAGATTCCTTACAAAGAATCTGGTTTAACCAAATACCTCTATATTTGTATTCATCCAACCTCTCCACTTGAGCAGGATGTGACACAAGGTCAATTTTTAAGTGAAGTTTGACAGGTTTGAATTAAATTTTTTTTCTCCTAGACTGGTTACCATACCATAGTTAAAGAAACCAATTTGCCCTACTTTTTATCCATAGTTGGAATAGTTGGATTCATACGTTTTCCAAGAGTGTTAATGCTGTGTGAATGCAAACAGCCACATTCAGAATGTGAACACTATTTGCAGTGTCCATGTCCTATGACCTCTATATAGATACTTTACTACAAATGGATTAGTCATTTTACCTATGTTTTTGGAAGCTTTCTTTATGTCCTGGATAGCAATTTAGATTTCACCCTGATTGCATTTGTTATGCTACTTTCTGGGAAATTTGATATATTTACTTGAATGAAATAGTATTGAAAATGTTCTAAAATTTACACCAATTTGGCCAGAGATCAAAAACTGTTGATATAGAAAAATTGTAAATCCTATGAATAAATTATGCTGTTCATCCCTTGTGAAATGAGATATATGTGGTATATATATTATTTATCTTTTTGTAATTATAATTATTTGAATATAACAAATTGAGAATATTTACATTTTTTTTTTTTAAATCCAGAAAATGGTGTGTTGAGTATTTCCATTTAGATATCATGTTATATGAATAAGGCTTTACATTTCTAACGTTAAGATTGTTTGACATGATGTAATTTAGAAGTCCCCAGTTAACTCAGTTGGTAGAGCATTGACCTAAGAATTGGAAGGTTCTGGGTTTGATACCAGTCCTCGCCAACTCAGCATATGTGTAGTATAACTTAGGTAATCTGATCTGTGTATTAAAGCATCAGGGAGCTGACAGCAGGTGTGTTGCTCCATCTTGGCAAAACAATCTCCCTTGTCTAGTGCTATTGCCCTGTCAGCTGGTGCTGTAAAATATGCTGATTGCACCTCTGCAGAGGGTTAAGACACCTCCTCCCCTAATGGGGCCACCTGTTGGCCATGGGTAGCAACCCTTGATGTTTGATGGAACCCCGGTGGCTGAGCAGTTCCTGACATGTAACACTCCACTTTGGCCCTCACTTAGGCTAGACAGGCAGTCGGAGAGGTCCCCTCTGGTCAATTGGCTGGTCACATCAAGACCTAGCACCTATATGATTGTCCTAATCCTATGCTCTTATGGCAAGCCCCAACCCTTTTTATCATATATGTGCTAGGAGACGGTGGCTAAGGTTCTTAATGTCCTGGGTATGACCTTAAACTCTATCTGATTGCGAAGTTCCAATTCTGGGGAATATGGAGTACACCTTCATCACAATTACTCCCAGGTCCACTCTGGCCATAGTGGTAATACCTGTTAGTGTCATATTAAAAATTAAATAAAGATTAAATAGATAAAAAATGAGCCTAAAAAATTGAGTTTGAAATAAATGTTGAATACCCATCAAGAATGAATAAAACAAAACATCTTCAGCATAAAATAACGCAACAAGGGGTTGACATGCCATAAAATCCAATCAACCAACCAATGTCTAGTGCTAGTGAAATAGGGATAGACTCCCTCACTGTTCATCTAATTCCGATAATTGGCCGCTTTGCAGACTTTACTTGCTTTTTTTTTTCTTCTTTCTTGCTATTCATTCATAGTCTCTATTTCAGAGAGAAAATTGTTTGCCTAATTATTTTTCTTCATATGATTGATAACTTTCTTTTTACCATAGAAATAATAACACTATACAGAATATCTGTTTATTTCTTTTATCAGTATGGCTGGCTTTTTGTGCATATCATTTCTTATTGAAGATTCTCTTCCTTCTTGTTAATTAAGTTTCTATATATCTTTCATGTTCCATATACTCTGATGGAAGGTTATGTATGTGTTTAAGAGCATTATTGCCTAATAAAATAAAAAAGAAGCTATTTGATTAGAATACCACATACAGGATATAGTGTGTAAGATTTCTTTATATAAAAGTATGTCATTTGGATTGGTGATTCAAGATTCAATATATATTTAATCACATATTTCAGATATGCAGATTAACCAGTCACTCATTAAGCAGAGGCTTTTTGCATTATTTTAATCAAGCAGATCAATGCCTGAGAGTATGTTAATGTTATTTAAATGACAGGTTGATAATGAGATGATTGAATGATTTGAAAGACTTCATTGGACAAGTCACTCAGGTGAAGGTTATTAGAGGATTGCTCATGTATTATAGTAATAGAGAATATTTCAAATTAAAGAATATATTATCAGCTTGTATTTTATTCAGTCATTACTTGTGTGGGGGCACAGGAAAAAGTGTGTATTTACCTAACCCCTCCAACATAGGCAGGATTTGACACAAGGTCATTTTTATAAGCAGATTTGAATAGTTTTCCTTCTAGGCTGGTTGTCTAACCAAAGCTAAAGAACCCTGCTATTTACACGTAACTGGGGGAAAACTGATTAGGTAAGAAGTAACTCTGCTATTTGTAATCATCTACAAGTTCATCATCAGTTCATGGATACCCATGACTCTCTTGCCACCTATCCCTATCAGTCATCACTCTTGGCAGGTCTTCTGCACGGCATCCAGAATTTGTACAGAGTTGATTGATGTAGGTTTTTGCTGGTCAGCCTACATTGTGTCCATATGTAGATGTCCACAGAACATGAGTTCATCCTTGCTTCACCAACAGTGTCCAGCATGTCTTGTTCATCTTACTTGAATGGTTTGTGTGATAAGAGATAAGTGGCCATACAACTGCTTTTTGTGGGGTGCTGCTTCCAAAATCTGTTCAAAACAGCATACAGCATCCTTGTGTAGTTCCCATCTAACTTTTTCTATAAGTGCTTTGTTAGTCCAAGTGGTGCAGCCATACAGTAGCACTGGCACAGCTACAGCTGGCAGAATTCTTGTTTTATCTTATCAGATTTCCATACGATCAATTTTTCTATAGCAGTCTATGCCTTCCTTATGCATATACTGACATTGCTTTCTGTAGATGAGATATTACTACTTAGTTATGTGAACTAGTCTATAAATTTTTTAGCTTCATACCAATTTGTGTATATTCATTACATGTTCTTCATAAATACAAGGTGTGTTGAAAAAGTATCAAAATTAAAGCTGTATTCACAAAGACAGAAGTTTAAAAAATGAACAAAATATTTTCTTTAAAATAATCCCCTTGGCTTTAAATCTACTTATTCTTGTGAGTTTTCCATTGGTGAAATCACCTCCTGAAACTCTTTTTGATATGAGGAATTGTCATTTCTTTTAATGCTCTCCACATCCTCAAATGAGATGATTTTTTTTTTTTAGTTTAAGAAACAAGAAAAAGTTGCGCAGAACAAACTTTAAAGATTCAATCGTAACACTTTTTAATCAAATTGTATGCTTTTTTTTTCTCTCTCAATAACTGGATCATTTTTTTTTTTTTTTTTCATTTTAAAATATTATCATACAGTTTTTATTATTTCAGGTACTTGTTGAATTTGATGGAAAAAGTTGGGAAAAACGAGAATGGATTAAAATTTATGAGATTTACCAAATATTTCTTGTGGAGTACACAGTTGTTTTGGTACCAAGAGAAGTTCCTAACAAATCACCTTATCAAGTCAATTGGCCTGCTTTGGTAAGTAAACATTTTCTTTCTTTGTTATTTAAGTCATTGATAAATTATTAGCTGTACCTGTAGAAATTTGACTTTTTAGAAGTTTTCTATTTCTTCTTTTGATACAAAATTTTGAAAACTTCCAAAATAAGTTCCATTAAATCATTCTATTAAGGCAGAAAAACATCAGATATAGTGTTATTTTCTCTCTCTCTCTCTCTCTCTCTCTCTCTCTCTCTCATTCCTTTCTCGCTCTTTCTCTTTTATTTCACAGTTAAAATGGAATGATCCATTATTTATCTGAGGTAAAGACAGCATAATATTTAAACACCCAATAAATTAAGTGTATACTAAGATGGTAAAAATGAATCCTAGAATCTGTTTACTTCCACAATAATTTACTTTATTTTTCATGCAATTAGGTAAATATTCTTTGAACTGTTTTTTGAGCTCAGTATAATTGCTACAACATGTACATAACAATCTAAGTCCTATTTCAATCCAATAAAAGCCATTACATTTAGTGCAAGAAATTTCTCCTGAAATAATTGTATTTGTAGATAGAATATAAATTCAGTTAAATTTTATTTATTTGTTAGATGAATTTTGTCATTTTTTTATTATTGATTTTGACTCATATATTTCATCTTAGTTTTTTGTTTTTTTTTTTTTTTTTGTTTTTTTTTGGGGGGGTTGCAATTCACTCTGGTCATTAATTCTATGACATTTAGAAACAAGAAAGAAAATCTTCTGGTGAGACTTGAGTTTACATCCTATTTTTCATTGGAGAAGTCTGGTTCTTTATATCATCTGCTTTATTATCTAATCTATGAGAGCAATGGTATGATAGAAGTTAAAATAACACCTATAAAGCCATTCAATATGCTCATCTTTAGTTGGTTGGTGCCATGTTTGTTATTGCTTTTTTACACACACATATATATTATTTTCACTAGTATTATCTTTTATTTTAATTCATCCAATTAATTTTTGCATTAGTCTTACTTGAAGTTTTTCCTTTGTTTCCAATATGCACTGTTTCTCAATTCTGTAGAAATAACAATCTGTGTGAATTGAAATTAAAAAATGGATAATACTAATAAAAATTAATGATAATGAAATTGAAGGAAAATGAAATATCTTAATTATTCAATGTTTGGAAACATTAATTTTGAGACATTTAAATTAAATTTATTTCTAATTTATTTTTTAATGCTAATTTGAAACAACATCAGGGTTATATTTAATGCTGTTTGTTAGCCAATTTTTGCATTAAAGTTTTTCTTTATTTATATCCTTAATTTTATAGGAATTCCATTTAACATGATATCCTCTATGTTTACAATGTTAAGAAAGCATTTAGATGTGCTATATTTTTCATTTTTCAGTGGTTATCTGATATTGGAGTTCAGTTCATAATTACCATTTCCTAATAGCATAAAAAGTTTTTTTTTTATTTACAGAGAAATGAATCAACATAAATTTAAACACATGATGAGTAGGCATTTTCATGAAAGCACATCATAACTGAAGAAATCATGCGGGAATGAACAAAATATTGATATTAAAAACTCAAAAGTGAACATATCCTCAGAAGATATCATTAGGGCTATTTAATTAAAGACTTGTAGAAAAACATCTTTAAAATCTTGAATTTTCATGGTCTTATGTAATTTACCATAATCTACTGCTAGTTTGGTTGTTAAAGAAGTGATTTTCTATGTTAAAAAGCTCTGGTGACAAATAATCTGATCAAGAGCAGATAATCAAAGTGCATTGTGGAGGTGCATGGTGTAATGGTTACTGTTGTAGGAAATGAACATGGTGAACAGTTCAAATTCTGGATAAGGCTGTTTGCATTTCTCACTGTGTTAATACCCTTGGGAAAGGTATCAATACAACTAAATAGTTGTAAATAGTAGGGCAGGCTGGGCTCTTTAAGCTTGGTTAGACAACCAGTCTAGAAGAAAAACTCTGAATTCAAACCTGTTAAACTCCTAAGAAATTGACCTTGTGTCACCAGGGTGGTATGTATATATATATGTATGTGTGTATATATATTAATGCTCTATATTTTACAAGAATAAGATAGCCCTTTTGGATTAACTACTTATGCTACTAAAATGTTTACATGATAGTAACCCTTTGATATATATATATATATATATATATATATATATATATATTGCATTGCTATCTGATGCTGTAGAAAATGAGTTAAAACTATCAAATGTCTAGTCCTGTGGAGACTATTTGAACTTTGACATTAACTGCAGATTCCAATTAAATTTGGATCTGTATTTATCACATGAGGTTTGGCATTATCCTGCTAGATATAAATGGGATAATTTTAACTTCCTCTTTTATAAAATGCTTCAATGTCTTTAGTTTTAGGAATTCCTTTTGGATAATTTTTTAATTTCTTTTGGCATGTCATGTAAATAGTATTTTAATGTTAAAATAGTAATATGGCTATCTTCTATATATGTCTTACATTGACCTTGTAGCAACCAGGACAAGGTGGGATTGACATAACTTTTATTATAAATTACTTCCTTTTACATACTATAATCTATGGGATTCTAATTTATCCAATCCAGTGTAACAATTGTGCGTTAAGGTTTTGTTGTGTAAAACTATTTCCTTCAATATGGACATGATCTATCATGTCATGAGAGTGGCCATCAAAAGGAACTTAATGGTGACAAAACTAATTTTTTACATTTATTTTCTTCACTAATAACAAGAGTTATTGAAGAATAATGTGAGGCTGGTTTAGCTTGGTTGGTAGAGCATCCACCATTGAATTGCAAGGTTCTGGATTTGATACTAGTATTTGCCAACTCAGCACATGAGTAGCACAGCTTGGGTTATCTGAGCTGTGCAGTAAAGCATCTGGGAACTGACAGTAGGTGTGGCACTTCACCTCAGCAAAATAATCTCTAGTCTAGCTCTATCAAAAAGGGGATAGGTTCCCTCACTATTTGGCTGATACGGACAATAGGCCACTCTGCAGATTTTACTACTATTGAAAAATTGTTTTAAATATTTTTCCTTTAAAGATTCAATGCATTGTAATTGTTGTTGTTATTTACTAATCTTTGCACACAGGCCTCAGTTTACTTACAGTAATCAATACATTATAGTTTTGAATATTGGTATTTCAGTCTTGGAAGACTATAAAAATGCCGATATTCAAAACTATAATGTATTGAGTATAAATAATAACTCTGATCATACCTCTTTGATTTAATTTTTCAAAAACCTTCAGTCTTCTCTTTTTCTTCCTCATTTACTCACTTTTAGAGTACTATCATTTAAAAATAGACTCTCAGTTCTTTTTCTATAAGATGTTCTTGTCCATAATTGGGAAATTGTAATATGATGTACTAAAAATTCTTTTGAAGCAACAGTTTTGGTGCCATGAATCAATTTTCCATTTTTAGAATGTAGTAACAAATCCTGTAAGACAACATTTCAAGTATCATTTGTCATATCAGGTTTTGCCTTACCTGTTCTTAAATTTCCAACTATGATTGATATTATCTGCTGAAATGTATAAATACAGCAGGAGCAATTTTGATAAATTTAAATTTTTGCTTACCTTTTGAATAATTCACTTTAGTCACTTTATTTAAAAATTAAACTACCATTAAGTTTGAACATTTCAATGCAAAGTTTTGCACTATTACATAAACAGAATTTCTGATTGTTGTCAATGATCATAAGAAAAATCTGCAAATGTAACAAGTATTATAGGATATAGATAATATTTAAGTGTATTCCATAGCTCTATTGATTCATTGTGTATTTGTGTCAAAGCATAAAATATAGAAAACCACAAGGTCTTTCAAAAAATGTCAACATTTCTGAGAGTTCCTTTATTATATTACTAGAAGTGGCTACCCAGCATCACCCCCCCCCAAAAAAAAAGATGGGGTGTAAAGGTTAGCAAGTTAGTCTTACAGATCCATTATTATTATTATGTATATTTTAATTTTTAGATACATTTGTGAATATAAATCAAATCTTTATCTGTGCACAAAAATCAAGAACCAGTGATATTTAATGTGAATATATATTTATTTTGTCATTAATTGTTGTATTTTCTTAGTTTCATCTGGACATACATACATACACATCAACTGCCCTTTATATATGTATAGATAGATAGATGATTTTTAAAGACTCCACTTGTTCATCATCCCTGACAACACATTATTGGAATCTTCCCCCAGGTGGACTCTGTAATATCAGTTCTGCTTTTCTAATATAGATACTCTCATAGAATTAATCACCTATAGAAGATTCCAAGAATGTATTAACAGGGATTGTGAATATGTGCAGACTGTTTGAAATTATATCAAGATACTTCCAAAATTCCCCTTTATGTTAAAACCAAAAGAAATTGGTCCTAAATTTAGAAAAAGTTCAAACTTTCAGTTAGCAGATATTTTAAAAGTAACTCGTGTAATTTCTTTTTTTTTTTTTTTTTTTTTTTTTTTCTCTTTGCCATTAAAATAATACAAATCTTTTTTGGAAATGACATAACAGAAGACAGCATAAAAAAATTGTTAGCACAAGAAATTCTTTGTTTAATACATTTTGAAAATATAAAAAGGATTTTGTAGTTAAGTACTTAAGATGCTATATTTTATAACCAAGCAAAGTTATTAGATATTATTATTCTAATCTCTTGAAAGAAGTTTTAACTGAAATCTGTTGATATTAGTATATAATATAAATTTGAATTTATCTTTGCAAGTATTTATTTTTGATTTTTCTTTTTTTTATCAAATCTTTATACCATTCAAATTTGTACCATTTTTAGTTTTTATATAAAATTGAAGAAAAAGATGTGTAGATTGTTAAATTTAGATCTGAAACTTGAAGGGAAATGCTTACTTTTGTATAAGATAATTAATGTTTAAGCTCCCTGATGTTAGATATACTGAGAAAGGAATTGTAAATTTCTTTTGCATCTTCAGAAGTTCAGGATATATATCTTAATGGTAATAATACTGCTGAGAAATAGGGATTTGTGGAGGTAAAAACTGTTAGGGAAGGATGATCAACTTTTCTTTTGGATGGATTCCAAGATAATTATAGCTGAGGGACATTTGGAAAAACAATATTCTATGCTTGCTAAAATTAAACTAAAGGGTTTAGAACCCACATTTTCTCATGGAAAACTATACTCTCCTTACAATGTGGTTCCACCGGAATTTACTAAAAAAATTTTTTTACATTAGAATAGTAGGAAGTGTGTGTGTGTGTGTGTGTGTGTATATATATATATATATTTTAGATGTCTGTTTATACGACCAAGCGCATATCCTTTTATAAAGTAAAATTGGTGGAGACTAGTAAAGTTAAATAAAATCTACACTCTTTGTCAGGGGATTAAAAAAAATTAACCCCTCATTTTCCATAAAAGCTAAATAAAAAAAATGTTAGGGTATAAATCAGTGATATATTATAAAATAAATTAAAAGATAAAATATAATAAAAAGCAAATACAAAAAAAACACAAACAAGAATGCTAATAAAAATAAATCTTTAAAACAAAAGTATATAAAGAATAAAAGATAATAAAACGAATATAGATAAGAGATTTATTTTTAACTTTTTAATCCTGGGCAATGCTGTGTAGTTCCACTAGTATATAATAAATAGCATTGTTTCAGTTTATATTGGTAACTAATGATTAACAAATAATTTTTTTTTAATTTAAGAAAATGTTATATTTACTCAATAAGATGAATTGAAAATACTGCCCACATAAATGTATTCATAATAAATGGTGTGTTTCATCAGTTTATTCTTGAACTTGAGTAACTATTTTCTTGATGATATTGGAGATTTAAAGTGTTTCTTGACAAGTTCATGCAAAAGTATCAAGATTGTATCATTGGGCCTTTTGTGACACTATAAACTCTTCTGTCCTTAGATGCACATGTTTAGGTGCAAAAATGCATATGCATGTAGGTGAGAGCTTATCTATATTGGTATGTATAAGTATAGGCAGTGTGTATGTATGTATTTGGATGTGTGTGCAGAGAGGATATTTAGTTGAGTAACTGCTCTCCAAGATTCAATATTAGCATTAGTATACGCAATGATACACTAACACTGAATAAATGAAAGACAAACTCATGTACACATAGAGGAACATTTAGTATATACATACAAAAAGTACTGAGAAGAATACACAAATGTGTCCCAGCAGACAAAATATGTACATATTGTTCTAGAAACAATCAGTATATGAAAGAGGGTACATAAACGGTAAAAATATCTTACTTGAATTTGATGGTCATTGCTATGTGGGCTTTGTTTCAATAATGAGGTGAGAAACAAAATCTCTACTGTTCATAGAACAGATAAAAAAGGCACATCTACTTTTCAAAGAACAGAAAAAAGTGACAGATGGATTCTTGGATTCTCATCTGACCATGAGCTGTCCAAAAAACCCCCTCCCCAAATCCAATGGCGATATTTATTGTCTCTTTACAATAGTATTAAGCTAGAAAACAAGTTGGGAGGTCAGCTAATCTTAAGATAGGTAGTAAAATAGAAAAAGTATTTCTTAAAGGGGCTCTGGTAAAAATCCAAATGACGTCTCCATCATCAGGAAACAATGGCTTTTGGTGTACTTGTCACAGTCTGTGGAAAAATCTGCCGCAAACAAAGGCATCTCCTTGTGTTGACCAGGATATGCATGCAGGGTTTGGGAACCACTTGTGAATTTTATATTCCCTTGTTACTCCTTCCATGAATTCACCAGTGATGAATTTGTTGGTTGATGCCAGCTCAAAAGACCTGGGGTGAATAACAGAACATATACCTAAGCAATTTTATTACTCATAGGTTGATTGCTTACCAAAATAGCACCAAAAAAGCTGTGGATATTTGAAAAAGCAAGAATATACACTCTTTGTGCGTAAGTATTTTTTAATGTAATGAAACATATTAAATTAGACTAATGAAATTACATAAGAACACACAAAAATATTACTTATTTTGATTATATTTTAATTGGTTTCTATATAAAACCATTCATAAGATTCAGAGAATAAAACAATAATATTAGATATCAATAACACCAAGTAATTATTTATTAAACCCATTTTGTTAAAACCAGTATGCAAATTAATCACTATATATTATATAAACCTTTAATTTCTTAGTGATATATAAGACACATTGCAGGATTTTAAATGCACTAATAACATGGTCTGTTTTGAAGCAAATCTAAGTCAGATTTTCATAGACATTGTTTAAATATTAATAATTTTGACTGAATTAAATACTCATTGATAAAGTTAGGCAATTGCTGGGTGTATCATGACTTAAGCAGTGTTCTAGGGTTCTCTATTGTTTCAAGTGATTAACTCATCTCCAGATATTTAATGAAATAATAATTATGAGTTATTCATATATGTGCTTGTATTTCAGTTGATCAATAATAGTATTAAACATGATAGAAGTGGGCATGGCAGATTCAGTCAATCATTTATACAGACAATTTTTCAAGTCATACTGACTTCAATATACAAATAAATTTGTAATTTATATCAAATGATCAATAACACTAAAATTTGGCCTGGATCTTTTTATAAAGATTTCTACTTTTTAAATAATTGCAGCTTTAAAAAAAAAAAAAGATTCAAATTATAAATTTTTATTAAAGCATTACAGGAAAAGATTCACATGCATCCAATGCCTGACATCAATAGCAGTTACTATTGATATTTGATAAATTATCAATAAGAACAACAAATGTTTTACCTCTGCTATTGAATTTCATCAAATGTATTTTTAGTTTTCATTCAGGTGGTGGTGGTGGTGGTCGTCGTCGTCGTCTTTATTAGAAAAGTTTATAGGACAAATCTTTTGTTGTTCTTTACCTAATTATCAGATAAATGGGTAAAACTTATTAAATGTTATTGTGAATTATACTAACTATACTTAAAACATTTAACCACTCTGTTGACAGACTTTAGAAAATACTGACTGTATTCTCTGGAAAAGGATAAGATTCCCTTCAAAAATAGGGTATCCAAAGAGTATGACACTAAACTGCATTTGGTGGTGAGGCTCCAGTTCTTCTGAAGAGTATGGAGTCACCTCTTCATTGCAATTACTCTCAGGTCCACTCTGACTAGAAGTGGTAGTACCTGTTAGAGTTCCATCTATGGTTCAAATAGATATTTGAAAATTATATATTAGATTGGAATACTTGATACCATATAACGGTAAATTATTTGTATTGAGAATAGTTTCTTGAAGCTATAATTATTTATTAAGGATTATGATTATTAGTTACTTGGAGCCATATAACTGAAAACAAATGATTGTTAAATAAATTACTTGAAATCATATTGTGTATAAATTAATATTGGATACTTGAAATCCTACAACTGTGTACAACAAAAAATCTTAAACTATACAAAAAATGTGAATATTTGCGTTTCCCAAACCTCGAGGCATAAAATAACCCTAGACAGGTTGACATGCTGTTAAAACCAACCCATCAATTTAATTGGTATTTTATTCTTGCAAACATCAAATTGAAAAAGTTATTTGATCACTCTAAACACAAATTCCATGATGGTGTAATGGTTAGCAAACTATTCTTGCAAATCCATTACTACTGAATAGCAAGTTCAGTTCTCACTGGATGCCCCATACTTATAACTTTGTGTCACATTTTATCCATAGCAAACAGGTTGGATAATAAGGTACCCATGATGTAATGGTTATCATAAAAAATGGACATGGTGACACAAGTTCAAATCCTGGACGAGGCTATTTGCATTTAACATTGCACTAATACCATTGGGAAAGATATACATCTAACTATTCTCCCTCCAACTATGTGTAAATAGTAGAGCAAACTGGGCTCTTTAACCTTGGTATTACAGGTGGTCTAGGAGAAGGAAAGCTCTGAATTCAAACCTGTTAAACTCTACTTAAAAATTGACCTTGTGTCACATCCTGCTTGTATGGGGGAGTCGGGTATATACATATAATCACAAATCCCATTGTTTCATCATTGGACTTCATTTGTGAAAAAGGATAATGATTAATTATATTACTTTCATGGTTTCCTTACTTAAAACCTGATCAATGTTCTGAATTGCTGGATTATTTTTTATGCTATTTTCTATGTTTAAAAATATATATTTCATACATACATACATTGCATTTTTATTGTATTGAAGACAATAATAGAGTGCTCAAATCAGTAATTATTTTTATCCTTACAGACTTTTGTAAAGGTTAAGGAAATTGTCAGTTTTAGTTCTCTAATCATAAAGCTATATATATATATATATATATATATATATATATATATATATATATATCTCATTGTGAAATAAGTTAATATTGTCTTGTTTATTGATCTATTCAAGGAACCAGTATATCAATTTTTAAATTAAATCATTCATATATTATTTGAAAGGATTCACTATATACCATAATCTACTTATATACTTATATTATAACATCATATTATTGTTAGAAAATAATCTTGTGATTTCTAAAGGAGTTATAATGCATTGCATGATGTTTAGTTTTATTGCTAAGATGGAATTATACTTTTTTTTTTTTTTTTTTTTTTTTTTTTTTTTTTTTTTTTTTTAGAAATTTTGAAAACATTTCTCAAACTTTAAAGTTTTCATGAAATTTGAATGCTTTTTTTCTCGAATATTTCATTACCTAAAACAAAGATTTTGAAGTGGATTTCTCTTGAGAATTGTCTGTTTTTCTATGTGTTTATTTTTAAAAACACATAGATTTAGAAGATCAGAATCTTACACTCCTCAATAGTTAATATTTTTTGATTTCATAATTTTATTAAAATTCAGTTAATTCTCATGATATTTGGGATTACCCAACATGAATTGTGTATTTTCATTCCTAAGTTTCAAATGTAAGGGACATAACTCCGATTTAATTATTTCACAAGTTTTTTATTATTTTTTAATATACAAATTGTGCATTATCTAAGACATGAGTGGTTATGCTATATCCAATTATTCACAGTACTTATTTACTAAAATTTTAAGAGTGGTTTTGTGTAAAATAAATGTGTAGCTATTGTATTACAAGTAAATCCAGATTGGATGGTTTAGGCTCACTAAGGGTTTTTGTAAAAAAATTTATTTCTTTTTTTCCTGATTTCCTTTCTATCATATCACATTAAACAGGAATGAAAACAATGTTTTGACATTCTTCATTGATTTTAAACTTTCATCCTTTATAGAAGTTCAGTGTCATATTCCTAAACAAATAATTGCTTCTTATCCTCAGTCATTGTTATAACTATCAATATGCCAAAAGTACAGATATAATTTTATAAGTAATCTGATCAGTTGAAAATATAGAATACTGTAGCTTTGATCTCTATGATTGTCAATAAAATTCAAATAGATGACATAGTAAGTTTTAACTTTTTGTATTGAAGATTAATAGAATGACCATATTGAACAATCCTCTTTTGTTAAAAGAGGTAGATTTATTATTGGAAGTTCAGTTAATCCTATAAACTCTAGCTTAAAATCCTTCGGTTAGGAGATTCCCCAATATATACTGATGGGCAATAAAATTGCAACATGCTGAATATGTTTTAATTGACTCAAGATTAAATGTACAGTTAATATAGCTGGATTACAGTAAATGATCATGTATATAAATCAATATGTAGACAGGTTCTAAAATAAGAGTTGTATCAAAAATACTCAGAATCTATACATATACTGTACACCTGGTCAAAATCTGCATTGTTTTTCAGGGTATTGCAATTTTATTTTTTATCTGTATATATAACTCTGGGTGTCCCATACTTCTGGCTTTGTGCCACCAGGGCTGTGGAGTTGGAAACAGTTAAGAGGTCATTGGAGTCTTAAGTTGTTAAAACTATACTAACTCCAGTTGAATTTACACCTTATATGGCTCTAGTTTAGTCTGTAAAGTTGTACACACTCTTTATAAATAGATTATAAAAAATCATGGTTTTGTATTCATTTATAGACCATGATAATTTAATTACATAAAGAGGAGTCAAAGGTTCTAAAAATAGGAGTCAGTCAGTCAAAGGTTTTGTGTTCAAACTCCACAGCCCTGTGTACCACAACTGAGCTAAGCTTAGTAAATAACTATAATTATTTCATAATTTATTAGGTTGATTTAAAAGTTCCAGCATTTTTGGACAAAATCTTTTAATCTTAGAAATTCATAGTAACATCATTCAGTTCTTTGTGTTTTTCCTCTTTTTTTATTGACTTTGTGTAGAGTATGAATATATGAATTTGTAGCCAACATAGTTTTAAAGGGCATATTTTTTTCAATCCACTACATAAAAAATGTTTTCTTTTTGTGTTCAGTTTTATTATTTTCTTACTATATTGACAAGTGGCATTTTTGTTCTTGTCTATAGACTTTTGACCTTTTCTTGTGAATTTACTTTTGTTACCATTTCTTTCAACATTCTATAAATGAGTCTTAATCATTTGCACTGAGTTCTTAATAGATGACTTTAGTATTTTATTTTGCTTTTGTTAGTGTAATACTAATACTGGTTTCTAATTTTTTTAGCCTTAAACTTTAGAAATTATAAATTGTCTTTTTTAGTTGAATATCTTTACAGAACTGAAACAAATGATAGTTAAGTGGGTTTGGTTAGTTTCTTTGTTTAATGGCATATCAACCTTTGTGGGTTATTTAATGCCAAAGTTATCCTTGTAGAAGAACAGTAGTGGTACTATTTAGCCCACAGCTTGGGGGTGAGGAGGTTCATGCCATTCCTAAGGGTATTAGTTTGAAAGTGAACGTAATAGCGTGACTGTAGTTTGAACTCGCTTACTATGATATTGCAGTCCAGCACATTAGTCATTACACCATGAGGAATTCCCCCCCCCCTTTAAGTGGGTTTGTTGATATATTCAAAATCCTTGAAATTCGTTAGGATTTGCTATAATTTTGACATCTACTTTTAAAATAAGAATTCTGTGAAAAATAAATTAGTTTTCATACCAATAACTTTGATAGATAATTGAATTTATTTTTCTATTTCTCACAAACATTTTTTAACTCTAAATATTTATTACTTTTATTCTCATTAAAGTATTTTCTCTGCTTTTCTATTGTTTCTTATATCACCTTTCAGTTAGATCTTGTTTTCTATCATAAAAAAAACAATTCCAGGTTTTATATGATGAATTTTTTGTGGAATTTTTCAATACCTTCAATATATCTGAACTATTTTCTAGGCAAGATGAGTTGCATGAAGTAAAATAAGTGATAATTTAAAAAGTGATAGATCTGGAGAATAAACCATCTGTGGAAGAATTTGCTAGACCCCCTTGATCATTTGTTACATCGTATTTGCAACATGAAGATTAAAAATAACATACAGTAAAGTCAACAATACATTCTTGTTCAAAAAAAAAATCTCTTCTGCTTTAATGCATGATTCAAATAAGTTTAAGAATTCCTTGCAAATTTTTTTCTGCAAGTTGACATGTTTGGGCTATATTTTCTTTCAAAGGTTCCACCAAATCATATTTTCATGTCCTGAATTCTTCAAGAGTATTCTGTCTTTGCAAACCATTCTGACACATGCTTGTTTCAACTACATCATTACAATAGGCTTCAGTGAGCTCTTGTCTAGGTTTTCCTCTTTTCTTTTTTTTTTTTTTTTTTTCCCCAAATATGAAACGAGGGGGTTATCAAATCTTTGCAAACAAACCGTAAATAATGTGCACACACAAGCTATATAGTGCTAAGTAAACTCCAAAGATTTTTCTTACATTCTGTAAAAGATAATGCTAAGAACTTTTGCATGAAGCTAATAATTTTCTCAATACATTAAATGTACAAATCAAGTAATAAAATGCAAATCTGTTTCAAACTGATTTTTTTTCTATTATTATTATTATATACATGAACTGTACTTTTCTTATTCTTAAATGTAAATTTTGTTTAATTCTGTTACAATTAGGTAACTCAAGATTTTTTTTCTAATCATAGAAATGTTCATATTCCTGAAATAGTTTTTCATAATTTTTTTTTTTTAATAGGCATGAGCCTTTCAAATTAGCCTTGTCTTATCCTAGAGTACTTGCCAAGGAATCGCAAGATTCCTGGTTTGATACTAGCCCTCACCAACTCAGCGTATGAGTAGCATATTGATCTGTGCAGTAAAGTGAGGAGCTGATGGTAGGTTTGGCATTCCACCTCAGGTGCAAAAACAATCTCTTTGGTCTAGCACTCGTGAAAAGTGGATAGAATCTCTTGCTGTCTGGCTGTTACCAACATTAGGCCACCCTTTCGACTTTACTAATAAAAATCTTGACAGTGTATAAAAGTTTGAATGTGTTTGCATCAGGAGTGTAAAAAATGATAACTGGATGTTCTTATATTTAATAGTAAAAATATAAGATTTAGGCTGTGTTATATTTTTATCACTGATTACTAATTAATTTTGTATGTGTATACTATTATCTTTTTAAAAATTTTATTGCAAAATGAATTTCTTTTTTTAATATCACTGTTTAAGAAAAAAACAACTTTTAATCATGAAAAGTTAACTGTTGTTTGAATTTTTGAAATTAAGTATTGTTTTAAACAATGGAGACCTCTTCACAATGGATAGTAAGCTTCTCAAATTAGTAGACCCGTTCATATATCTAAGTAGTAATATATCATATACAGAATGCGATGTTAATATATGCATAGGAAAAGCATCAACTCCTTTATCAATAATTTGGAAATCTGATCTCTCTGATATAAAGTGAAAACTCTTCCAAGCTGTAGCTGTGTCAGTGCTACTGTTTGGCTGCACCACTTGGACCCTAGCAAAAAGACTAGATAGGAACTATACAAGAATGTTGCATGCTGTTTTGAACAAATCTTAGAAACAGCACCCCACAAAAAAATCAGCTGTACTGCCACTTACTATCACACAACCCATCCTAGTATGATGAACAAGCCCAGCTGGAGAAGCAAGGAAGAACTCATAACTAATGTTCTCTTGGACAACTACACCTGGACACACCAGTGTAGGCTGACCAGCAAAAACCTACAACAATCAGCTCTGTGCAGATTCTGGATGCTGTGCAAGAAGACCTACCAAGGACGATGACTGATAGAGGCAGGTGGTGATAGAATCATGGGTATCCCTGCTGTCAGCATGACTTTATTTTACAAGGGAACTATTTTCTTTCTAATTCCTTGAAAATAGATGGTATGGGGTTCCAGTTTTGCTTGTAATTTCTCCCATTAGCAAAATATTTCGATACCCAATCCTGAAGATTACCAGCTGCAAAATACACTTGAAAAAACCAGAATGACCTTAACCAAAACATAGGGCATGCCTACAAAGTCAGAAACACAGCTCTCATGACTTTCCGAAACATTTTTTCATACTCGGTCCCTGAAGCATGGGAAAAAAAACTACCTGCATCAGTTGTTAGCTGCCGAGACACTGCATCCTTCAAAACCTCCATACTTCCTGTAATTTGGCAACACCATACCTGATATCCCCCTACACACATACACATATAATATATATATATATATATATATATATATATATATATAATGACTATGCACTGTTCATTTTCCTGCCATTTGTACATTATTCTATGTATACATGCACCTTTTTGATAAATTATAGTACACTTGAGCACTGTACGCAATACTTTATTATCATAATAAAAACAGAAACAAAAGTGAAGATATTGGTCTGAGAAATGTGTGGAATAATGAAGTTTGGTATAATTAGTATTGAAATAATTTGTAATAAGATTTCAGTTGAGATATTTAATTATTTGCTGTTACCATAAGGTGACACTTAATCTTGATAACTTTAACTTTTTTGGTAGTAAAGGTTTATCCTATTTATATTTATACGGGGTTGTTTTGTCAAATAGACAAATTGCTTGAGATTCTGAAATTATTTTATTGTTCCATCTTTATTCTTTTATCCCAATATTTTGGCAGATATTCTTTGGCCTTCAAGAATAGTCAGCCTGTATTTCTTTTTACCTTCTCACCAAGAATAAAACATAGTTCATAGATATAAGTTGTAGTGAGAGATCAAATAAATCACCTCATGAGGATAAGTGGAATGAACAGTACTGCCCAGTACATAGATTGAACTCTCAGCCTCCCAGTTATGAGTAATGTCTCTTAGTAAGCATCCTATCGTCCCAGTTGGTTAGAATGATTTGGCCAGTGAAGAGAGATAAAAGCCGAATTAGTTTCTCTCGAGGGTGGGGGGGAGTACTTTGTGTTCAGCTAGGGGAGAACCTTTGCCAGTTGATTACTACTTTTATGTCAGTTAGGCAAGACCTTTGGGATGTGATATTGCAGATTTTGTTCTGACTTTTGAAGTTGGGAAAAACGATTACTCAAATTCATTTCCATTCATCATAAGTATTACAATTTCTTGGGTTTGTAAGAGAATTTTTGAAACTGACTAGATAGATGAAAAATATACTGGCCTGAAAAATGTATGGAATAATAATAAAATTTTAAAAATAACTCATTAAAAAAAATTAAATGGCCTTCTTAACTGGAATATCCAGGAAACTGCATTTTGAAACATCTAGTTCCACATTCTATTTACGTATATAGTTCCTCCTTTCACCACTTCCTACATCCTTACAGCTTGGTTCTTTGTCTGTTATTTTGACCTCATTCCAGAACACAGATGAGTCTGAATTATTTGTAAAGATAAAGAAACCCCCTTTCTTTTTTTTTTTTTTTTTTACTTTTTTTTCTTTTTTTCAAATTGAGTTCTGAGATAAAGATTAATGTCAATTAGTCTTCTTTGTCATTTGGGCTATCTTACACTTTGAGAAGTATTTGAATAAAAAAAAAGTATTAGATTAGCTAGTTTTACCATTTGTGTGAGTTGCTTGGATTTTCAAAAAAATTTTGTTTCCATTGTATTATCTGTCTATACAATCAATTCCTGCTTAAGAACAAAGATTGTCTATATATATGACAAATGTTTCTTGGATTATTGAACCTTTTATCTTGATTTTTTTTTTATTCTATTCAATTTTTGACTAATCGTCTATAACAAATAGTTGATTTTTGTTTATTCCTAATTTTTCTACTGATGATTCTGGCTTATGTTTTCAGTTTTATGGATGAAAACTTTTATTGTAAAAAAAAAAAAATTATAAAAAGGAACTGAATTGATATAAGTAATTCCTGGCTTTGTGCCAACAATGCCAGGGACTAGTGAAGGTATTTTATATAATTTCATAGTTACACTTAATATCCTTGTATAAATGTGTTTTATTAGTTCATATATTAATTTTTGAGAATCTGTAACTTAGTCTCTGTCAATGTTTCATTTAGTTTTGATTGCTTCCTTAATTCTTTACAAATCCAGGAAATATCTTTGGCTTTAAAAACCATATTCATAGACACAAGGTCTTGCAAAATTGTATGAGTTGAGATAAAAAAATAAAAAAAAGTTTAGACTGAAGTTTATTTTATTTATTCATATATTTAATTTAAATGAAATCATGTTTGCAGCTGAGAAATGTATACAGAAAATGTCTAGGCTAATTGGGGCCAATTTTTTTTTTAAAATCATGAAACCCGTCTTGATTATTTTGATCAGCATTTTTTGGCCAAACATAATTGTGCAATGCCCACCATACTCATCATACCTAGCTGTTGCCTTTTTATTCTTTTCTAAACTGAAAATTCATCTCAAGGGTGAAAGATTTGAATGTGCTTAAAAGTTTGAGATGCTTCAACCAAAGGAATACTCACTGGAATAAGACGTGATGAATGCCAAAGGCACTATTTTAATTGTGCCATGCCCTCATACTCACCGGACCTAGTTGACTTTTTTCTTCCTAAACTGAAAATTCAGACATAAAATGAAGACATTAAAAGAAATACAACAGCTCAGCTTCACACCATATTTCAAGTTTCAGAAGTGTTTCAATCAATGGAAAACTCACCAAGAGAATTATATTGAGGAAATGTAACATTTCATTCATTGTTGATTTGTCTTTGTAAATACAGCTTCAGTCTCAACACATCTAGTATTTCTTTATTTATTCAATTCAGCATGCTTGTAAAACCAGTAATGGCTAGCCATTTCAAATTTCAGTATTATAATACTTAAGATTATAGCATATGGCTAATTCTCATTCCAGTTTAATTACATAAAAACACAATATAAAATAGATTGGTATTTAATTTCTCTATAAAATACTTATAAAAATTGTTTAAATTTATGAAAATTAATAGCTAAACAATTATGGTATTCATTTTTAACTGTTATACAGACCTTCTGGTTTTGGTTTTTATTCATAGAATTAATGAAATTTAGAAATTATTTTAACTTAAATTAAAATAATTTCTAAATTTCATTACATATCCTAAGTTATATAAAATGACTTACTAATACTTTTATTGAAACTTATTAAACAATGATTTGATCATTGCAGTTTCCTCGGTCATATTATCAGAAACATATTGTAAAACACCCATTATGCAAATGAACATAAATAGAATGCATAAAATTCAAACTAATAGGATGTATTAACAAATAACTTTTATAAAATTCTTCTGAAATAACAAAACTAAAATTGAAATTTCTTTTTTAGGTCATTTGAAAATCTATTTTATGACATAGTTGACTTTATTTTTAGCTTGACATTTTACATTATTTTTTCTTTAATCTTTAATATCTTTTGTTGATATCTAGTAAACATTTCATTCCATTTTATTCTCTGAGGCAAATATTGAAAACCTGTTAACTCCTGATATTTGTATTTTATACTTTTATATATTCAAACTAAGTTTTGATGGAGGTCAATCTGTGAGGAATAGAATTCTGCTTTCAGTAAATAAACAGTAAAAGACAAGACTTCAGTTTAGAAAACAAAACAGAATTTAGTCAAAACTACTTGTGATAAAGATTTCAAATCTTTACTGGGAAATGATCTCAGGACCTCAATTGGAACTTAGAGCAAATACTAGTGTTTCTACTGGAAACTGATATTTGTAATCTAATCCTGTAATCACTTTGGCAATTTAAGTCCAATGACAAAGTTTATCCTTGCAATAATAGCAAAGCAGTCTCCAACATAAACTCAATAACACTCCAAAGCATATCTTGCCTTATGACTGGTGTTTTATGCACAACTCGATCTCAAAAATGTGCATATTGTCAAATATATTCTCGCCAATTCTCCTGGATCAAAGATTGCCTTTCCTTAAATTACAGTCCTAAAGTAGCCTTATTTTCTTTGCTTTTGAGCCCTTCATTCATTTTGCATGCAAGACACGTTCAATCCTGCTTTGATCTCTGAGGTACGTTATTTCTTTTGCTACAGAATCATTTTAAACTGATTGGCAAGAAAAAAAAAAGTGTTGAGTTGTACTTGAATTGTCTGGACAAAATATCAGACATATGTAGACTTGCATTAATCTTATTCACTGGTATAGAATTACATATTTATCAACCCCTTTGATATGACAAGGTATTTTTCTTAAACAGAGTTTAACAGGTTTGAAATCAAATTTTCCTTCTCCTAGACTGATTGTCTAACCAAGGTTAAAGAGCCAAGTCTACCCTACTATTTACCCCCCCCCCCAGGGTATTAGTGCTATGTGAAATGCAAACAGCCTCGTCAGGATTTGAACTCTTCTCACAGTATCCATTTCCTATGATTATAACTATTACACTCCACACCTTCTCTGGCATAGAATCAGATTTTGTATTGCAATAGATGAGAAATGGAAACCTAAGTTCTCCTTGCAACATAGGCAATATCTGCTGGAATGTTATAGTAGTAAGCATTTTCTGGAACAGGATTTTCATTCAGTGGTTAAGCAATGAATATAAATATGAATGGCATTTAAAAGTAGTTCATTCATTATTTTAATGAATACTACCAGTTTGAATGAATGAAAGGAAATGTCCTTTTGTTACATGATAATATTCATGTTCATGTTACTAAAAAAATATCACTAGTGTTAAATCGGTTAAAAATGAAGATTTTATTGCATCCTGCTTATTCAATTGCATCGTTGCTCCTCTGAGTTATATTAATTTTTTGCCAAGCATCTAGACTACTTTCTTATTGGCAATAATTTTAAGATCAAATTTAAAAGAAACCTTTAATGACTTTCAGTTTGAATTTAAAAAAATCTTCATGGAGAAAATTGCTACAGTTAAGAAAAGCTGTGAGATTTTGATGGAATAAATATATTTTTCTTTTTATCTTGTTAAAATTAACAATTTATGGGGAACAACTTAATATAAATTGAAGTGTGTATTCTGGTTTTCATTTTGCTAGATTAACATATAAATTTATTCATGTCATAATTCATATTTCTCTTGAAATGATTTCACATGGTAAGAAATTCAATAAATAAATATAGATTTTAATAGATTTGATCTAAAGGAAAATCATTTCCTACTGTAATTTATATGCTTTTATATAAGATGTTCACGTTTCTCTTTTAACCCATTCATAATTGTGAATCAATGTTTTCATTATTTAAAGTAATTTAAAATGCACTTCTGTTGTTTTTGTAAAATATTAAAAATAGCAATTCTAAATGCTTAATCTCAAAATGAATAAATAGATAAATAAACCTTGTTTTGAGGAAGGAAAAAAATCTATTTGCCTTCCTCCCTACCTTGAGCTTTATATTTGTTTTCATTTGTAGTAAAGCTTATTCCTTAGTGCCAACATTTTAGTTGTAAATCTTGAATTATATGCCATCAAATATTATAATGATTATATGATCAGTGGATCACACACACACACACACACACACACACACACACACACACACGTTCAGTGTTGAATTAAACTTGGGTCAAATATAATACAAAAGTATAGGGAGATTATTTTTCTTATTTTATACATCAGAACCCCCTATTATTTTTTTTTATTAGATAAGACACAGATAAGGGTGTCCCATCATTGTGTAATGGTTAGCAAGTAAGTTTAATCCTCACTGGATGCCCATATTTTTTACTTTGTGTTACATCCTACCTGTTCTGTTGCGAAAATAAATAAAAAATAAATACCTACCTACACCTGAAATCAGATCGTGCCCCCATCCCCCCTCTCTGTGAATAGATCATGGTTCTTAGACAAAATCAAAATAGACTGTTGGTTATCTTTTTTTTTTTTTTTTTTCAACTTATAAATTCTGCAGGTTACATAGTAGGAACAGATTTAGCATCTAGTGGAAAAGTTCCAATTTTGGAACTCTGGGGAGTATGGAGTACTCCTTCATCGCCATTACTCCTAGGTCTACCCTGACCCCAGAGTGGTGAGTCCCATCTATTTATTAAATAGAAAAAGAAGTTTAAAGAATGTTTTAAAAATTTAATACCCATCAAGAATGAATCAATGTTTTCGGCATAAAATAACCCAACATGGGTTAACATGCCATAAAATCCAACCAACCAACCAAATTTAGCATCAAAATTTATGTGTAAAACTGCAATATAGCAAACCAATACAAATGTTTAGGTATCCTAAAACAATTTTAGAAAAAAAAACAACTTTTGCATACCTGAAAAAAAAAATTAGATTTTATTTTCATTTTAGCCTTGTTCAAGTTGAATATATCATTGTGGTCTAGCATTGTTATCAAAGATTTAGGATGACTTTCCATATATGTTTCTTATTTTCTGATGGCTGACACGACTTACAAGACAAGCAAATTCTGTCTTTTCTGGGATTCTTATTGCTCCAGACATATTTATACAGCATTTCAAAGGCTTTGTTAGCCTTTGTCAATCTATTTTGGTATTAAGACTCATCCCTGATAGGTGAAATACTGGATTATTTTCAGTTCTCTGAGATCAATGGAGAATGTTTTCCAAACCATAGAGGAGGAGTCTCTGTGGCGTGATCATTAATGTACTGGTCTTAAACATTATAGAAAGCAAGTTTGAATTCACTTCAAAACTAATACTCTCAGGAAGGTTATGCACCCTCTCATCCTTCTATCTATGGGTTAAATAGTATCACTACTGTTCTCCTACAAGGATGGCTTTTCTAGTCTGTTCAGTAGAATACTTGCAATTGAAAGCAGTCATGTCCTAGTTGCTTACACATTCTGACTTTTATTTTGTGTGTGTGTGTGTGTGTGTGTGTATACCAATCCCCCTCAAGTAAGATGTGACACCTAGACAATTTCTTAAAAGGAGTTAAACAGGTTTGAATTAGTTTTCCTTCTCCTAGACTGGTTGTCTAATCTAGGTTAAAGAGCCCAGTCCACCCTACTATTTACCCATAGGTGAAAGGAGAATAGTTGGATGTATACCTTTCTCAAGAGTATTAGTCAATTTAGTGCTATGTGAAATACAAACAGGATTTGAACTCTCATTGCTAAATCCATTTCCTAAGACAATTACCATTACATTATGTGTTTCTACTTTGTGTTTTTTTTTTTTTTGGGGGGGGGTATAGTTACTTTTGTTTCTGTCTAGTGTTATGACTGTCTTTAAAGTCTTAATTTAGTGTATTCTTTAGACAAGTAGCTCATTACATTTTGTATGTAGAGTCAGACTCCCATTTTCCCCACATTTAATGGAGGAATGCTATCAACACTTGCAGATTTCTGTTGGTGTCTCATCCAGTTCCAGGCATTATGCAATCAGTTTCAGCTTCTTAAACAATACAATTGTCAAGTGTTGGGAAGTACTCTTGTGTAATGGTTATCATTGTAGGAAATGAACATAGCAAATTGAGTTGAATTCCTAGATGAGGCTGTTCACATTTCATAAATAACCATTGAGAAAGGTATCTATCCAACTATTCTCTCAACAGTTATGGATAAATAGTAGGGCAGACTGCGCTTTTTAACAAAAGTATGACAACCAATCTAGGAGAAAGAAAACTCTGAATTCAAACTTATCAAACTCCACTTAAAAATTGACCTTGCATTACATTCTATCTTGAGTGGAGGGGTTGGGTAAATACAAGACCCTCTTGATATGGTAAGAGTGGCATTTTGTAAGAACTTCTGCAACTGCCAACATTAGCATAAAGTTGTATCCTTTTAGTAAGGTTGATTCATCACTTATTTTGTATAATGCAAAGGTTGTATTAGAAGATGTTGGGTATTTAGTAAAAGCCAAATTTCATTCATGAACATCAGGGTGTACCTGATAAGCAGAGTTGGGGGGAGGTAACAGTTTTTGAATTTTTTTTTTAGTTGATTTCACTGAAGAATTATTTCTCTGAATTTGTTTTTTTTATATAAGGTTTGATAATTTGTGTTATTTAGATTTTTCAGACTAATTTATTATTTTATATACTCAATATTTCGCTGATGAGCCTTCCAGCCTTTTTCAAATATATTTCTTGTCAAACTCTGGAGCCTTCATAGAACTTTGAACTGAACCCTTTTAATCCATTCGGGTAGATTGTTCTCATTCTGTTAGCCATGACCGTGTACAAGTGTTAAGCTATATTAATGTATTCTGTTATTTTTGCTTGTGGTCAGGATTGAACTTGCAACTTACAGATGATTTTCACTTAGAACTGTATCAACCCAACCCTTATATCCATTGTGTCATGTGTTCAACTGGACTAGAAATGCCTAAAGATGGCTGGATGGCACATCGGCCAAAACATTTTATATAACAATAAAGATGACAATAATCTGAAAAATCTAAATAATACAAATTTACTGAAGAAATTCTGTTCCTCTTTATGTCCCTTTGTTGCACAAGAATGTAGTCTATGATGTACTAAAATCTTTGCCTACTTTAAACTACTGACAGTGGCTTTCCCACCACACCCAAGCAAAGTACAAAAACTAATAGTTGTTTCATTATAAATGAGCAGAAGGACTAAGATTACAATAATAATAATAGGACTTTATTAGAATAGAATGAGTTCTGACGTGAATAGATAGTGAACTTTGAAATATCTCATCATACAGGTTAAAAATACCAAGAAAATTTGGTATAGCCATGGGAGAGATTTGGTAGGCCAAGAGTTAAATGAAAATGCATCCACGTGTTTTTCCCATTTTTCTGCTAATATAAAACATTTGGGAATCTATAGTTCTTATTCTGTGCAGAAGTTAAAAGAAGTATCCACTATCTTTACATTTTCCTATTTCATGCCTTTCAAGAGTGCCTTTCTAATAGATTTATCATTTTCTGTGCATGGAGATGACACCTGTTGATAAGTTTCAAGACCTTGGTTACCACTCGCTATTAGACTTACACAAAAGAGACACTTTTTTTTTATTTTTAGCTTGCCCAACCAGTAAAGTATAACTTCCTCTATATTCTTTTAAATTGCCTTCAAGTAGAAAGTGAGTCTTTCTTATTGCAGTAATGCTGATATCTATCTTTCCAAGTTCAAGTGAGGGAATGCCTGTGGCATAGTGGCTAACATACTGGACTGTGTCATCATAGTGAGTTCAAACTCTAGTTGCATTATATTCAAATTTAGACTAATATCCCCTCCCCAGCTATAGGTTAAATAGTAGCACTATTGTTCTACAAGAATGGCTTAGGCATTAAATAACTCCCAAAAGTTGACATTCAACAAGTTCAAGTGTGATTAAAATAGAAAAATATTGTAATCTCTTACTACCTGCTATGTCCAGTATGGCTCTTGTGTTCCAACAGACTTTCATTTCACATAGCACTAATACTCTTGGGAAAGGTACAAATCCAACGATTCTTCCTCTAGCTATCAGTAAATCGTAGGGCAGACTGGGCTCTTTAACTTTGGTATGGCAACCGGTGTAATTGAAGAAAAACTCTGAATTCAAACCAAAGGGGCTCCGTTCTCGTTAATCAAAACTACTTTGAGAGCTCTTCCACCATAATTGACATTCTCCTGTGGACACCTACACATGGACATACCAGTATAGACCGACTAGCAAAAACCTACATCAATCAGCTGTGTGGATTCTGGATGCTGTGCAGAGGACCTCCCAGGTGCGATTACCAATAGGGATGGATATCCGTGCTACCAGCATGACCTGATGATGATATGCAAAATATGTTTCCTAAGACTCAACCCATTTTTATAGGGAAAAAAAATCAAAGTTGAGCATAAATATAGTATATTCAGCATTTGACTTGAACCAAAATTCTATTGAGTTACAAGAAATGATTGGTTATCTGAGAATTTTGTGGATCACAGGTGAATTTAATCTGAGAAAGATGTTTTTTTCCCTTTTCTTTCTTTCTAAAAGAAAAATAATCAAGGGAATTAGAATTAATGAACAATGTGAGAAAGAGATAAAATGTAAACAACTGACTATAAGTTGTGGAGCTGCTGCTGAATAGTCTAAGTTCTGCATTTTTCTGGCATGGGGTAAATCTGTAGATCAATTCAAAATTCAGTTAACTGAAAATTTGCTCTTGTCTCAAGAAAGTAGATTCACTTAAGAACAGATAGATTATGAATTTTGGAAACTTTAATTACTGCAACTAATATCCTCATCATTGTATTTTATATTCAAAACAGAAGCTGAAATGGTAGTTTAACAATATTTCTCTTCTTAAAAATCTATCACTGGAACAAGTAATATTTCAATGAGATCCTCAGTTATACCTTGTGTATTTGTTTTTTGAAATAATTTTAAAATCTCTTTGTTAATGACTAAGAGTCATTATAAAAGACATTTTATTTTTTGGGTCATAATGTCACCAATAAAAAATTTAAAAAGTAATCTAGTTCAAACAAACAAAATGAAACTTTAAAAAGTTAAAAATTGACTTAAAGAAAATGTAACAAGTGATTTCAAAATGATTAAGATTAAAGAATTTTTTTCCCCCTTTATGATTTAGTTTTTGAATTCTTTTAAAAAGAAACCTAAGCTCTGGTGTGTGACTTTCAACTCCCCATATTTATATTGTTTGTTCTTCACTAAATCTGCAACTTATTTTGGATGTCATTTATGTCCTTCATTAAATTAATAACTTTTCAGTGAAGAAAAAATTACAGTAGGAGTCATCCTAATTTCAATATTTGTAAAATTGTGGATTCATCCTCTATGATCAAGAAATCCAAAAAGATGGTTGGATAAAGATATTGCTCCTATCTTTTAAGATTATTATCTAAGAAGAAAGTTAAAATGAAAGATTAAAAACTGATGAGTATCTAAAACATTCTTTTTAATTGAGCAAAGCCAACTAAATTTACCTCCCATGTCAATGGGATAAATGGTAATGAAATGAAGTTTCCAAAGCAGATCAAACAGCTATCACTTTAACTCAAATATTTTACAGTATTAAGATTCTCTACTGAGTGAAATATGTTTTCATTATTATATTAACAAAATACAAAAGTTATTCTTTGGACACCTTCTTTACCAACAACTTATGTCAATATTGTAATCTTATCAATAATTTATTTTATAAAATATGAAAGGATAACAAAATTTAATTTTGCTTTGTTTCACAATTGGATAATTCTTTAAATTAACAATTTTACTTGAGCACTTTAATACTTTAAAGACAACAAAATATCAGATGTTTCATTGTGTTGAATTATTTGATGTAATTGCAGTGGTGTAATAAGTTAATCATCAATGACTGCCCCATCATTTTTCGGCTTTTTTTTTTTTTTTTTTTTTTTTTTTTTCAGAGCACTTGCCAAATATAAAAAAATTTGCTTTTGATACAATTGTAGTATTTTTGTCAAAGGAAAAAATTAAGTTATATATAGCATCATCACATTCAAATAATTTTTTGGAACACAATATTTTTAAAAATTTGCTTTCAAATTCAATCCTTTGAAATATTAATATTTATAGAATTTTTATTTATGACCTATTTGATATTTTTAATTGTTTTTTGTTTTTGTTTTTTGTTTTTTTTTTTTTTTTTTTAAACCAGTATCAATAGTATTTTATTGAATTTTCTCTCTTCAGCAAATGGTCAACAAAGATCTCCTTCTGAAAATGCATTTCTGCTATTAAATCAATCCGAACAGATACTTTCTCTGATCCTGGTTGCTTTGAACTTTTGCCAATATATTCAAATTTCATTTTATTTTTACATATATTGAAAAATAGATTTCTATTACTTTTGACTTATAATCAAATATTACATAATCATTCTGCTTTAAGTATGTCAATTCTTATTAAAATGTGAATTTTCTTATTTCCACTAACAAATAGTATTAGTTTTTGCTAATATTTGCAAGAGCTGAAGGGCTAGGTAAATATATCAATAGAACAAAATCTCTTATAATGTTTCCATTTAGTTACTTGAAAAGAAAAATAGATTATGTAATAACCCTTGCATCATAGCTGAGTAAATGAGACAAGACTTTATGGTTGATTATATACAAAATTAAACTGTGATTGCCTTTCAAATAGATTCATAACAAATAGCATCCAGTTTCAATTCAGTAGATAAAAATCCATGAATGAGTTCAGAAGAAATAACATTTCTTATGAGTCACGGTTAAAAGCTTTATGAATCTATCAGAAATTTAAATATATTAAATTGTATGTAACATTAGGAATAAATTTTGTTGACAATTGTTATCATAAATTTTTATTCTAATCTACATTTTTCTTTTCCAGAAATTTTGCTTATGTGACATATTTTTCACTCTTAGCATTTGAAGTAAATTTTCTATATTTTCCTTTCAGAATTTCAAGCCATTAGTGGATAAAGTTGGGATCAGTACAAGCCGAAGAAAACCCATTGAATGTTTTGTTGATAGAGAGTTAGTAATTATAGATGAAAAGGAAATTATTAATTATAAGGTAAAGTGAGCAATTCTTATTGGTATTTTAGTATTAAAAGGGAATATAAATGTTGTCTGCATTTTATTTAGTTTTAGTCTTAAATCCCTTCTAATTATCTATTTACAGATTATAAAACAATCTGTTTATCTAAAAGAATTGTTTGTCTACTTTATAAATTCTTGGACTGTTTGTGTCTAGCTGCATGACTTTTCTTTGTCTTCACAGGCTTCCAGCTCTTTGATTAAAATCTGTCTAGGCATTCTTGCTGGATTTTAAAATCATGTCTATTAACTTCTAATTGGTCTAATTAAAAAAAAAAGTATCAGTTGCCTTAAGATTTTATGTTGTTATTTTATAATTGTTAAATCTTTTTGTTGTAAATTTTTATTTTTGTTATTTGCTGGTGTTGTTTTTTTTTTTCTCTTTCACTCTATTATTTATAAAATGAAACGTTTGTGTTTGTACTTAAGATATCTGGACTGATTAATATGTAAATGTTCATGTCTTGAAAATTGAATTCCGGTTTGAAGGGAGAGAAGAAGAAAAAAACTAACCGAATCTTAATAGTGCTTATCAACTGTTGACCCTGATTTGATTATTTTATCAAAAAAATTCCTGATGCTGAAGAATTTCCATTGTTTTTCTTTTGTAATTGTTTTTCAAGGATAGTAGAAATATTTTATGTCTAACAATTATCTATGTATTACAAATTGATTTTAAAACTCTCCTTGAGTACTATATTCCAATTTGTCTTTAGCTTGTTAGTAATTGGTAAATTCAATTTATCCAGCCCCCCCCCCCTCCTTAAACCATAATTGGCTATTTTAGAAAGAAAAAAAATGAATCACCGAGATTTCACTTTAAGAACTTTAAAAATACAGTGGTACCTTGACTTACGAGTTTAATTTGTTCCACTTGTAACTCAATTTTCTTGTATATCAAATCAATTTTCCTCATTGAAATAAACAGAAATTCCATTAATTTGTTAAAGTACCCCCCCCCTCCAAACACTATTTTGTTTTGTTACATCTTTTTAAAATAAGAAAAATAGCAATGTATTGTATTAACAAATAATAAAATAGAATATTATGAATTAGGTGGTGTAATATGTTTCAATGTGTGTTTTTTTTTTTTGTTTTTTTTTTTTTTTTTTTTTCCTTAATGTAATAGATTTGGAAACTTTAATGATTTTAGTAAACTTATGAGCATATCTGAAGCTCGCTTTTACCTCTAATTTTATTAACTCAAAGCAAAATATCAACTGAGTGACAGCTCTTATCTCGGAAAACTTTGGGGCCCTTGTAAGTCAAGGTACTGCTATATTTAAGCATAGTAAAAGTTGGTAGTTTTCTTTTGTTTAATTAGGATTTTGTTAATATGAAATGCATTTTGTCATTTATGATATTCTGTTACACAAAGATTTTTGTTGAAAATAATGTCATTTCATATATAAATTTTTTTTAAATTAGACAAATTAAATGAGAATCTATTTTCAATTGTGAAATTACCACAAAGTATCAATATTAAATTTTTGAATTCTCAACTTAAATGTATAGGATTTAAATCAATATGAGGTTAAATTATATAATGATCTGGTTAAGATAAAGAAAATAGAGTTGAATCTAATTTTGTTAATTTACCTGAATCTTGATTCAATTTAGATATCTTGACATATTTATGGCTGAAACCATCAAATTTTAATCTAAAATAAGTTGAGTGAACTGCTGCAAACTTAAGACTAAATTTCTATAATTAGCAGTATTTACTCATATTACATTCGGGTTTTAAGATGGTCTTTTTAAAAATAAATGTAGAATCACTTTAATAAAAGTTTAAAATAATTAATCATAAAGGATATTTTATTTGTTTTTATTGTTATTTACTGCTTTGTTTACTTTGAGTGCAATATACAGTTTTGTTTGGAGATCTGATACCATAAAAAGGAATATTTTCAATAAATATTCAATTTCATTATATTCCAAACTTTTCCAAATAATTAAAATAAAAATTTAAAAAAAAATGGAACTTATAAAATCTTTTTAATGCTAATGAACCTGAGTGGCCATACTAGATTTTCAATAGTAACCATGGCTGATCAATTTTTTGTGTGAAACTATCAATTGCTGCTAAAGTCATAAGTCCTTCTTCCATTCAGCTTTCTTCATTCTAAGTGAATAAGCCAAGGCAGTTTGAGCTCAAAAACTTAGAATAGCAAATTTACTGCCTGTGTGTTAAAGAACAAACATATATACTGAGTTATGGAAGGAGGAAGAGGAGTGATGGTGACAGGCAGTTTAACTGTATTAGTATCTTCTCTCCCCCTCTTTCTCACTGAAACGTCGTCTTTCCACCTCCATTGTAAAGATGTTCCCAGGAGAAATGATTTTTATTGAAATCCAATTTGGCAGTCCTGTTCCTGAATATTAGCCTAACGTGTGTAAAGTTTGATCATGATTGGATCACTGGTGTAGGTGCCAATTGGTTATACATGGACAGAAATTGCAATTTTTCGTGTCTTCAGATGATACAGGCAATATCATCGTCTTAATGTGGAATAAATGTTCTGTGAATAATTGCAGATAACTCACTCTTTGTGCTAAAGATCTTTTCTTTTTTTCTTTTTTTTTTTCTCAATATTGCTATTGTGGCTATTTTTTTTACTTGGTTTTAATTGGTCAGTTTATCTCATGCACAAACTAGAATATTTTTGCTTTTTTAAAATATATCTTAAACTTTTTTTTTTTTTTTTTTTTTTCAATAAGCAAAACCATTGAATGAGATTTATACATGCTGAATAAAATGTTAAAGCAGAAAAGATTATGTAACCTCTGTAGAAGAGATGACTTATCACCATGGTTTGTCTTTGATATGGAATTTGTCTTCTATTTGCAAGCAATCAATAGTGCTAAACTTTTCAAGAAATTATACTCCACTCTCTTATCTTAATTGTTTTACCTTCTGATTACAGTAGGTATTTAGCCAACACGTTCGCCATGAGTAGGATGTGATACAAGGTCACAAGTATGGAGTTTCTGGCAAGGATCAAACTCGCTATTTAGTAATAATGGATCTGCGAAACAAGCTTGCTAACTATTACAGCATTGATGGATCACCCTTGTTTACTCAACCTGTTTGCCTATTCAGTAATGGATTTGTGAGACAAGCTTGCTAACCATTGCACCATAATGAGACGTCCCACCTTCATATTACAGTATATCATTTTAATACTTGACTGGTAGAAAATCCTTTTGTGAGATACCTTTATTACATTGTTAAATTGTCATTCTTTAACTCTGTTATTGTACATACGTCAAGGTGATCCTTAATACAAATTGCCATGACATGCATCTATTTATTTATATTACTACTGTAATGTAAATGTAATTGATATTTAAGCCTACTTCTAAATCATAGTTTTATTTTTGAATTTGGGGTATTTACAAATTCTGGCATCATTTAATATTTTCTAAATACTTATTGACCTACTTAATTTTTTTAGTTTACGGTCAAGTCACGTTGAAAGCACCGATTCCCACTAGATCACCAAAGTTAAGCAGCAATGAGCCTGTTCAATACTCACATGGGTAACCATTTAAGCAACAGCAGGTACTGTAAGAAACCGAATATCAAATATGACTTTATTCGGCATTAAAGGACCAGAGAATGGGTGAGATGCCATAAAACAACCAATCAACTTAATTTTTTATACATAAACACAAAACAGTTTTCTATGTCAATTATTAGCATTATTCAAAGACACTAGTGCACACCTCATATGGTGTAGTGGTCAGATAAACAGACCATTGTTAGTATGATTCTCATTAGATACCCCATACTTCTGGCCTTGTGCCATAACTAAGATTAGCTTATTAAATAACATTTAAAGACACTGGTTATTTCTTCTTAGAATTAAAATGTCTTTGGTGTTCTTATTAACCAATACAAAAATGTCATTATTTTTTGTTAATTACTTTTTTTTTTTTTTTTTTTTTTTTTTTTTTTGAAAGAGTAGTCCTAATTGATGTGAATTATTTAACAAGATTCTATTTTTTGTTTTTAGAGCATTTCTTCCACCATAAAAATCAAGGAATTCAATTGTTGGTGATTCATAAAAATAACAGCTGTTCATTCTCTTATCTTAAAAGCTTGAAATTTTAATTAACACTTTGATATTTTTTAATGCATTCAAATTCTTTTTTAATGATTTATTGAAATTATTTCCAATTTAGCTCCATTGGTAGAGCATCCGCCTAGGAATCACAAGGTTCCAGGTTCAATACTGGTCCTCACCAACTCAGTGCGTGAGTAGCACAGTTTGGATGTATGTGGTAAAGTGGGGAGCTGATGGTAGGTGTGGCATTCTGCTTCAGATGCAAACTAATCTTCTTGGTCTAGTATTAGTGAAAAGGGGATAGACTCTCTCTCTGCTACCAACAATAGGCCATTCACCTACTTTACTACTCTTATTGAATTGATTCCAACTATTTCACTTGTTAATTGTCTAATATATCTTCCAAGGATTTTACAACATTTATTGTTCTATTGACCATTTCCAATTTTAAAGGGTCAAATTGCTCTCAATATTTTTACTTTGTCTACACTAGTCATTCTCACGTAATTTAAAAAATCTTTCTGGTTTCCCAGCTATGGGTTAAATAGTACCACTACTGTTCTTCTACAAAAATGAATAGAAGAATATATAACTTTCAATCAGTATGTACTTATTTGTTGTTTGTCTAATCATAAACTAGTCTTTATAGTAAGTACTAATAGTTTTTTAAGGTGAGTCCCAGTGGCATAGTGAATAACGTGCTGAACTGCGACATCATAGTAGGTGAGTTTGAACTACAGTCATGCTATTGTGTTCCCTTTTGGACTAATACCCTTGGGAAATGTATGAACCACTTCATCCCCCAGCTATGGGTTAAATAGTACCACTACTATTCTTCTACAAGTATGGCTTTGGCATTAAATAACCCACAAAGGTTGATATGCCATTAAACAAAGAAACCAAACCAAATAGTTTTCATGATTCAAAATGAATATTTTGAGTTGGTATTTTGGATTGTGATATTTGCTATTTCAGAAATGCCACAGCCCTGTTGGCTGTTGAATATGCAGACTATACCTCTGCAATGGGTTCACCTGGTGGCGACTGATGCTTAAGGACGGAATCCTAGTGGCTGAGCAGTCCATGACATGCAACACTTCACTTTAGCCCTTACTTGGGCTAGACAAGCGATTGGTGTCACTTCTTTCAATCAATCGGATGGTCATGTCAAGTCTTAGCACTTATGTGATTATTCTGACCCTATTGCATTTATGGCAAACCCCCAACCCTTTTTCTCAGCAGTGGATGAGGGTCTTAGTGTCTTGGGTATGACGTTAAATTGTATCTCATGGTGAGGTTCCAAATTTGGAGCTCTGCAATTACTCCCAGGTCCACTATGACCCGGAGTGGTAGTACCTGTTAGAGTCCAGTCTATGGGTTAAATAGATCAAAAATGTTTTTAAAAGGATATGCTTAAAACCAATTTTGACTAAAACAAAAACGTCTTTGGCATAAAATAACCAAGAGGTTGATAATCCGTAAAATTCAACCAATCAGAAATGCCAGGGCATAAAAAAAAACAATGTTTTTTAGGTAAAGATGATATGGTGAATCTCTCTTCATCTCTTATGTAACAAGGTAAGACGTTAGGAAATGGAGAAATAAGCAAAGAGATACATAAACAATTAGATAAGCAATCAGATAAACATGTTGGTTCTGTAAACATTTTGTCATCCCAGATTTTTACCTTATTTACACTGTTTTTCCTTGATGGTAACTAGCAGAAAACAGACCAAGCTTAGATATTTACTGTGCAATGTTTACAGGTAAATAGAAAACTTAATTTTTTTTTTTTTTTTTTTTTTTTTTTTAATATACTGTAAAAATTCAATTGAAAAAAATTGTCTAAGTTATTTTTATTTTATCCGGAGGTGGCGGGTCATTGTAAAACAAAAAAAATAGCCAAATTATTTTCCCAATAAAAAGCCTACCAAAAGAGAAAGTGTACGGTATGAAAATTGTTTTGAAATTTCAGTTTGTTTTTGTAAAAATATATTGTAAAATTTCAATTTAAAAAAAGTTCTTATTTGTATTTTATACCAGGTGGGTAGGTTGTGAGTCTTGTAAAATATCTAAATTAATTTGCCAATAAAAAGGGAGAACTAGCGCTCAGTAAATATCTAAGCTGGGTCTGTTTTACACCTATTACTATCAAGGAAAAACCTAGCATAAATAAGGGCAGGAATTCAAGACACAATGTTTTGAAAGAGAAGTGTATATTTTATTCAACAATTATAGATTTCACTCCAAATGACATCTTCTATTTCATCCACATACTTTAAAAGAAATAGTTTCGAAAATCTTTGTTTATGAAAATACCAATAAATAAAATATTCAGTTCTAAATTAGAATGTCACAATGATATGTTAAAGAATGTTGTTTTGTAAATGGGTCATTTTGTTTGACAAGTGACATTCTTTTAAGTAGACATTACAAGATGATGTAATTAACTGATATAATTTTATCATACACCATTTGAAGATTAAGATAGTTTGGTAGAAGGACAGCAGCTGATCAGAGGAATTGTCACAGACTCATGGAGATGAACTGTTGGAACTCCTAAGGAAATCACTCAAAAGAAAATTGAAGAGAATTTTAAAAAAAACACAAGATAAAAACCCAAGCACAAAAAAAAAACTGGTGTAAACATGGTTGTATCAGAGCCATGTCGTCATGAACTTAGGTTCCTGGCAGGGTCACCAAGGTAGACAGGTCTGGCACCTATTGATATTAGGACCACAACCCAGCCAAATGGGCTCTGGCAAAAATCCAAAGGGCATCTCTACCATTATTAGAAATCAACAATTTTTTGTGTATTTTTCACTGCGTCTGTGAAAAATCTCTGGCAAACAAGAACATGTTCTTTCCTTGACCAGGATATGCATGCAAGGTTTGGGGACCACTTGTGAATTTCCTATTCCTTTGTTACTCCTTCCATGAATTCACCACAGGTGAATTTGTTGGATGGAGCCGGCTCAATTGACCCAGGGTGAATGTTGTCACAGAAAACAAAAACTGAAATGAAAGACATGGTTGTTACATCATTGATTTGATTTTCTTCCACAATGATCACTGTAATTGTTTCCCCATAATAATACCCTCCACCAATAATCATGATGATATCTCCTATGTAATGAGAAGTCCCCTCCCTTAAGATTCCCCTCCTCTTACTATAGAATCATTGGAAATTAAATATAATTTGTGGTTAGCAACTGTTTTCTAATTTTCAATTTGATTCTAGTGGTTGTTAAAGTTTAATTCATATTTGGATGTTTTCCTCTCATCATATGTTGCTCTTTTCTTTGGTTAACACCCAGTAAAATTCTCTCTATACAAAACTTGAAGATTTTATTGAATATCTATTATTCAGCTGCATTTTCTTTCCTTTTTTTTTTTTTTTTTTTTTTTTTTTTTTTTATCAACAGAATTTCACAATTACAAGGATTAGAAATTACAATTATTCTATATATGATATAAATGTAGATTGATGTTACCTTTTTAAAGGATGAAATTATTAAAATAATGTTTACAGGGTTGTGTTTAGACAAAATTAGTTAAGAATAGTTATCTTTATAAGACAACTAGCTGAAGTACCCAGTTTATGACCAGACTAAAAGGATTTTAGAAATACCAATGAGTGAGAGAGAAAAGGAAAAGAGGAGGAAAGAAGAAAATAATTTAGCAAATTGAGTTAATGATAAAAAGAATATATTTGTTTAATTTTTCTTTTCTACCTCTAAAAATATAACAATAATAAGAAGCTATGAATTAAACAGGTGTCCTTATTAGTAGGTGGAAAATTTCACTTATTAATTCAAATGAAAATTATTCGTTTATTCTATGAATAATTTTTTTTTTTTTTTTTCCCCAAGTTTTTCAGTTACACTGATTGAACATTAATATATTTTATTCTAAGAAATAAGTTTTTATGACAAACTTAAATTCAGTTCTTGGTTTCGGTGTCTTTGTTTAATGGCATATCAACCTTCATGGATTATTTAATGCCTAAACCATCCTTGTTGGAGAACAGTAGTTGTACTATTTGATCCATAACTGGGGAGATGAGGGTGTTCATACTTTTCCCACATGTATTAGTCCAAAAGTGAACACATTAGCATGACTGGAGTTTGAACTCACTTACTATGATGTTGCAGTCCAGTTGGTTAGCCATTATGCTACAGGGACTCCTCCAAATTCAGTTCTTAATTTGTCTGAGTTATTGAGAAAAAATGTATTCATTTTTACATGTTTTTTGTACTTACTTAAAGAACAATGAAGAGTTCCACAAATCGATTGCTTTTTATTTAATTATATTTAATCAGTAAAACTCAAACTAAATTCTGTGCTCATCTTTATTATAAACATTAAAGTATATGTGTGATTTTAATGTTCAGTGAAATCTCTTTTCTGAGTTATTATTCAACATGTACAAACCAAAACGGATCTCTTTATGAGATTTGAAGGTTTTATCAAAATCTGTATTTCATGAACATCTCTCAGATTTATCAGAATTCTAAATACTTTTGAAATAGAGATGTGGAGTTGTTTTGGGCTCTTGTGATATTTTTATTTTTAATATTTTGTAAAAGAAAAAAAAATCCATATATTCTTTTCTAACTATATTATTTTCATTATCTAAAATTCAACACATTTATCCATGAATATTTATGCATAATTTTTATTTATATTATTTTTGAAATCTTAGCATAAAATTCACTTTGCAGCTCTTTGCCGCCTTTTTTTTTTTTTTTTTTTAATCATAAGATACAGAATTGAAGTATAAGTGGTATTTAAAAAATGAATTTAGTATAGCATTTGATGTTTTGCCATATAAATAGTAACTGAGAGCACTGTTTGCTTATTGTTAAATCAAAAGTGCTGTGTTTATTTTTAATGTTACTCTGACATTTTTATATTTAAGATATAATTATTTTTATAACTATTAGGCAACATATAGAATTTCAGATATCTATGTATATTTTATATTACATTTTGTGATTGTTAAAAATTTTATAGCTTGTCTTAACAATTAAATCCATGATATTTATTTGTTGATAGCCTGTAAAATTTCTTTCCTCCCTTGAGTTCTGTCTTTTGTTTATCAACTAGACCATTCGGTTTTATTAGAATAAATACAGAATTTAAACTGCAAGAGTTTTTGAATCTAAAAGTGCATCATATCAGAGTTGCTCAAAGGAATATTGATTCTAATCAATTGAATGTATAGATTAATGAGGTTGACAGTGTGAAATTATTTGAAAATGCTTTTAACATAGAAACTACATACAGAAGGGTATGGGAGTTAACTATACTGAGACAATTTTTTCCTTGTTGCAATAATTCTGTCTAGTTTTATATTTTGCCTTAGATAATTATCAAACATCTCATTTTTATTCAAGTTTCAAACCCTTAAAACAGCATTTTGGCTTTTTTCTGTTTATCTTTTCTTTCTTTTTTAAACTGGAACTATACTAAACTTTTTTTTTTTTTGTCTTTACTTTAATTTGTAATTTTTGATATGGATTTAAAGACTTTTTTTTCTTCTTTTTAACTACAATATTTTTCCTATAGCTTATATTATGCACCTCATTGAAATCACATTTGTTTTTTGTTTTTTTTGTTGTTTTTTATTCATTTTTTTTTTCTATTATCTATTATGAGCATGGTTTTTATTTGAAGTAAAATTCTCTTTTGATATCTATGTAGCAAATATAACTTTTGTTACTTCCCTTTTTCTTTGTTGGTGGGTGAACAGTAAAAAAAACAAAACACATTAGGTTATTCTTTCAGGTATAATCGACAGATAATTCTTTTTTAATTTATTACTTCTACTTTCTCCTTCATGCTTTAGTTGCAAAGAATATTTTTTTCTGAAGAATTTATTATGTACTATATGTGTAATGTATTTTGAAGAGAAGATGAGTTGGATGAGAAGCTCTGTCCTTTTATGTTTATATTCCCACTCTGCAAATTTCAAATTATAACAAAGATTTTCTGGATCTTTTTCAGCAGAAATAATTAGACTTTCTCTTAATGATTGCAATTTTTCTTTGATTATATGTAGAATATTTTTTAAGCAACTCTAGAACACTGACATAAAATGGGATTCAAAAACCTTATGTAATAACAAAATAAAATGAGGAAACTCATAAACTCGCCACTTATCAAGGCAAATGCACCTGTGAAAGGTTTCACATGTGTGTTGTCTTGATAAGTAGCTAATACACTGCTTTGAAACCAATAGTAACAATCACACCTTAAATGTATTGTACTCTATAATAAATAAATACAGCTCTCACACCCATAATTGAACATTTTATTTTCAATTCTCCAATAAATAACTGTAATATATAAATATATATATATATATATATATATATATATATGAACATTAAAAATGTAATAATTTCTCACACTTACAGCAAGTTTAATTTTCTTGACATCAAAGAATCTAAAATAAGGTTAATTTTATAACAAGTTTTTTTTCCTGTTTAACATAATATCTAAATATAATATATCCAGTGAATTTACATATGCTATATAGCTTGAATGTCTCTTACTTTAAATGACTTTTTAAAAAATAATATGCCAAATATTTCATCATTGTCTAGATCTATTTTAAATAATGCTGTATAAATTAATGTTAAGAAATGACTTATTGATTACAAATATTTAAACCTAGTACCTTTTTAATTGTCCCAACTCTATTGCCCTTATGGCAACACCCCAATCCTTTTTATATGTTCTAGAAGACTGTGACTGAGGGTCTTAGTTTCCTGGGTATGACGTTAAACTACAAGTAAGGTTTCAATTCTAGGGAGTGTGGAGTACCCCTTCATTACCATTACTCCCAGGTCTACTCTGACCCGGAGTGGTAGTACCTGTTAGGGTCCCATCTATGGATTAAATAGATCAGAAAAAGAGTTTTAAAAAATGTGCTTAAAAAGAATTGAATACCCAACAAGAATTAATAAAAACAAAACATCTTCAGCATAAAATAACCCCAAGGGTTTACATGACATAAAATCAAGAGAAAAAAAATTAAAATTGTAGTTACTTATAAAATCTTTAGCTGATCTGAAAACCAAAGCTCTTATTTAGCCCCTGAATTTAGACCTACATTTAAAATATGGGATATATATAATCATAAGTATCTCCAAATTTTTGTAATTAACTGTTAAGATATTCATTTATCTTGACTCTTAATCAAAAGGTTCATATGATCTAATAGATATTTTGACTTTCCCCTTCAATCCAAGTCATTCTAAGTTACTCTAAAAAAATTAGTTGGCTTTTCAATTTAAAGAAATAGTTTTTGAATATGAATAATTTGACAGAATATTAAAAGATTCTATTAATGTATATTACATTTATTGTACTTCTTGATTAAAATTCATATTAAATGTATATTTTATTATTAGAAAGCAAAACTCAATCATAAGATATATGTAAAATGTAACAGTGTTTTTATTTTTATAGTCAAAATTAAGTTATTTTGTAAATATTGTTGGACTTTTGTTTCTACTCAATGTTTTTTCATCGAGCTAGACATACAGTTAAAAATTGTTTCCAATTAAGGATTGTCTCCCCTGAGCTATGCAATTAGTGCAACATTTGTCCCTTGTGTTTAGTTTCTCTCATTTAAAATTATTACTGTTAAGTAAATATTCAGATTAAATATCTAAAAATGGTATTTTATTATAAATCTTTTTTCTGAAATTGAAATAAAACCTTTTATATTCATTGTTTTGCATAAAATCGTTCAGATCTAAAAAAAAAAAAAAAAAAAATTTTAATCCATAGATATTTTCTTTTAAAGTCATTAGAGGAGTGTATAATTGGAATTGAAAATTGTTAAATCTTGTTAATTTTAGCATTTGGAACTTCTTTTGATATTTGTACCCCCCCCCCTTCTTTTTTTTCCTTTGTGTATCTTTTATTTGTGCCTTGTTTCAGATTTTTTTCATAAATGAAGGTTGAAAATTTTGCATAAAAACTTTATGAAAAAAAGTACCTTTTTATTTTTATGCACAGAAAAGAAATTGTCTCCTAGAAGTCACATGAATTAACTGATTATTATCTTTACCTTTTTTTTAATTTTTTTTTTTTTTAAACGGTTACAATTGAAATTTGATAGGACAGCAAATGCCAAGAGAAAATTTGAAAGCCTCGTAGAATGAAAGATGTTTATTAAGAAAGCAGATTACACAAGGAAAAAACTTGGGAGATTTGCCAATTAGCTTTCTTTTTGGTTGTGTACAAACCATTCACTTGGTTTGAAGCGTTTATATAATCCAAACTTTTAGAAGATTTAGAAATCTCAATAATCCACAGTTAGTAAAATTTCTTAAATATAACAGATGATCCGACTAATCAGAGTTTTGATAACTTGAGCGGTGTGAATAGTCATGTTGTGGTTGTTAGGTGATGAGTGATTGTTGTTTTTTTTTTTCTGATTAAAGGAAACCAATATGTGTGAGACCAGCATAAGATGAGGTTGAGGTCACTGTATATAGAGGCAGCAGTGGTGAGATGATCTGTGGTGAGAGATCTGGAGGAGGCAACTTGAGATTTCTAGGTGTGTGCTTTGATCTTTTTATGAATAAACAAGAGGTTAAGATATTTTTGTTTTTGGGATTTGCTTTTTCTTGCTTCTTAGAGTTTCTAGATATGAACATTTTCTCAGCTTTCTCTTCCTCTTACTAACAGCACATTACTTTCATATAAATCCAAGTGCCTTAATTCAGTATAAAATTCTCATTTTTTGTATGTTTTCATTTTTTTTTTTTTTTTTTTTTTTTTTTTTTTTTTTTCCGTATCTGTTTTAAATCTTGTTAAAAATTCCAGTAATGAGAGTTAATTCTTAGATAAAACTTCTACATATATTTTATTGAGTTTCAAGATTTTTTCTACATCTTGCTTGCTTTTTCTTCTTTTTATTGTGTATTTTGGTTATTTACTATTATATATCAATAGATTATGAATTCATGCAATATCTATAAAAAGGTATTCATAAAGAAAAAGCTTGTGTAAATCTTACTTGGTTAATAGATGAAAAGTTTGTTATATCTATAACATTTTTCTATATTTGACACTTTACAGTTATAAGATGGTATTGTTTTGATAATTTGTTTTAGAATCCTAAAGAATATAAAATATAACTCAACTATTTATTAGATGGAACACAGTTTAAAAACCGAATCAAAATTTGTTATACAATAGTTGTCTTTATTTTGTTTTTCAATAGAAATTTATTTAAGAAAATTGCTTTTCTCTAAATTGGGTTTTATTGTATGCATATTTGAAAATGCTAATAGGGAATTTTATTAAATTGAATTTTTAATGTTAAAAAAAAATCTGACTTTTATTGTATAGATAAATATCTGTATGGAAATCGAAAATAGAAGTGTAAATTCTATAAAAAGATTTTGAAACCTGTTGGTCTGGAATTTTCTTAGCCTTGCTAATTCTTTGTAGAAGTGCAAAGAAATTTCCTGATAATGGAAAGTAAATCTTTCTTTATATTAGGAATATACAGACTTTACAGTAAAGCTTCAATTGCTTGTTTTGAAATTAAGTTCCTCTCACTTAATGTAGTTTTCTATAGACAGTTTAACAATTTGTCACTTTTAAAGGAATTTTATTCTCCTTTCTTCTAAGCAAAAACTCCAGGTTGGTTGGTTGGTTGGTTTTGTTTTACAGCATATCAACCCTTTTCAGGTCATTTAATGCTGCATGAAGTCATTTTTGATAAACAAAGGACTCTGGTTGGTTATAGTACCTGCTGTTGCTTAAGTGGACACCCAATTAAGTATTGAACAGCCTCATCACCGCTTAACTTGGTGATCTAGTGGGAACCGGTGCTTTCAGTATGACTTGACTATAATCAAAAACTCCAACTATATATATTTATATTTACAAGTGACAACACTGATTTGATAAATTAATATTCATAATTCATTTATTTCCTATTAGATCTACTTAACTTAGAAAAATAAATTAATTTTTAATTTTTTTATAAGTTTTACTGTTTTTAGAGTTTTAACATACGTATTTGAAAAAGAATTATAAAAATTCAAATTAGTTCTTAATTCCTACTTGTATTCTTGTAAAATAACTTTTCTTGGTGTAGAATATTTGGGTAAATGGATAACTTTTTCCCTTTATATCTTTTTTCTTTCTCTCACCAGTTTTATAGCAATATTAGAGTTGCCAAACCTCTATGCAAACTTTATCATTTTTATCTTTTTGACTAGTTTTTGTTGCTAAAGTTAGCACCGTGCAATATTCATTCAAGTTTGTTATATCAAATCATATTGGTTAATGGCCTTCAATATTTTCATTTTTGAAGAGCCATATTCTGCCCTCTGCTTGTCTGTTGCTCATCAGGTGGTTAGACAAATCTAGAGCAGTGACAGAAAAAAAAAAGAAAGAAAAGAAAAAAGGATTAATAGTTTGAATAGAACAGGTGTGTAGGTCATGTGAAGGACAGCAACTCAGCCATTTTGCTAACAAGCTTTTCCTGATGTGTCTCTGTTCAAGGTAAGCTATGTTTCAACACCTTGCAACACTTTTCATTAAGAATATTTCTTTTCTTTTTTTTTCTTTTTTTTTTTTTTTTTTCTTTTTTTTTCAAAAACTTACCATGAAATGCTTCAGCACATTCACTTTGCTGCATGCTGCTATCTTTATTCTTACATATTGCTATCAGATAGGATTGTGAAATTAAGGGTCTGACTAAAATCCGATGTTCATTTCCATGCTGCACTTTTTTATTTAAATTATTGAAAGATTTTTCTGTGGGTATTTCTCTTCTACTCCTGGTTCTGCACACAAATTTCAACTGATCCCTACACAACCACAGCTTGCATGGTTTGAATCTGAATGCTTTTTAGAGAGGCTTTCTTTTCAATCAGTTCTATTTTGATGTCATCAAATTTAAGTTCATATTGATCTTAATCTTTTTATCATTATTGAGATTTCCTTTGATCATCTCTTCAATCCAAGTGATCATGTGTGAATTGTGTTGGTTGAATGATGAGTGTCTGCATCTAAGTAATAGATATTTAAAATTCAATATTATAAATAGATTCATTTTATGCTTCATCCAATTTTTTTTTCTCTCCAAATTATTGAATGTCATTTATACAAAGTTGGATGCTTAAAATTGAATTTAAAGTATATTATACATATTTGCTATTTGAAATAAACTTTTTGGATTCCTTCTTGTTTTTTCTCTTGTTCATTGAAATATTTTTGACTTCATCATATCATCCTTTATTCTCTTTATATCATTAAAACAAGAAGGAAAAGTGAATGTAGTTGTTTGTTCTATAATTAAACCACGTGTGACATTTAAGAATTTTATTTGTATTTTTTTTTGTATTTTTTTTTTTAAAATGTAAACATAAATGTAATTTAACTGTTTTGAGTTTATTTTATTTCTAAAATTCTACTGACATGTTTTCTTCGGGGGAATCCCTGTGGCATAGTGGCTAACATGTTGAACTGTGACATCATACTAAGCGAGTTTAAACTCCAGTTAAATTATTACGTTCACTTTCAGACTAATACCTTTGGGAAAGGTATGAACCTGCTCATTCTCCCAGCTAGGAGTTAAATAGTACAACTACTGTTCTACAACTATGGCTTTGATATTAAGTAACCCATGAAGGTTGATATGCCACTAAACAAAGAAACTAAACCTTATATTCTCCAGCATCATTTGCACTAATAACTGAAAGATCTTGGACAAATATTGTTATGTTATATGACTGAATTAAAGGTTAACTTTTCAGAAATGTTATTACTATAACCAATACATTTAAGGTTATTGATGATGAAAATAGTTAATTATAATAAAATTGAAGTTTGTTTTTTTTTTTAATATAAACCTTGTACCATTATTGTTAAATGCTCTTGACCATATAGATTTAATTTGAATAGGTGATACTTTTATACTAGGTACATTTTTTTTAATAAACTTAGTACAAACTAAGAAAAGTGGGATATTTTTTACAAATAGTTAATTACAAATAACTGAACTAAATTAAACTTTCAAATGCACAATGAATCACAAAAGTCTAGTAATAATAAAAGATAAGTTTCTTCCAACTGAAACCTTTTACAAAATGATCTTTTATTAAAAACGAACTGCTTTTACTATTGTAAATAAAACTTTTATGTGAATACAAAATTTTCCCTTGAAGAATTCTGTTTAACATTATACTTCTTATAAAGTAAAAAGCTTTTATCACATATTTGATTGTAAAGGAGATTTATAGATATATTTTATTAAATTGAATTTGGGTTTTTAATGTTAGAGGTGATTTAATGTGATTATTAATTTATAGAAGTAATGGTCAAATATTATGTATAATTTATGTAACATTTTGTTTCAGACACATACTGTGGCTAAAATCAAAATGTCTACCATATCTTTTTTTTTTTTTTTTTAAATTGAATGATGACAATTTTTTCTAACATAGTTTCTTTATGCTATTTGCAATTATTACTCCATGCTCTTTATTGTAAAATCATAGTTTTTATATATAATTGGTCATGTGTTCATTTGTTAGAAATGGCAATAAAACAAGTATCATTTCCTTTCAAGAATAACCTTGTTTTTATATTGTTGGTTAATATTAACTCTGTATTTAATGTTGAAGAATAATGGACATTATTTTTCTTGATTGTATAATGGTAATTATTTATTATAGTGAAATTGCTGTAAAGTTTGTGATTGATTGACTAATTAGGTTTATCAAAAGTAATGGTAGAAAGACACACTTATTGTTTCAGTTGCAAGGATGGTTCTACTATTTTATATTTTGATGTGTCTACTGTGATTCCAATGATTCCTCTTTCAGTGAATCTTTGGGATATGTCCATAACTTTTTAACACGAGAAAACAAAGCTTTTTGTCATTATAATCTCTCCTACAATCTCTTGTGGTGTAATAGTTAGAATATGCTAGCAGACTGTCATATAGTACCTAAATGAGAATGGAGTTGTCTATTTTTCCTAAAAATAATGTCTGACGAAACCTTGGAAGAGCAAAACGAGATCTCACAGGATTTAATTCAACCTAGCAATTGCTAATTACTCTGTTCACCTTGTATCTTTGCTTTGTAAACCTTTTTTCCTATCCATAATACACGTGTTTCTTCCTATTATTTCTTTTAACTCTGATACTCTAGTTACAACACAGACTATTGTTAGTGAGTTTGATTCTTACAGGGTGCCTCATGTGTGTCACAGGAACCTAAGCTTAGTAAATGATTACTAAAACTGTTTTGTGGAGGCCATTGGTGTAATGGTCATCATTCAAGGAAATGGAAATGGCAATACAAGTTCAAATCTTGGACAGGGCTGTTAGCATTTCATATAGCACTAATACCATTGGGAAAGTTATGCATTCAATTATTCTCCCTCCAGATATGGGTAAATAGTGGGGCAGACTGGGATTTTTAATCTTGTTTAGGAAACCAGTCTAGGAGAAGGAAAATTCTGAATTCAAACATATTAAACTCTGCTTAAGAAATTGACCATGTTTTGCATCCTTCTCGTGCATCAGTTTGTTGAATATATACAACTGTTTTGCTCTAAATCGTTTTGGCATTCATACAATGTTCAAACATTTAAAGGAAACTGAAAAACAAAAGGCAAGAGTAAATGGTAGCTTGTTTTCTATTTTAATGTTTTGCTCTCTTTAGGGGTTGTCTTTCATTGCAGATGAACATGGAGTGACAGTGCACTAACTTCTGCTACAGATGCCATGACATTGGGATTACATCTGGCATTCTTTGATCTGTTCTTTGCATGTTTAGGGATTGGTCAGTAGTACTGTTAGGAAAATATAAAATGTCATCTGAAAGATTTCTATTAATATGTGCATATACACGTGACTATCAGAATGGAAATAAGATGTTCATTTCAGGTTGCAATTAACTGCAATTAATTGATGTTAATCGATATGATCCCATCAAAAATAATCTTTAGTATCTTTCATTGATAATAAGAATTCAAATGTCAAGTGCTGATTTTTTTTTTTTTTTTTTTTTTTTAGATCAATATTACCAATGGCTTTAACAAAGAAACACATTTGCTTGTTGAAGCTATTTAATTTATTTATATATTTTTAATTTAATCCAATAAATTTAAGAACAGTTATATAATCTGTCTGAAAATAGTCATCCACTTAAACATTTTCAGTTTTAATTTATAATTCTAACAAAATATAATAGGATTAAAGTTCTATTCTAGGTATTAGGATTTTTAAACTTTCTATTACTTCAGTCCCCACTGGATGGTAAGCCTCTGAAATTAGTCAACCAGTTCACATATCTAGGTAGTAATATCTCGTCTTCAGAAAGCCATGTCAGTATACAGTTAAGGCATGGACTGCTAATAGACAGATTATCAATCATATGTAAATCTGATCTCACTGATAAGATAAAGTGAAAATTGTTCAGTGTCAGTGCTACTGTACAGATGCACTATTTGGACTTTAACAAAATGCTTAGAGAAAAAAACTAAATGGGAACTTCACAAGAATATTGCATGCTGTCTTGAACAAATGTTGGAAACAGCACCACACAACAAAGGAGCTTTACACCCACTTGCCCCTTGTCACACAAAGCATCTGAGTAAGATGAACACAACCTGCTTGATGCTGCTGGAGAAGGAAGGACAAACTCATAAATGATGTTCTCCTGTGGACACTTACACATGAACACATCAATGTAAGCTGACCAGCAAAAACTTATATCAGTCAGCTCTTTGCTAATTCTGGATGTTGCATGGAGGACCTGCCAGGGGGTGATGACTGATGGGAATAGTTTAAGAGAGATCCATGCTGCCAGTGCAACATGATGATTTCTTCAGTAAATGAAACCACTTCTTTCAGACCAATGTAAAAATCCCCAAATTATAGTCAGTCAAGTATGTTTTTAGTATTTCAAACTATATTTGTGCATTACAATCTGTTGTTTGTCTTGGTTGTCTTGGACAGAGGAGTCCCTATAGCATGGTGGATAAGATGTTTTTACTTCTTTTAGAGAAAGCTTTCCCATATTCTTTCACTTTAATTTTAAGGGAATGACCGATCTCTCCATTATATTCTTTCTGCATTTAGAATGTTATAAATGCAGTTTTGTTAATTCTTCTCTTATAAGAGGCCAAGTTTAGTCAGTTACGAAAGACTGGTTGTCCTACTCAAAACCACAACCCTGATGTTATTTTGTTGCTGGACTGCAACATTGTAGTAAGCCAGTTCAAACTTGAGTTGTACTATTTTGTTTACTTTTGAACTAATACTCTTGGGAGGAAGGTATGAACTCCCTCATCCCCCCTGGTTATTGGTTAAATAGTACCACACTTCTACAAGGATGATTTGACAGTAAATAACCCATGAGGTTTATATACCATTAAAAAGAGAAACTAAATCAAATACCATTGGGGAAAAGTATGAACCCTTATACCTCAGCTATGGGTTAAATAGTACCGCTACTGTTCTTCAAGGATGGTTTGACATTAAATAACCCATGAATATGCCATTAAAAACAAAAGAAAGAAAAAGATAGGACAAATGTTTTGGTGTTGAAAATGTCTTATAGAAGGCCAATATTACAAAGCATTAAGATGAAAATATAATGCACGAACTTGCTATTTTCCTATAAATGAGAGTCTGTTGTATTTATAGGAAGTTAGACATAAAAGAAGAAAAAAAATAGTAGCAAACAGATATTCCAAAAACATTTTTGTGACAATTGAGTTTATTCTTTGTTATTTGTATTGTTCCCATGTTTCAGCCAATCCATTCTATAGCCTTCCTCAGTTGCGGATAGATAATTTAAACATTAACAGAAACATTATTTGTGTTATTTTGGCAATACAACTTATTTTATGTTCTTTGTGAAGATGTTGTCAATTTCTTTTCTTTTGTAAAACAAATAATTCCTTGCCTTGTACTTGTTAAGCAATGAAAACTATGCAGCATTGAAATCCACACTTATCTAACTATTGCATTTAGCTGACAAATTGATGTATGCTAACTCATTCAATTTTCTCACTATCAGTATTGTCTGGGGTTTTTTTTTTGTTTGTTTTGTTTTTGTTTTTTTGGACTCATCCCAGAGAGTGCTTTTTATATCCTTTACTTCTTCCTTGAAGCACTCTCAACCATAATAACTGTTCTATTTTGTTTCAAAGACACAAGAAAGATGAACCCCAGAGACACCAAATATATAGCTACAGCTTGAATATCGCACGGAAGACAAGTCGATTGATGCATTGAAAGTATTTGTGGACAAAATAACATCAGGGTGATGGTTTTCAGTAGGACAACCACTCTTCGTAACTCTGACTAAACTTGGTCTCTTATAAGAGAAAAATGAACAAAACTGCATTTATAACATTCTAAATGCAGAAAGAATATAATGGAGAGATCGGTCATCCCTTAAAATTAAAGTGAAAGAATATGGGAAAGCTTTCTCTAAAAGAAGTAAAAACATCTTTAAAGGAAGAAGGGTATGATTTACCCTCTCAAAAAAAAAAGGAACTTCTTATATATATATATATAAGAAGTAAACCATAGAAAAAAACATCAATAATTTATTCCTACCTTACTGGTCTCTTATAAACTTGATTTACAAAATGAATAAATAGAACAAAATTTATGCCAGACTGCATTGATGTTTTTGTAAGGTTTTTCTTTTATTTATAATTTGCTCTTTGCATGTTTTATTACATATGTACATTGAGCACTTCATACAGATTAAACTCAACAAGGAATGATCCTTATATATAACTGAAGTGTTGGAACCTTATATGTGTGTATGGTATGATGGGTAAATTGCCTAAATTATACAAAAATGAAAATAACTGACATCTCACTTTAAATATAAATACCAAAATTACATGAAAATATCTTGAAATGCTATAGAATAAATTTATTCCAAGATATCACCATAAATGCTACCATTATTGTTGCTCTCGGTTCATATTTGGTGTTGCATAGTTTTGTTGGTCTCTCGCTCAACTGTGCCCCACCCATGATGATCAATGGGATTGCAATCTGGGGAGTTAGACAGCAATATTTTAGGGGTGATGTGGTTGTAGAAATCTTCCGACAGCCAACCCTGGCTTTTCCTGTATGTCTGGCATGACACAGTCTTGTTGCCACATGTGTGTCTTTCAGCAGCCATCCTCCCAATCCAGGGCAGCACTACCTGCATTCAAGGTAGGCCTGTGTTGAGCTGAGGCCATGTCAGAAGATGAATATCATCATGTGGACTGGGGGTTTGCTTTTCATCACTATTGCTACATCTTAAGGGGACAGAGCAGGCCAACAGTTGTTCTATGAGTTCACCATCTGATCCTGGCAAAAAAAAAATTTCATTTAAGAAAATCCAAAGCCTGTTTTTATTGTAAGGATGCTTGAGTTTGTCTGAAGCATAGTCTTTCCTCTTATCCTTTATGTTCTGTGATAAAAATTAACCTTTTCTCATTTTTATGAGGAAATAACAAATATCTTTATACACTAGCTGCCTGATAAGAAACTTGGACACTTCCATGTCTCTGGCTATGGAGCTGATTGTCTTGCTGGGATTGTAGTCAATCATGGCCTGTATCTAACCCACAAATTATGGGAGTTCTTTTCTTATCAGAATGATCAGATTGAAACTTATGAGCTGCCGTACCTTTGTAATTACCATTGGACTCGGGTTTTTTTTTGTTTTGTTTTTTTTAAATCATCTGCACTGTCTTCAGATTGCACCCAAACACTATGAAGTTTTTCATTAGAGCTTTTGGTGGGAATACCAAGCAGTACAGCATGCCGTTTCTACAATCCTGAAGGAATGAATTGCATCATGTTGCTGCTTTCTTCAGTGTCCAACTGACTAATTTGCTGCATGGTATACAAAAATTGAAACAAAGTGCACATACAAGCTTAATAATTTGAAATGGCAACAACCCATTGCACCTTGTATATATACATATGGGCCACTCTCTCTCTTTTTTTTTTTTTTTTTTTTTTTTTTTTTTAATTCCAATATAAATTTAATATTTTCTTTTTGTACTGTGTTCTTTGCTAATTAAGATATTCAGTATACATATTTTATATTCTCTACTTGAAATCTCTTAATACGTGTGTGTATTTCCCCAACTCTTGCACCATGTGCAGGATGTGACACAAGATCAATTTTTCAGTAAAGCTGGTTTGAAATCAGTTTCCTTTTCCTAAACTGTTTTCCTAAACAAGGCTAAAGAACCCAGTCTGTTCTATTTATAAATAACTCGGGGCAGGGGGGACAAATGGATTCATGCCTTTCCCAACAGCATTAGCATGAAGTGATCAGAACTCTGGTCCCTGATTTCATTTTCTCCAATGATAACCATTACACAGACATCTCCTTTTATCCATTTCTCTATTGTATTTTGTTTACATACTGCATTGTATAATTGAAGAAGTATGTCATTAAATTTCTTTTTCTCCCATACTTTGGTTGTTTTTTTCGTCAAGGGCTGTAGCTTTTCTACTTTTGATTGTTTTTTAGTACTTCAAGTTCATTCTTCATGGAGTGTCCTAACTTGATGTCTAGGTGGCTATTAATGATTTAGGAGGGTTTCCAAACAGTTTCCTAAAGTGTTCTTTCCACTTCAGAAGTCTATCTTCTTGGCTGGCTGCTTTTTGGTTGGATCTTGAGCTGATAATATATATATATATATATATACACACACACGGATGTGTGTATTTATGTGTATGTATATAGGACAGTTGAAGGATAGAATCAATTAACAAAACATTGTTGGAAGCAGTTTCAATTCTCCAAAAATCTCTTGGAATAATTCTTCTTCTCAAAATAAGACAATATTTTAGACATGTAAAATTCATCAAATTTAATTTTCTATTTGGGTAATTCCATGTCAAATCATCAAGGCCATGTCACCCACACCCTTCAATTTTTCTGAAATTTTGTACAGGTGTAGACTAGGTTAAAGTTAGACAATCCCTCAAATTTGAGCTTCGAATTCGAAAAATTTGCTGAGTTATGTCAATTTTAAACTCGAAAAACTTTGGGGGGAGGCAAGAAAAATGGCGACATAATGGTACAAATAATGTTCAATATATGTAGAATAATAATTTAAAGCAAAAAAAAATTATGTAGTGCCACATTGTGATTTTTTCACTTATTAAAAAATCAGAAATCATTAATAACGTGAAAAGGGTTAATTTTTATGCCTATTTTGATAACATTTTTGGATTCATCAGGCCTAAAAATTTCTATAAACCAATTTGTAGGAGTAGGGGAGCTCTAGACCACATTTTATAGACAAAAATAGATTACAAAATGTCGCCATTCCCCTTCAAATTTTTCAAGTTTAAAATTGACATAACTCGGCGAATTTTTCGAATTGGAAGCTCAAATTTGAGGGATTGTCTAACTTTAGCCTAGTCTACACCTGTACAAAATTCCAGAAAAATTGAAGGGTGTGGGTGACAATTTTTTTTTTTCTTGTTGATTTGACATGGAATTGCCCATTTGTGAAATGTGGATATTATCACTGAAAGTTTTATTATTGATTCTGTGCTGTTTAAAAAGTGTAAAAACAAAATTTGAATGGAGAGAAGTATTTCTAAAAAAATGTTACAATTCAATATCAGATGAGGTTGAAAATAGTAAAGTGATTATTGAAGTTCAAAATTTATAAGATTTGCCTATAAACAGTTTAACAAAACAATTACTATGAACTTTAAAACTCATCAAATTTTCACTTTTTTAATGAGTGAATGAAGTTTAAAATTGGTACATACCTGATTTTTATCATTTTGTGCATTATTGCTTAAATTGTTTGGTTTCCAACTCCTGATTTTTTTTTCATTTCCTACTAAAACAGCATTTTAAATTTACTAAATATTGTTTTATATTTTGTTTGATTTTTTTTTTTTTTTTTTTTTTTTTGTGAATCCTTTTTTTATCTAGTTCTTTATTGATTCTAATTCACCATCCTTTGATCTTGTTACTTTGGTTCAATTTTAATTTGCCAAATTTTTCATTGCTTGTTATTTCTGACTTTAAAGATTGCTTCAGGTCCTTTTTTTTTTCCTTGTGGAAAATAGTTATTGAATATTTGTCTGAATTTTTTAAATGAGGCTTGATATATATTTTTATTTTTCAAACTGTTTGTGAAATACATAATGTTTTGGCCAATGTATCCTCTGGCCTTCAGGTGTTTCTTATAATCCATTGGGGTAGATTGTTATATACTTGTAACCAAATGAAAACAATCTACCCTAATGGATTACAAGAAACACCTGAAGAAGACCGGAGGGTAGATCAGCCGAAATGTCTTTCACAATAAAGATAAGGACAACAGTCTAAAAAATAATACAAGTTATTAAAGTTTGACTAAGAAAGGCTAGTTTTTGTGACCAGTGAAAATTTATAATCAAGTTGTCTATTTTGACATTTTATTAAATAAAAATTTGATTGAAAAGAAAATTGTGAAGGAATCAACCAGAACAAATTGCAGATGCAATTACTATAACATGATTTTTATTCTAAGATTTTAGTTTTTATCTCTTTTTAATTTTTGAAATTGAGTATTTATTTTATGTATTTCAAATGTTTATGTTAAAGTGTTATTCAGATCAACATTAAAACATCTGCCAATTAAATAATCATACAAGTTTCTATTCTTCTTTATAATTATCTCAAGTGTTACTAGATTTACATATTTCAAACTATAATATTGAGATTTAACATTTATGTCAATCTAAAGTTTATATTATCTATGTATTAAGATACAATTAAGGTATTTGATATTTATGTTCATAATATTCTATTTTTGAATAGTATCTGCAGATTTTATATCAGTTCCTGACTTAGGTAATGTCACTTCATGGTCTCTCACACACACACATACACACATATATGTATGTATGTATGTATGTATGTGTGTTTGTTTTGGTAGCAAGTTATTATTTAACAGGTTTTATCGAAGACTATGGAATATTTCTTCTTGATGATCTTCAATTGCTTATGATCAAGACTTCTTGTCATTTTTCTCATATCAGGATCCAGATGGTAGAGAAGGTGTCCCATATTGTTCCCAAGTGTTATCAACCACATCTATGGTCATCTTCTGGGGAATTTTGCTGTATTTGTTTTTCATGTGGTATGAGTTTTATTCAGTTGGGAGGGTTCATTGCATTTTTTTCCACATATGCACACCCAACTGAATAAAAGTTGCATCACAAAAAAAAAACAAATAATCTCCCTGAAGACAACTATGGACATGGTTGGGAACAAAATATGGGGTACCTTCTCCTCCATATGGACTCCAATGTAAGAAAATGGCAAGAAGGTTTGAACGTAAACAATTGAAGATCATCAAAAAGAAATACTCCATGACTCCATGGTTTTCTACAAAACCTGTTTGTTTATATATATATATATATATATATATATATATATATATATATATAAAAAACTATTATCTTAATACGTATATTTTCTCCCTGTTCTGTACCTGCATAATATCACAGCTTTGAAAGTGAATTCTCAAAGACCTATATGAGTTTCCACATCTTTGTTACATTATACAACATTTTAGCTGGTATAATCTAAGTATTCAACCATTTTGTTTTTTCAAAAACCTTTTAATGTAGTTGAAGATATTACTCAATGGAATATTTATATTCATCTGCCATATTTAAGGGAGAATTTTTATCATGTGAACATATCTTCTTTCTTTTTTTAAGAGTCTTTTAGCAGCATTAAACTTCTAAAATTCCTAGAAAATCATAACTGACTTTAAATGATGAAAGAAACAAATCATCCTCTGAAAAGAAATGGCAGTATATTCTGTGGAGGGAAAAAAAAAACCCTTAAAAAAACTGATCAAAGTGACTCCTTGTTATGATTGAGTTTCTCTGCTTTAATACTTCCTGTTATAAGGCTTCTTCCACTACATTTTCTGTATTTATTAAAAATTACATCTGATAATTTTGATTATTGGTTACAAACTTTATTTGATCCCATAGACACTATTAATGGTATCAAAATGCTTTATTTGTAAAGAGAAGATTAAAAAGATCATAAAAATAAGATAAAGAAACAACTTGGTTAAAATCAATTGCAACAATATTGGAAGTTAAAAACTGCAATATATTTGCAAATTATTTGTTTGAATTTTTTTAGATTCATCCAGTTTAGACATATAGCTCAACCGAAATAAGAGTTGAGTTAATACAGTTCTAAGTGACAACCATATGGAGGTTGCAGGTTCAATCCTGACTCAAACAAAAATAACCTACAATACTTAACACTTAAGTTCTGTGAAGGCTCTTGATTATGACATTTAAGGCTCCCAAGTTCGGCAAGAATCATCGGAAGAAGGCCAGAGGGTACATGGGCCAAAAACCTTGTGTATATAACAATAAAGATGAGGACAATAGTCCAAAAAATCTAAATAATAGATATTTGCAAATAGTAAACATTACATAACAAAGGACAGTTTTTATTATAAAATTCCTGTGCAATCCTAGCAATTTGCAATGTTGTTTTCTTTATTTTTATTTTGTCTTTGATTCAGCTTAGATCTTCTAGTCACTCTGAATAGCAATGAGCTTATGGCAACTCCATTAGAAAACTTCCCAATTTCTTTTCTATTTGAAAATATAATCCTTTTAGCTTTTTCACTTGAGTTAATACTTAACGTCCTATACGGCCTCATTCCACCCGACCAGAAGTCACATTCATTTTTCTAATCTACCCCAAATGATAGCCTTTGTTTCAATGTAATATTAAACGTATTTAGAAGTCTTTAATTTAAGGGAAATAACAGGTAACTTTAAATGAAAAGGCCATTTTTTGATAAATCATTATAGGAATGGGGCTCTGGACTTATTAAATTCTCAACAGGATGTTAAGAGTTAAGGAATATAATTCTCACTTCTCAGTAAAAAAAAAAAATTGAAACGCTTTCAATTCATCAATTCTTTGGTTAAACGTTTTTTTTTTTTTTTAAATAACTAAAACTTACAGATGTGAATATTTTTTAGCTTGTTTTTTTTTTTTTTTTTTTTTTTTTTTTTTTCAAATATTTTCTATTAGATATTTGGTTTTAAATTTAATGGCCTCCCAGTTTAATCTTTTGTTTCTGCTGCTTTATTCAAATGTTATCTTTTATAAGTAAAATCTGAAAATTATTTTTGCCTTTATTTGATCATGGTATTTTGCTTCTTATCACTCTAATCTTTTATTAATCTAAAGAAGTTCATTCTCATTTTTTTTTTCTTGAAGTGAAATCTTTTTCTGACTTTCTTTTCTAAATCAGAATTAAGCATTTTCAATTTATTGAAACTGTCATAACACTCAATTCAGCTAAATAGTCATAAAGGAGATTAAAATAAGTCCTCACTTATATTTAGTGTTATAATTCTAAATGAACAATTTATGATTTTAATGATTTGTTTCATCAATTACAATCTGTGCTGTAGCTTAAAAAAAAAGAGAATAAAAAACACATTGATATTCTTTGTAGTAAAACTTTTCATTGATGAATTATTTTTTCTTAACCTTTCCTTATCAAATATGATTTTTTTTTCTTTTATTTCTTTTTTTTTTTTTTTTTTTTTTTTTATAATGTTCCTTGAAATTTAAGATGATATTTGATATTCATATTTTATATTTCATAGAGTCCTGTTTCTTGAAATCTGTTGTGAAATGAAATTGCACAAAACAGCTAAATAAAAACATGAATAATAATTCTTTTTATAACTTGTTGGTTTTGAGTTATCAATTCAAATGTTATGTCCTAATATTAAGTACTTAAAAACTTTTCTTTAATGTCATAAAAATTACCGTATCATTTTCTTTGGGATTCCAGATCATTTTTAATCAGGAATGCTTTAATTTGCATTAACATTTCATTCAGAACAATTATTTCAACTGATATTTCCCCCCCCCCTTCTTTCTTTGTTCATAATTTTTTTTTACTATTTCAGTTTCTTATATTAGGTTGGTGCAAAAGTATCGGTGGCTTTTAAACCATCAACTTTAAATTTCAGCTTAGAATAAACATTATTAATCAGAATAAGAACCATTAAACTATGCATTATTACCAACAAACAAGTTTAATCTGGAATCCTTTCAAAAGAATTTTAATTGACTGATTGGTTGTTGAATACTTTCTCTTACAAGAAATTGTTATGCATAACAAAAATTGGAGGTCTGCTGTGTAAGTTGGATGAGTTTTGTAGCTTAGTTTATTTGATTACTGCAGAGACATTTTCAGTCTGGAATTGTCAAAGGGAAGAATTAATCCTTTGCCAAAATTCAATACAAATGATATTGGTTCCATGGCAGTAACTTCTCTGTGATTTCTCCAGAATTCAAAAAGTTGCTTACCACCAGTCTTCATAAAGCTTTGGTTTTGAAAATTGTTTTAGTGCTTCCCCTCAGTGCTACCACTTCACAGAATGCAATTGGATTTTTTGGTCACATTGCAATTTTTAAAAATAGATTGTTTTGGTTGTACAAAAGCACAGAACAGACGTAATGTGCAACATCCATCTTATCAACTTTTCTTTGTTTCCCAGTTTGGTACAACTGTTGAATGATCAACATTTACTTCTTTTGTAATCCCTTCAAGTTTTGTAAGAGTCTACTTCAATAATGGCCCTCAATTAACTATCAATTACAGAACATTTTTGAGACCAATATTGTGATGTATATTTATTGACAATCCCCTGACCAAATGTTTTGTTGATATTGTAAGCAATTTTCATTGCTTTATATTTCATTCTGAATTCCTACAATTAAATTAGTCCATGGACTGCTATAAACAGATGATCAATCATATGGAAATCTCATCTCTCTGATAAGATAAAGTGAGAATGCTTCTAAGCTATAGCCGTGTCAGTGCTGCTATATGGCTGCACCATTTCGACTCTTACAAAACTCTTAGAGAAAAAGTTAGATGGGAACTAGACAAGGATGATGCATACTGTTTTGAACAAATCTTAGAAGTAGCACCCCACAAAAAAAAGCATGGTTTGTGTGACAGGAGGTAAGTGGCTGTATAGCCACTTACCTCCTGTCACACAAACCATCTAAATAAGACAAACAAGACATGCTGGACATTGAAGGAGAAGTAAGGATTAATTTGTAAGTGACATTCTCCTGTGGACAACTACACATGGACACACCACTGTAGGTTGATCAACAAAGATCTACATCAACCAACTTTGCACAGAAACTAGATGCCATCCTGAAGACCTGGCAGGAGGTATCGAGGGTCAAGCTGTCTGATTTCTAACATGGTAGAAATGTTTAACTTGAGGAGCAGAGGTTATCACAAATCAAACAATTTTCCAGGAGCAATGACCAATAGGGACAGGTGGTAAGAGAGGGTCATGGGAATCTATGCTGTTAACACAACCTGATAATGACATTAAAATTGCCCATATTTGTTTTTGTTTCCATCTTTAATATGACAGTTTAGAATAAACAAAAATAAATGGCGAAAACCAAACCTGTAGTGAAATTCACACTTTAAAAAGGTATATTACATGAATATTGTTAAATTGTTTATTCGAAAATACAGATCAAAGTTTAAAATAACCAAATTTATTTTTGCACCAACCTAATCCAGCCTTGTGAGTTTTGATCATCAGACTATACACTGAAAATCTGATGACAATATCTTACAGAAGGTTGTTGTGTCTATGTATATATTTACTTGTCTTGACAGGTTTTCTAAAGTGATTTATTACCACAAGATTTTTTTTATTGCATTGATTAGTCTATTTACTAAGGCTCCCAATTTCCATGTTACTTAGACTACAGCTTACCTAAAAGTGGCAACTTGCCAAATGCTCTAAGTTGCACTTGTTCTTTATGGCCATTAATGTAATCAATGCCAATTGCTTCAACTGAAAGAGGAGAATATGTTACACCTTCAGTTTAAAAACTAATTACAGCAGTGATCTCTTCTATACTATGATCATATTAAAATTGAGTCTCTAAAAATTTAAAAAAGAATTTTTGTTTTTTTTAATGATGCTTGTCAATTATCCAGTTTATTGAGTCCAATATGCTTTTCTCTATTTGTTGTCTGTTGTGGTCTGCTTTTATTTTAACTTTTTTTTTTCTATTACAATTATGATTTTGCCATTAGATAATGGTGGTACATATCTTTTTCTTTAGAAGAATAATAAGGTTAAATATATGCTGAAGGTAATAATTCCTTCAATTATAGGATTATTGGAATTCTTTAAATTAGACATTCTACATGGTTTCTCCATTTTGTTTTTAATATAGATTGCTTTATCTTTGTTATTCTCTTTTAGTTTTTTCTTAATACATTCTAAAATAGAATAATCTTTTCTTTTTCTTCAATATATACACTTATTCTAATTAGGTTCCAAGATTTTTTTTTTTTTAATTCAACTATTAGAATCAATATTTTGAGGACAATGAGCAAAATTGTTTAATTTATTCTTGTATCACTGGTCCTGAATTCTTCTTTTACAGTTACTTTGATGCTTTTGATATCATTAACACACACACACACACACACACTGAATTTCATTTTGAATCCCAACTATGATTCAATTTGCAATTTTATGTGTAAAAATACAGATGATCAAATTTGAACTGGTATCATTAAAATTTGAATATATTCACCATTTCTAATTTTCTTTTTTCTTGTCTTCCACTGTGTTATAAGTTTTGTGCTTCAGTTAAATTATAAAAGATGTTTTGTTTTATTTTTCAGGAAGGAGATGAGGATTCTCCTGCTCTATCTCGTGAATATACAGATCTGAAAAAGGCTGTTAAAAGCTGGGTGGACTACCAAGATGGGCAAAAAATACTGCTAACTACTCCAACTGTTTTAGTTGGCTATCGGGTGGAAGTATACCGTGCAGAAGGAACTACTCAGTGGTATACTGCTGTAATCAAAGCTTATAACCATACATCAAAGGTAAGTTGAATTTTTTTTTTTTTTCTTTCTTTTTTTTTTTGCATGATGAATAGTTTATAATTAGAGGCTAATACATTAATTCTAATCTTAGTAATGAACTAAGTGATGAATGAATGTAATAAAATCTTTTACATTCGGTTCTTGATAAAGTAGAATATTTCATTTTCCAGATGAACGTGTATTTTTCCTTAATTATATGGTACTTTTCAGTATCACAAAAATAATTTTGAAAACTGGTCAAAATTTTTCTGCAAAAAGAAATAATTCTCTATCTATCCCCATCTTAATATATGGTTATTACCAAGTTTTTTTCTGGTATTACTACAGTGCTCAATATCAGTGAGAGAGCTATTATATACTAACTGCAATACCCATATTCAACAAACCTATGTATAAAAGAGTAGTAGTGGAAGGGAAGGTTTAACATTATAAATATTGTTATATACTCATTGCGGGTATACAAACAAGAGTGATAGAGAGAGTCTTCAGGTGATAGTGAGAGAGTGACAGATAGGTAAATAGTTGTGACTTACTTGTTCTTCATTCTTTTCTACGTCTAGTCGGCATTTCTGTTCCTTCCTTCTTTTGGCCGGTCACCGTGTCTGGTCTTCTAACTTATTGCTGCTTCATTTTCTAAGGGCTTCATTTAAAGTCATGCAAATAACAAGACTTATTTGTGTTTGATCAAAGCTTTATTTCAGCCAGTATTGGGCCCAGAACCTTGTGGGTCTTTGGTGGATGCTCTACCATCTGAGCTAAACCAGACCCCAATGTTAATAAATATCAATGATTAAGCATTTTCAGTTTGTCATATAAATATATAGTTGAGCACAAAATTATTTACCCCTCTTATGAAAATTTGTTTTAAAAGTTATCCCAGGTGTTTTAATAGAACAAGGAATTTTTAACTTAAACATACAAGTCTTTTGAAAGAGTACATTTCTTTTTATTTGCACACAATGATATAATTATTTCAAACTCCTTTTTGTTGAGCCATAGCATATATCACTATTGTGTACTAACTTACTAATGCTCTAAGCTTGTGAATTGAAGTTAACACTGAGGTTTCTTACAATATACACAGAGTATAACAACTTAAGTAAGGGTTTGAGGTGTCATTTGTGAAAACAACATGCCAAAAGCAAGGCAATTAGTTTAGACTTGAGAGAAAAGAGCATTGATGCTCACAAAGCAGAAGAAGGATATACAAAGTTATCAAAGCATTTACAAGTGTCAAGAACTGGAGTGAGAAGTATTATCAAGAATTTGAAAGAGTCACACATTACAGAACTATGTGTCTAAATAACCTAGAACAACTGCCAAGATACTAATGAATGACTTAGCCGAGTTTGTAATCGAAATCTCAAAGAAGACAGTCACTAGAGCACTGCACAGGACGGTGAGGTCACAGACCTAGAAAAACTCCACTTGTGCAGAAGAGACACCCCCAAGCCAGACTAAAATAAGTGAAGGACAACCTAGAGAAAGATTATGCATACTGATCAAGTGAAACAAAACTAGAACTCATTGGCCACAGATGTTGCTTATATTTGGATATATAAGCCAAAGAGCTTGATTCCCATAATTAAACCCTCAAGTGGGAGTATAATACTATGGGGATATTTCAGTGCATCCAGAACTAGGAATCTTTTGGGTTATTTTCAAGGGGCTGATTTAGCTCAGTCATTAGAGCATCTGCCTTAGAATCACAAGGTTCTGAGTTAGATACTGGTCCCACCAACTCAGTATATTAATAGTAATTTGGTAATCTGATCTATACAGTAAAGTGGGGAGCTGGTGGTAGGTGTGGTGCTCCACTTCAGCAAACAATCTCCCTGGTCTTGCAAAAAGCAGATAGACTCCCTCGCTGTCTGGCTGATACCGATAATAGGCCACTCAGTCAACTTTTACTTTATGCACTCCCCAATTTTTCAGCTTTTTTTTTTTTTTTTTTTTTTTTTTGCTATTAGCATCAGTGGAAAGGGTTTAATAATTTTGACATTTTGTTCAAAGTAAAATGATAAAAACTTCCTAAATGAAACTAGTATATTTGAAAATGCGGTTAAAAATTCTTTGCTTCATTAAACAACACTTGGGAAATAATTTAGAAATAATTAAATTTTCATAGAGGGTGCTAATAATTTTGTCCTCAACTGTGTAATATGGGAGTAAAATGGAAATATAAATCTGACAGTATGTAAAAAAAAAAAAAAATACAATAACACAGTGTTCCCCAAAAAAATAATTCCTCTTTTGGAATACTGTTTTTTCTACACACACACACACACACATATATATATATATAGCTACTTGTTTATTTGTTTGGCTGGATGTATAGGTACTACTTAACTTTATGTTGCCAAAACAACTGCTTCTTCCATGTCAAACAAATTTCTAAGTATTATTTGACAAGGGTAGCAACTTTTTACTATTGGGGTTAAAAAAAAATTTTTAAATATTAGCAAAAATAAAATTTAAAAAAAAATCTATCTCTTATATTCATTTTTTTTTTATAACCTGTTTTCTCTATTTTCTTTTTCTTTTTTTTTTTTTTTTTTTTTTTTTTAGCAATTATTTTGTTGATGGTTTTTATAATTGTTCTTGGCTGCAAAAGTCTTATTAATCTTGACCTTCTTGCAAACTGACAATGTTACCATTATTGTAAATTGAACCACTCACCCATAAAGTTAACTAATTTTTTATAAAAAATAGATGTTTACCTAGAAAAGTAAGCTACTTTATAAAATACAATCTTTAAGTTTTCCATTTACTTTCTTTTTCCTTAGGTTATATTTCATTTATTTATTTTTTTAGGTATGTTTTACTAGCAGCTTTAATAGTAGTTTAATAATAGAATAGTGTGAATTCACTTTCTTTCAGAAGTATGTATGTATGTATGTATGTATGAATATATGAAGTTAATACACTTATATATACTGTATCATTCATAAATAAGTACACCCCAAATAATGCTCAGCCCTATTAGCTGGAGCTTTAGAATACACCGACTGCACCTCTGTAGAGGGATAAGCCCCCCCCCATGGAGCCACCTGGTGGCTGAGCAGTTCATGACATGCAACACTCCACTTTGGCCCTTACTTAGGCTGGACGGGTGGTCAATCGGCTGGTCACATCAAGCCCTAGCATCTATAGGGTTTTCCCCTTTTTATCATATATGTGCTGAATTTAAATTCTGGAGCTCTGGGGAATGTGGAGTACCCCTTCATCACCATTACTACCAGGTCCAGAGTGGTAATACCTGTTAGGGTCCCCTCTGTGGGTTGAATAGTTAAAAAATGTGTTCAAAAAAAAAAATGTTTACCCAACAAGAATATCAGCTCCCCACTTTACTGCATAGATCCAAACTGTGTTACTCATACACCAAATTGGTGAAGGCTGATATCGAACCTGGAGCCTTGTGGTTCCTGGGCGATGTTCTACAGACTGAACTAAACTAAAAAATGTTGACTTTCCAACTATTAGTTTTATAATTATTGTAATTTTCCTTATTTACATAAAATGTTGGAACACCCTGTGCACACACTTCTTGAAGTAGAAATATGGACATCTGTTTTGTTTTTATAAAAACTCTAAAATGGTTAATAAAATGGTTGATGGTTCTGTTGTTATTAATCTAAAAACAAATATAAGTAATGGTCAGACTTCTGGTAATGTTAGCATGATAAATATTTAGGTTTATATTCGAAAATAATATAAGCAAAATAATATCTTTATAAATAAATAGCCCTTGTTACATTGTGTTCATATTTATCGTAAAAGTTGATTTTGCTCAAGTTTCTTCCTAAGAAAATGAATCTTTCTCTGAATGACTAAATGTATTATTTTCCAGATCTGAAGTGGATTGTTGCTCTTATAAGTAAGAATGGTTGAATGGTAATAGTCTTACCCTTCAACCATTCTTATGCTGACAGAGGTAATAAGCATTTTAGAGCAGACACACAACCTTCTGACAACTTAATGGTTTGTGGTGGAACCATTTTTATAATGGTTACGGTTATGTCACATTGAAAGCACCAAAGTTAAACAGTTTATTCAATACTTAGATGGGTGACCATTCAAGCAACGGCAGATAGTCATCAAATGACTCAAAAAGGGTTGATGTGCCATAAAACAAACCAAACAACCAACCATCTATTGATAATGGAGATTCACTTCCGGTTTTCGTCTGTAACAAAAATTGTCACTGCTTATGTCACATTACCCAAAATCGTTATAACATAGAATAAATACACTAAAAATTTGAACATGCAACATTAGACAGTCCTCATTGTTTTTTAAAACAAGTTTTAAGAAATACATGACTGGTATTATATATCTATATATATAGTTTGTTTTATTTTAATACATATTTAAAGTTTGCATATCAAATTGTTTTATTTTTTAATACTTTAATGAATTTGATGATTTTAGTTACTTAGGGTACAAACTCGCTGACATTGAATTTTTTACTCCCACCCCTCAGGCAATGTTTCAAAAATCTATTTTTACATTTTTTTTATTTTGTACTAGTTTTTATAATCTAAAATTTGAGCATTTACTTAAAAGATGATTTTTCTATTTCCATTAAATTTTTTAGTCTAATTCATATACTCATACATTTGTCACATTCATTTTGATAAATAAAAGGTTCCTCTTGTAACCTGTTAGCTGTATTACAGTTTAGCATTGTAATTGGTAGACATTGTGAACCACTTCCCCCGTGCCGTCTTGGTGTAATGGTTAGCAAGCTAGTCTCACAGATCCATTACTACTGGAAAGCAAGTTCAATCCTCAGTGGATGCCCCATACTTGATTTTGTGTCAAATCCTACCTGTGATCAACAGTCTGGGTAAATAAATTTTGTGTGGACTATTTTCCCTGCCTTTTTAAAAATGTATTTCTTGGCTCTTTGTGCCTCTTCCTCTGACTCTTTCCTGTTCTTGGTTTAAATCCAAAGCTGGATTTAGACATTAGGGGGTCCGGGGCACTTCTGTTTAGAAGGCCCCTCAAATTGCCTCAGCATAGAAATTACGTAAAAGAAAATTTAAAAAACTGAAGTACATCTAGGAATCCCATTTTGAACCTCTCTCTTTCTGCTTGAGTTTAGAGGTCTATCTCGCCCCCATGGGTCCATTTTTATGCCACCTTCCCTAGGTGATTTTTATGTTTATTTTTTCAATAATAAAATTAATTTTATAATCATTATAGATTTTATGAAAGAAGTCTGTGTGCCCCTCTGGTAGGGGTAAGGGCAGGGGAGATTGCTCCCCCCTCCCTTATAAATCTGGCCCTGTTTAACTCACAGGCATCAAATTACAAAAAAACTTCCTGGTTATCTTGTTTCTTTGCCACCAACATGTCCCTGGGGTATGCTTAGGGTCAACTCCTGATACTGGAGGCATCCCAAAATAAAGTACTAAGGGAGCTGGATAAGGTTCTTCTATATATATAATATATATACTGTGAGGGTCCTTCACTGTAAACTTGATCTTGTCATATTGTCCCCAATGGGAAGTGAATAAATACTGCTAAACCAATCATTTTCAGATTTCCCAAAATTATTTAGTTCATAGTAATGTAAAGAAATATGAAGTTATTTATTGCGCCTGGATAGAGGGGGAGGGACAAAAGTTAGTCCCACAGATTTATCACTGAATCATGAGTTGATATCCTTGCAGGGTGCCCCATTAAAATCTCTATGTAAAAAAGACCTTGTATTGATCAGGCCTGGTGGGGCGCCAGAAAAAAAAAAAAGGGCACAGATATTCTGAAAAAGAAACGCCTACAAACCACAAGGTTCCTGGTTTGATACCTGCCATCGCCAAGCATATGAGTAGCACAGGGATCTGTGTAGTAAGGTTCTGATGGTAAGTGTGGCGTTCAACCTCAGATGCAAAAACAATCTCTTTTACTATTTAAATTTCATTTTTTAATTATCTTCACTTATAAATCAAATCTTCATTATTTTTGCTCAAAAAGCAAGATCTGGTGATAGTGAACGTGTATATATGTTTACTTTGTCATTTTATTTTCATAGTTTCCTCTGACATACATACACACCAACTGCCTTTATATATTTATAGATAGATTATATACTCTTATTGAATTTCTTTATTAAAACTTACTACGGTTTGGTTGTGCAAACAATAAAGAACATGTATTTACTAACCCCTCCACATGAGCAGGATATGACACAAGGTCAATTTCTTAGTGAGTTTAATGGTTGATTCAGTTTTCCTTCTCCTAGTTACCATACTAAGGTTAAAGAGACCTGTCTTCCTTACTATTTACCCATAGCTGGAAGGAGAATTGTTGGATTCCTACCTTTCCCAAGGATATTATCACTGTGAAATGCAAACAGCCACATCCAGGAATTAAACTAATCGCATGTCTATTTTCTATGACTATAACCATTACACCATGTGCCTACACATGATAAAGAATAAGACTCAGTCTATTTGTTTCTAGTATCTAGACAAATATAATTGAAACCTAAGAATCTATAGTCAAGTTATTCATCTCTCTCTCTCTCTCTCTCTCTCTCTCTCTCTCTCTCTCTCTCTCTCTCTCTCTCTCTCTCTTTTATATATATATATATATATATATATATATATATATATATAATCTTTCCACACGAGTAGGATGTGACACAGTCAATTTCTTAAGTAGTTTAACAGGTTTTAATTTAGTTTTCCTTCTGGACTGTTTGCTATACCAAGGTTGAAGAGCCCAGTCTGCCCTACTATTAACCCATAGCTGGATGCATACCTTTCCCAGGGGTATTAGCACATTTCTTTATAAGTTTAAAGTATAATGACACTATTAGAGTGAAAGGTAACTGTAAAATCAAGAAACTTTGCCTTTCACATAAAAATTGATATCCCCCCCCCCAACATTATACAGTACTTTGACCCTTTGTAAAAAAAATCCCATTTGATATCAAATGTTCTGGTGTAACGCATTTGTTGATTGTTATTGATTATTATTCATCATACAAACAAATATCGCTACAAATAAATAAAATTAACATAAAATAGAAAAGGCTGTGAGTATGAATAAATCACTAAAGGCAAAATTTACAAATTTAAAGTTTTAGAATTTTTCACATGTTTTTATTGTCTTTTTGGCATGAAAGTATTCTTATTATAATGGAGATTCGGTGTCTGTCTGTAATCGAAGCTACGTCACAATACCCTTAGGAATTGCCTAAGTTTATCAATGAGAATTTTATTCAGTCAAATCATTCATAAATAGAATAAATCTTTATTAACGATGTCTCTATGAAAATCTGAGTTAGATTTGCCTCAAAACAGTCCATGTTTTTTGGGGTTTTTTTAATATAAGAAATAAAGGTTTACATAATATATGGTGTGGTTAATTTGCATGCTGGTTTTAACAAAACCGAGTTTAATAAATAATTACTTGGTGTTATTGATCTCTAATATTATTGTTTTATTCTCCAACATATTAAAATTAATCCTATGAATGATTTTATATATAAACCAATTAAAATATTAAGATAAGTGTAATCTTTTCATATGCGTTTTTATTTGATTTCCTTAGTCTTTCTAAGTTAATTAAAACTTAAATACTTATGCCCGGAGGGCGCATATTCTTGCTATATATATATATATATATATATATATATATATATATATATATATATATATATATATATATATATTTCTTTTTATTGTGCAATGTACAATCATTATCATAAACGAATTAATTTGATGTTCCAAAAATGTCCATATCTCATTTAAAGCAATATCTGAGCCAAACGTAAAATGAAAATGTACTTCTTGACTACTACCCAACAATAACACAACTGATTTGAAGTGCTAGTGTAAAACAATCGTTGTTGAATAACTGACAATTGCTAATAAACATATTTTGAAACTGGCTAGACGGTGAATTTTTCGCCTTTGCCACGAGTAGTAGTAGTAGTAGTAATTATTTTCTTTGGTCAACTTGTCCGACTACTACTGTTTTCTTTCCTTTCTCAGACTTAACACAGACTAATATCATCTTTTACTCCTTCCCTAACCTTTTCAGCTCCCTTCTCTTTCCTGTTAAAGGAGGCCATGCTGACCTATATAAAATTGCATGACTAAGCTACCAAATCAGTTAGTTATATTCATATTGATTTTATCAGCCCAGAGGCGGCGGCGGCGACGACGACCACGGCAGTCGTGGCGGCGACGGCGGTGATATTAGCTTCGGGCTGCAGCTGCAGAGCCAAAGAGATGATGATGACATGAGGAGGTGAATGACAACAGTGTTCGTTGGATGCTGCTGCTGCTGCTGCCTCTCTTCAGCAGGTTGCCTTATATGCTTGAGTGTATGAGCACGCATTAATTGGCTAAAAAGACAAACAAAAAGAAAGAAACTTGTAGCTGATAACGGACACCTGACATTATAGCAGTCATATTTATTTACTCCTCCTCAGAGTTGAGAGGGCAGTAACATACGACACTTACGAAGGAATTATTAACGCCTGTTTTTGTATATATGCATAATAAAATGATAGGTAAGAATTTGAGAAGATAACATATCAAGATGAATAGTTGAAACCTTGGAAGGTTTTAACTCCACTGCATATTTTTGAGTCGCTTTTAGCCTAAACTTTAAAAAGAATTGTACCATATTGATTAATTTAGTTTATTTTTTAACAATTTTATTTTTATAAAATTGCTAACCAAGTTTCAAGCGTTATTTGATATCTTTTAAAAATTAAAAATAAAATCCACCCCACTTGTTTTATTATTTATTTATTGAATTAAAAAAAAAATAGGGACACATTTTTCTCCCATCATTACTCAGATGATCAATAAATTAAAATTCTTAAACTTTTATAATTTATTTTCTCTTTGTAACTGATACCAGTTTCTTGATTATTTTTAATGAGTTAATAAATAAAATAAGGAAATAAATGATATTTTAATTTATGACCTTCGACTGATAACCGGCCATTTCAATTGGGCTAGAGACGAAAATCACTTTAAATAAAATGAAATCAATTCCTAAATCTCAATGCCATGTACAGGGTGATCCGAAAGTCTTGTCACTCCTACGCGTTGTTTTATCTTTCATTATATTTTCGTTTTAATATATAAGTTATGTAATTATTTTACCTCTATATGTAGGGGTGACAAGACTTTTGGACCACACTCAATATTAATCTGTTTTTTGTTTTTATAAATATTTTAAAAACATTTTACAATTATTCTGGTAGATAACATCAATTCAAATCCATACTGTTTAGTGATTTTTCTATTAAGAGAAAAATTAATCATATGTAACATTATGTTGGTTAATTGTTTCTGATTTTCTATAAACCTTTTTATACCGGTTTTTCTTATAAATGGATAATAAAGAGTAATTTAATTTTTGAAATAATTTTTACAGTAAAGAATAATTTACACCATATAAAAAAGTTGTACTAATTTTTAGCCATTTGGTAGTAATAAATAAATAAAAAAAAAATAAAAATACTCATTTTAATTTTCCTTAGCAGAAATTATGATTCTTTATAAAAATGAATAAATGTTTGGTATAAAAAGTTATTTTTAGGAAAAAGTTCGAGTTTCAGTTTTTTTTCCACAAAGAAATCGTTATTTTTCAAAGACAAAGCGTCTGCGTCAGGTTAAGGGGTAGCTATTTATTAAGCACAATGCCGGAAGTATGGTGTACCCAGTGAGACTCGAACTCACTTGTAATGCTTTGCTAGTCTAGTTTGCTAACCATTATACCACCCGAGGTACCTAGGTTCATGGGGGTAAGGTTTGTCTAAGGATCAAATAAACCGTTAACATTTATTTTTATTCATTTTTCCATCCTTTTAAATGACTTGACTTCTGCAGGAGACTAAAATTCATTTACCAAAAATGTGACATTTATATAACCCTTAAAGTTTAAAAGGTATACACTAGGGACTGGCAAAAAAATCAGCTTCTACGAGTTTTAAAAGCGAATTAAAAATAATTAAATCTATTATTTAAGGTCAAACTGTCTAAATCGATAAGTAGTAACACAATGACCATCATTAAAAAAAGAAAAATATCATTACACATGCAGTTTATTTTTAATACATTTAAAGGGATTTTGTTTTGGTCAATTTCGACGCGATTCGCCATTCTGTCTCTTTTTCAATGGTTTTAAGTGCTTGTTTACAATTTTACTGTAACATTCGCGATTGCAAAAAATTTACCAAAAATCAGGTAATTATCTGATTTTAATTAAATTTTCAGTATTGATTTATCAATTAATGAATTTTATAATGCAACAGTTATTTTATTTCAAAACTTTTAGTATTTTTGCTATGAAAAATTAATATATAAAATTCATTTAAAATAAAAATATTCGGATTTTAAGTTTAAAATGTTATATTTTTAAATTCTAGAAATAAATATATAAATGTATAATTTTTTTCTTTTATAAGATAATAGCCAATTAAATAATTATCGAAATGAGTAAAAATAAAATTGATTATCTATTATTATTTTATATTTTATTTTTCGATTTTCGGTACTTATTTTCTCATAGAAAAGCCACCGTAAAAATGTTTTTTTGTTTCTATTCATAACTTCGGTCTTTTATCTCTTTATTTATACTGTAATTAGAAAACGATAAGACCAACTTGAAAAAAATGTTACGCCCCCAACATAAGGGGGGGGGGGTCGAAATTAAGCGAACTGAAAAAAATGAGAAAGTTTTGAAATAAAATAAATAATGCATTTTAAAGATTATTCATTGATAAATAAATAAACACGGAAAATTTCATTAAAATCTGACAATTCCCTGGATTTTGGTAAATTATTTTCTGTAGCTAAAGTCTGTGGCTAAAGTCATTTTGTCAAAAACGCATTTTAGGCTTATTTTGCCAGTTCCTAGTATACACTTAGTTACCAAAAATGTATATACCCTTAAAGTTTAAAAGATATACAGTGTATACCTTTTAAATTTTAAGGGTATATACATTTTTGGTAACTGAATTATTTTTTTAAATGGATTTTTAAAAAAATAATAATTAAAAGGGTTGTTAAAAAAAGATTAGGAAACAGTAAACATGAATGAATTGTTTTTTTCTTTTATAAAAGTTTATTTTAATAGCTTTTTTTTTTACATTTATTTTTTCGATTTTCGGTACTTGTTTTCATATAGCTATGAAATATTGTTTATGTACGGTACGTGTACGACGTACCGTACATAAACAATATTTCATACATTATAATTGTAAAAAAAATTTTTTTAGACATTTATAAAACAGAAAACGGATTAATGTACATTGCATTAGGTTTAGATATTATGATGTAATTTTATTTTAAATTACACCGAGCAAGGGATTTCGCTTTCAAAATCGAAGCGCGACCAAAAGGTCCGGGTCGAACTGTCCACAACCAAAACATCCTAGAATCCCTTCGACTCAATAATGCTGACGGCAAATTCTTTTTTCTTTTAAGTACTTAGTCCTAATGCACTTACTAAGATTATTGATTTTTTTTTCCATTTCTATCAATTCGTTTTCATGTAAATAAAACAAAAATAGTAACCGAGCAAGGCAAGCAAACTTTTTTTTTTCAATCCAATTTTACTAAAATTAAAATAGATGAAAGGTTTCTTTTTTACAAACAATTCTCTTCGTAGAATATTTTGTTAGTAGTGAGGAACACACACAAAAAGGGATATCTACTAAATTCTGACATCTTCCCTATTAATTTTTGGCACAATCAAAACAAAACACTAACACTTGTTTTGTTAATCATTTCCTCTGAATTCTAAAAAGAAATTTTTTTTTTTTTTTTAATATAAAAGTCAAGTTTCTTTTAAAAAATTGGAGAAAACTAAATACGTAGAAAATAAAAATGTCTTGTTTCAATGACATTTGGGTCCATTTGTTTTTCCGTGTTAGCAAACGAGTATTTTCGCGCGAATCCAATGATTGTTAGCGCTCACTGAGCGCCGCTCAGCAACAAACTCTAAAACTTAAAATTATAAGAAAAGTTTCTTCAAAACTACAATGACTAATATGTAAATTAAACAAACACAATCAAATTTATTGTTACTTTTGTAAATTTAAAACTTTTTTTCGGGGGAGGGAGTAAGTCGGCATTTAAGTATGGATGAGTCGATTTTTTTGTCTTATTTTTTTAGTAATATTATTTAATGCCTAAAATAGAAAAAATACTTAGATAACACCATAATCTTTAAGAACCTTAGAAATATTAAATATCTGCTTAAGCATTTAAGAATAGTAAACTGTATTTATTTTAAAACTGAAAATTTATTTGCGCTCTATTTGATACACGCACTTGTTAGTCTGTCTTTCTTTTTGACACTTAGATGCGTGCGTGCGTGTGTGTCGAGCGGCTGCCTGTATTTTCGCGCGCACCTAATAATTGCCAACAACAACCTTAACTCCTTCCACATGTGAAGAAAGGCTTGTGACCGTGTAAAGTTTTGGCAAATAGCCTTGACCTTGAGACTAAACTGGGAACTTGCTTCTCAAATAGCAAACCAAACTCTTCTTTGTTCAGGAGATTTCTTTCTCTCAGAACACAGTTCCATTTTTTCCCACTAAGCAATAAATCAGTAACACTTTTTTTTCTTCTTCTTCGTCCTCTTAGTTACCCACTCCCACTTATCTTTTTTCTTTTTCTTTTTCTTTTTCTTTTTTTTTTTTTCAACTTTATCTACATTATTATTAATAAAACATTTTTTATAAAACTATATGTAAATTTTTAAAACTTGGATCACAATTAATTACTTTAGTGGTGTTAAATTACTGGTTGGTCTGTATTATTAAAAAGAAAAATGCTGATTATAAAAAAGGGGGGAGGGGGAAGCATTATTGTTTAGAGGTGAAAGTTAATTTTCTACTCGTATTTATTGTAATGTTGTAAATTGACTTACATGAATATAGAGTTGTATATTGACATTGAAATTATATATCGACCTTTCTTTCATGCTTTAAGTGTTTTTGTTAAATCACATTTTGATCCGTATAAATTTTGGCTTTTTAAACGTTGACAAAAATAAAACTTAGCTTTTAAAATCTTTAAGAAGTTGCCAACTTGAATAATCAGGAGTGTGTGAAAAAAATGAAGATCAACAAAAGAAAATAACAAGACAATTTAATTCACAAATGCTATTTGCTCGACTACTACACATTCAAAATTAATCTTAATGCTCAAAAACTTTCACACAAATGTGTGTGTGTGTGTATATATATATATATATATATATATATATATATATATTATAATATATATAACAAATGGTAATTATTGTGCAAGTTTGCTTACAACGATTTGATGAGTTTTCAATATTATATCAGTGAATAGTTATATTTAAAATTGTAAACTTTAATAGTTAGATTAAGGAGTTTATTTACTTCAATTCGTCGGTTTGCCTTCTTTTTTTTTCGTTGAGAGAGCGGGGAGGAGGGGTCAGGCACTTCGCCAGGGTAGTGTGAGTATGAGGTGGGCGTATCCATTAAGTCGGGTTTAGGGTGTTATTTTCCGATGTGAGATTGCCCCCACCCGAACCGAAGGAAGTACTCACAGTTTTAGTGTAAACGGTTTCAACGTCACAACTTTTTTTACTTCTCTTTTATTTATTTACTTTTAAGTATTGAATCTAAGATCTGGCTTGTGTGTGTGTGTCTTAAGAGGGTTGATTGTTCTGTGTAAAATATTAACTGAAACAGTAGGACATTGTATAATAATGATTATTATTTACTAAAATTTCATTCCAAATTTTCTTTCTTGTAGAATAAAAAGGATTATTTTTATTTTAATCTACTCAAACTAAATGTGATTATTTGCGCTTATGAGAAATTAGGTGTGAAAAGAAAAATCATTAAGTAAAAGATAAATAAAATTGGGTAGCTTTGATTTTCAGTCACTAACTCGTGCTAAGCAAAGGATTGTTGATACAGTGGCTAACACTTTGTCTGGTATGGAATTGTGGTGTGTGGTTTTTGTGTTTGTGGGTTGTGTGGTTTAGTCAAGTGGGAAAAAAATGTAAGTAAAGATTTTGCCCTCTTTCTCTCGTATAAAAAATAGAGATTAATTTTATTTTATTCTAATCGCTTTTCAAGTATTGAGGTTGAGGATTTCATACCACAAATAAGCTTTTTAATTTGCATGCTATAAAAAAAATTCAACAAGTTAAAAATGGGAAAAGAAAGAAAGACGCTCCGGTAATGTGATTTAAGCTAAGCAAAACTTTCTGGATATTTTTATTTGAATTTTGTGATAAAAAAAGAATGAATACTATTTGCTAAAACACTAACATAATACAAGTTATTACTTGATAGTTTATAGTTCGAGTAATTACTGAATGAATGTACATCATTCATTGTATTGAATCACTGAATAATTTTTCTGTCGTTCTTGTTAAACGAGAGAAGAAAAAAACGTTACAAAAACAAAAGCTCGGTTCATTTTATTGTTGCATTCTGATATTCTTCAATCAAAAACTAACTACTACTATGCCCAAGTGGTTGTAAGTAAATATTTTTTTTTTTTTAAATCTAGATCACTTGAACATATCCGCCTCGATGTGGTTTAGTGGAAGGGGTTAAAGCAATCTCTTTCGGAGAGATGGGGGTAGAAATGATATCTGTTGGAACATTCAAGTCCTCAGCTTATAAATCATTCAGTGTTTTTTGGAAACTGTTGATTTGAGTGCATCTACGTACAGACTTCATAGTTTAAGTATGGTCATATTAGCACAAAACAAGTACAAAAAAAAAAAAAATTAAAGACCCAGATCAAGCGTGATTATTTATTTTTTAAAGGAATACAAGTCAATGATTTATATGAAGCGACATATTTGGCGATAATTCATTAGAAATTATGCACTCACGAGTGAATATTCTTAATAAAATAATGAATTCTTTGTCTTTTCGTTCTTTAAGTACTCTAGGATGGTTTTCCAATTGAACATCCTACTCCTTAAAGTGCTCGGAGGGGGAGGGGGTCAATGGCATCGAGGAGGAGAAGGATGCTAAAGTGATCCTAAAACTTTCTACTCCATCTTCTTATATATTTACCCTGTGTTTATTACTGTTCTTAAGTTTCTAAATATTTCTTTTCCTTCTCTTCATTATGTTAGAGGCACATCTGGAGTTTATAAAAAAAATCTTTAAAAATTAACAATTAAAATAAACAATTCACCCTTGATTTTTCGATTATTTATTTTTGAGGAGGGTTTCCTAAAACTTAGTTTAAATTTTCTAATTGAATAAATAACTTTTGATTCATCTGCTAATAGTTGATTAGTTTTATTTTCCCCAAAGTGGACGTATTTTCCCTTTACCTCTATTAAAAACAAGGTTTAAAATTAGAATTGTAGCTTAGAGTTCAAAGAAAAAAATTCTTTTTCTTCTCTATCCCCCTGACTTTGGGAAATGTATTATGTTTAATACTTTTTAAATGTTATTGTCATTACAAGTTTTTTTGTTTTTTGTTTTCCAAGAACGTAAAGTTTGTGTTTCTTCTTTCTTTTTATGAACCTTTACACATTGTAATGCATTTGTTTTATAAATTCAGCTAAAATAACCTTCCTTCTGACTTAGTGTAGTGGACATTGAATTCATAAAAAAAGAAAGTGGGGAACCGTCCCCACCCTTTTACTTTCTTTGTTTAAGATATTTCAGAGCTACAATTGTAATAGGACTGTTTATTTTAAAATATCATTCAACTCTTGAGAACAGACGAGTTTCTTTTCCGTTAATTTACATTTGATCTTACATTAGAAGTAAGAAACTGGGAAATTCCACAATATTAGCTTTTTTTCCTCATATTTTCTTCTTTTTTTTCTTTCTTTTTCTTTTATGTTTAGTTACACACCCAACCCAATATAACATAGACATTTGTATAGTAGCATGACTGGTGCTGTCTATCAAAGCTGTGAATAGTGTGTGATTTGTCAGCCTTGATGTGATTGTGAGTAAATTGAATTATTTCCAAAAAAATTTGTTCAGTTATGGAGTTTAGATAAACTTGTCAGAAGAGTGCTCTTCCTCAGCCACCCCCAACACACACACACACCTAGGGTGGGATTTATTGTCTTTTAATCTTTTTTTGTTTTCTTTTATTGATTGTGAGTAGGCGTTGAAGTTAATTTATTTTAGTTGGACTTTTTTTGCAGAATAACTAATTAATCTTTACAAATACCACCAAAGAAAATAAACAAATGAAAGGGTTCATTCATTATAAGAATCAAACCTGCTTAGTGCCAATTATATATATATATATATATATATGCGAGACCATGTACTATAGTTGGCAATAAAAATAACCAATAATGTAAGTTTATCTGCTTCGGGTTCAAATCTAAGATTTTATTGAACTTCGTTTTTTGTTTTTTTGTTTTTTTTCTCACTAAAAAGTTTGTTTTGTAAAAATGACGATATCAAGTATTCAGTAATATTAATTGATTTTTTTTTTTTTTTTGTTTTTTTTTGCTGGAAATTTTGACTATTATTTATTATAGTAACTAAATCTACCTGAATATTGAGGTGGACTTTGATATTGCTGTTGTAATTTGATTTAATGGTTAAGATATATTAGCAAAACATTTGTAGTGGGTTGATCCTCACGAGTGCCCCATATTCTGGCCTTTGTCCCAACTAATCTTAGTAAATAACTATATCTTTTATTTTTCTCGTTCATTCTTACCTTCACCTTAGAAAATTTATTCAGATTTTGAAACTCAAACTTTTTTCTTTTCATTTTATCAAATATCTTTGTGTTATGTTAAAGAATTCCATGCTACTAATTTTTCATTCTTAAGTTTCAGTGGACGTAGTCTTAATTGCTTATAAAGGAATATTTCGATGCTATATTATGTATTGAACAAAGATTATTTTTATTTATTCCTGACACGAGTTTTCACAACCTGTTCTGTTTTGTTATTTTTTTTACTGGGAGTTTGAGACAGCAAGTCTCCTCAGGTCTTCAGGGACTTTTCTAAGTGTCCCTGCAGATTAGTAGTGCTGTGTCTCATGGTTTTAATTCTTTCTCTAATCTCCGGTTCATCGAGTCTCTTTTCCATGTTTCACTGGGACTGTTCCATGTGCCCCAACTACGATTGGTATCACTGTCACCTTTATGTTTATTCATGTTTACTCCTGGTGAGTTTTCACACCAGCGTTAGCTGATGGTCTTTCACTGGAGTCTGATGTGACTACAAGTATCCTCAGTCTCCAGACTCTTCTGAGTATTCTAGCTGATTTCAGTAATTGCTGTTTCTGGATGGTCTCAATTCTCCTCTGATTGCTCCAGTTACTTCAATCTTTTTTCCAGTTACTTCAATCTTTTCCAAGCATTTTGGGACCGTTCCAGTGCACCAACTACAATTGTATCACTTTCACCCTTATATTCCAAAACTTTTTTCATTCTCTGACAAATCCATATATTTGTCTCGTTTTCGTTTTCCTTCATCTTCCACTGTTGATTTGCTAGAACTCAAAAGTCTTACAGATGACAACTCTGTCTTGGCCTGGCTTCTTAGCTGGGATAAGGTGATCCGTCTTAATCTCAAAATTCCAGAGAGATTTTATGCGTTTCATCATTATTCAAGATAGACATAATCATTAGTATCAAATCCTGCATTAATTAGGAAATAAACCAAATTCTTACTTTTAATCCTTTATTTAAAAAAGGAGAAAGCAATTTGAATTTGTCTTTTTCTTTTCTTTTACTTGGTAAATACAAGTCTTTCATACCAGCAGAATTAATTCTTTTCTTTTCTTTTTTAAGCATTCACTCATGTACTATATTTAATCGTATTTTTTCTTTCTTTTTGTTTTTGTGTTGTCTTTTTTTTTTTCTGGTAAAATTTGAGTAAATTTCACTACATAAAATATTTTGCATTTTTTGTAGGGAAAAACATACACTAAGCACATTTTTATAGTCGCTTAAAAAAATGGAAATCTCAGATAAACCCTGCATATATTGTATATTCTTATCCTTATTGAAACTTTTTACTTAAAAAAAAAAAAATGTCTAGCAATATAACTTGAATATCTATCTGCTCTTTCTTGTCAAATGCCAAAAAAAGAATATTTTCTTTCTTAACACTTCATCTTAGATAAAACTATTTTTGATATTGTTATCAATATTTTTTTTAAGTTTATATATGATAGTGTTGTTTAAAAACTTACAGCAACGGTTTATATATATATATATATCTATAATATATATATATTATATTATATATATAGTATAATATATATATATATATATATATATTAAGCTTCAAAAAGCAAAAATAATACTCTGTTTAAATATAACTGAAATCATTAAGATGAACAATTTCAATATGTTTAGTAATACAACAATATGTTCCATGGCCTAATGTACTATTTCCGCCCGACAAATAAGATAAATTTTGTTACAAAAGAAAAAGAATTAACTTTTTTTTTTTTTTTTTCTTTTCTTTTTTCAAGCCTAGAAATTTTTTGTTTTTTTTTTTCTTTCAAAAGAAGGACTATAAGTGATGAATCCCTCTCACTGCTCTTAGGAAAATTACATTTAATGCTAAGAAGAAGAAAAAAAATTTGTTGCAATAATTAATTTATAAATTAGAGTAGCAGCAAATGTTTTAATTTAGGCACTGACAAAATGAACCTAAAATGCGTTTTAAAATATTACCAAAAATCAGGGCAATTATCGGATTTTAATGAAATTTTCAGTGTTTATTTATCAATGATGAATCTTTATAATATGCAATCGCAATAGTTATATTAAAATCTTGTAACAAGCGGTTTAAAACCTTGAAAAAGAACAGAATGGCGATATCGCGGTCAAATTGACCAAAACGAATAGTTTTAAATGTATTAAAAATACTTCATATGTAATGATTATTTTTCTTTTTTTTATGATGTATGCTTTTACTACTTATCGATTTAGACAAAGTGACCTTAATAATAGATTTAATTATTTTTAATTCTGTTTAAAACTTCGTCAGTATCGATTTTTTTTACCTGCCTATTTTAATTGTATATTGAAATAATACTTTTTAATTAACAACCCCCAAATCTCTCCAGCAATAGGTACCACTTGTCTCTCCCAAGATGGCTTTTCATTTATAACCCGCCGAAGGAGTTGATATGCTATTAAACAAAGAATCAACAATGAATTAAGTGCTAATTATATTGGACTAAAATGATTATCCGCCCCTGTCGGTGGGGTGTTAGAATGCACCTCACAGAGGCGGTAAGCTCTCCCAATGGAACCTGTTGGCCGTGGTGGCGGACCCGTGATGCTTAAGATAAACCCGGGTAGGATGAGCAGTTTCATGACTTGCAATATCTTGACTAGACGGGCGTCGAGAGGCCCCCTCCGTCAATCGGCTGGTCACGTCAAGCCCTAGCACCTATATGATTTTCCCAACCCCTATTGCTCTTTATGCAAACCCAACCCTTTTTATTCATATGGTACTGAAGCCGGTGACTGAGGGTCTACATGTCCTGGGAATGACGCTTAAACTCTATTCTGATGGAGTTCCATTTTGGAGTTTGTGAATGTGGAGCACACCTCATCACCCATTGCCCCATTGAGTCAACTCTGACACGGAGTGGTATAACCGTAGGGTCCCTATCTATGGTAATAGAAAAATGTATTTATAAAAAAATGTATTATCCATTAAGAATGCTTTATTTTCAAAACTTTATCGGCATTAAATGACCCACGTGATGTTATATGCCTGTAAAACCAAATCAAACAAACAAAAATGATTAATTAATATCATTAACCTAAGTTTTGTTCTAGGAAAAATAATATTCCGAATTACAAGAATTTGCTTTTTAGTAAGCATATTTTGTAGCATATGTACTAAGTTTAGCTTAGATGTGGCACAGGCAAGAAATGTGGGGTGCCCATTGAGAATCGAACTTGCCCGATGCAGATGGTTCGTTAATCTAGCTCGCTAACCATTACACCTGTTAGGATTGTTTGGCTAGGATATGCATATTTCTCACTTGGTCAATATATAAAATTCAGTTTAACCACAAACAATTGTCATGTAAATAATAAACAAATATGTATTTTATTTAATAATACTGCAACTATGAAAGTCTTAAAGATCAACATTCTATAACATAGTGTTCATTGTCTTAATACCTTTCACAATTTTATATTTTATAAATTATTAAAATTTATCTGAATTAATATGAAGACCTTTCTTGACTCCTGTTATGGGAGCAGCGACTTGTGCAATTCATTTTGTAGACAGAGCAACTGCCACCTTGCTTATAAGATATAATACATGAAGATTATGGAAGAGTTAGGACCCTAACAATTTTTTAAGTAGAGACAGGTTTGATGGTCCATTCTATTACTATGTCTTAGCGATAATTTATTTTCTTTTTTTCTTTTTCTTTCATATTCGTTAACCTTATTTTTATAGTTCTTCCACTACTACTTTAATTGTATAAGCCTTTCATTAAAATATCCCTTTTTGTTCCACACACACACTCACTTAAGCTAATTAACCTAAAGTATAGTAGCTGTGTGATCATCAAGGAAATTAGTCATGTCCACAGCTTGTCAGAGAAACAATGTGCATGTCAAAGGTGTGCAGGATGTGGTGGGAATTTCTCCTCGCTGACAAGCTGAGCCCTGCTTAACAGAGCTTAAGAATAGACTAGGTGCCTGACACTCAGTAAACAACATAGAATTGAATCTAAGTCCACAGGTCTCAAGAAAGATATAAACCCAGCCATGTCAAGCACTGGTTTTGCTATTTGCCCATTTAGTCTTAGCCACTGCTATGCAGCCGCACAACTCGTCTTTATGACTTCCTCCACCTCCTGTACTCTTTTATGGGATTTTTTCTTCTCTCTCTTTTGTTACTTGGACAGTCACACTACTGCTACCATGTCTGTGTTGTGTGCTTGGTTCTTTCAGTAGTAACAACACAGCTTAGCCTAACCTTTATCCACGTTACAATTTGCAACATTATGTGAGACTGCATGAGTACTTTTCGTCTTCTTCTTCTTAACTGCTGCTGTGTTCTACACTTTAGTAAGGAGAGGCAGCCTAATGAAGTAAGATCTTTTGCTGTAAGAGAATGTTTATCAGTTTGCATATTTAGGAACGTTTTTTTTTCTTTTTGTCCAGCTGTTGAAATATAATGTTTTTGAAAATAAAAATTATTCATTCAGTTTGAATTGAACGAAATTGCTAAACAAAATATGTGACTATTCGCCAAGCTTTGTATGTTAGATTTGTTTTTGTTTTTAATATATTTAGCAGTCAGATTTGAATGTGTACAGAGTGGTCTAAAAGTATTGTCACTCACATATTTTTAAGAGCTAAAATGATTACAATAATACAACCAGAATATTCTAGAAAATAGTTTTTAGGTTTTAAAATTTTGGAGAGGTTTATATAATAGATTACATTGCTAAAACAATTATGTGGGATGTCAAGACTTTCGGACACCTGTGTAGAATATTGTTTTAGGTTTTTTTTTTTTTTTTTTTTTTTAATTATTTTTAATAATATCAATGTGTCATGTCTTTCTTGAATATAATTATCATATTTGAAATAGATATTTGTAGTCAGACAAGTAACATATTTTATGAAACCCTTTTCTGGGGGATCAGATTCGCTTGAAGAAATACGCGAGGATTAATTTTGCTAACTTAAGCTACTATATTGGATTTTTCCTATTTCTTATATTTATTGGAAAATGCAAGTTTATAGAGCACCAAATTAGTTAAATCTTCATTAGTACTTAGTTATATCTTGGTTATTTAGTTTGGTACACGGTTACTCAATAGTAAAGCACTCGGTGAGGGATCAAAGTTGCTCATGTAGGACTTGTGAAAATAAATCAAACGTGTCTAGTGCTTCTGTGTTTTAAGACATCCCTTCATTCATTTATATCATTTTGTCCCCATTTCCTCCTTCCTACCCACTGTCTATGGTGGTTGTTGCGGTCATTTTTATAATTCAATGTAGAATTTTTGGGTGACTGTAATAAACATAAAAAATTGCGTCTCATTTATTACAACATATTCATACAATACAAATCTTTTCTTCTTTTTTTTTTTTGTCTTTGTTGTAATTTCCTTGCGTCATTATTACAGTGAAGGTTTTATTGTCTTGTGGAAACTTTAATTCAATTTTATGTAATCAATATTACAGTATTTCTCCACTTGCCGAATAAATATTTATTAGCATAAATTGAAATTAAAGTTTCCACAAGAAAATAAACCTTCTGTAATAATAAAGACGCAAGGAATTACAACAAAGACAAAAAAAAAAAGAAGAAAGATTTGTATTTATGAATATGTTGTATAAAATGAGACCGCATTTTTTTATTGTTTATTACAGTCACCCCAAAAATTTACATTGAATTTGAAAAGTGACCGCATAAAAGCAACCACCATAGACAGTGGGGTAGGAAGGGAGAATGGGACAAATGAATATAATATGAATGAAGGGTGTCTGTAACACCAGGAAAATGAGACAGTTGATTGTAGTTTTCGACAAGTCATAATGAGCAAATTTGATCCCACCGAGTGCGTTTACTATTGTAACGTGTACCAAACTAAAATAACAAGATAAAACTAAGTACTAATGAAGATTTAACTAATTGGTGCTCTATAAAACTTTGGCTTTTTTGCCCAATAAATATAAAAAATAAAGAAAATCCATTTGTAGCTTAGTAGCAAATTAATCCTGCTATTTCCTGGTCCAAAGAATCGGATCCCCCAAGAAAGGTTTCCATAAAATATGTTACATTGTCTGACTTACAAATATCCTATGTTACCCGAATATGGATAATTATATTCAGAAAGACAGTGAAACAATTGATATTATTCAAATAATTAGAAAAAAAAAAAAAAAAAAAAAAAAAACCAAAACAATATTTCGACAAGGTGGTCCGAAAGTCTTGACATCCTACATATTGTTTTGAGCAGTATGTAATTATTTTACCCTCAAAAATTCTTTAAAACCATAAACTATTTTTCTAGAATTTCTGGTGTGTATTATGTAAATCATTTTACCTCTAAAAAATATGTTAGAGTGACAATAACTTTTAGACACTCGTACACATTTCAAAATCTGACTGCTAAATATATTAAAAACAAAAACAAAAAATCTAAATACAAAGCTTGGAGAATAGTCAATTACTTTTGTTTAGCAATTTCGTTCAATTCAAATGAATGATAAATTTTTTATTTTTCAAAACATTATATTTCAACAGCTGGACAAAAAAGAAAAAAAAAACGTTCCTAAATTATGAAACTGATACATTCTATTAAAAGCAAAAAGAATTATATTCATGGCTGCCTTCTCTTACTTAAAGTGTAGACACAGCAGCAGTTAAGAAGAAGAAGACGAAGAGTACTCAATGCAGTCTCACATTAATGTTTGCAATTGTACGTGGATAAGAGGTTAGGCTAAAGCGTGTTGTTACTACTGAAAACAGACACACATACACAGGACATGGTAGCAGTAGTAGTTGACTGTCCAGTAACAAAAAAAGAGAAGGAAAAAAAATCCCTAAAAGAGTTCAGGAGGTGGAGGAAGTCATTAAAAGAGAGTGTGCGGCTTGCATAGCAGTTAGGTAGACTAAAAGTGGGCAATAGCAAAAATGCTTGACATGGCTGTGTTTATATTTGTCTTAGAGACCTGTGCTTAGATTCAATTCTATTGTTGTTACTGATGTGTCAGGCACTAGTCTATCTTTAAGCCATCTGTTAAGCAGGGCTCAGCTTGTCAGCGGAGGAGAAATTCCACCACATCCTGCACCACCTTTTGACATGCACATGTGTTTCTTCTGACAGGTGGTGGACATGACTAATTTCCTTGATTGATCACACAGCTACTATACCTTAGGTTAACTTAGCTTAGTGAGTGTGTGTGTGGAACAAAAAGGGATATTTAATGAAAGGCTTTATAACATTAAAGTGTAGTGGAGAACTTAAAAATAAGGTTAACAATATGAAAAGAAAAAGAAAAAAAGAAAATAAATTATCGCTAGACATAGTAATAGAATGACCATCAAAACTGTTTATTAAAAAAATTGTTAGGGTCTACTCTCCATATCTTCATGTATTTAATCTTATTAAGCAAGGTGGCAGTTGCTCTGTCTACAAAAATGAATTGCACAAGTCGCTGGCTCCATAAACAGGGAGTCAAGAAAGGTCTTCATATTATTCAGATAAATTTTAATAAATTTATTAAAATATGAAATTAGTGAACAGGTTTAAGACAATGAACAACTATGTTATAGAATGTTATCTTTAAGGACTTTCATAGTGCAGTATTATTAAATAAAATACATATTTGTTTATTATTTACATGACAATTGTTTTGTTGGTTAACTGAATTTATATATTAGTTACCAAGTGAGAATTATATGGCATATCTATGCATCAAACATCCTAACATGTGTAATGTTAGCGAGCTAGATTAACGAACCATTGATAGGAGTTCGATTCTCAATGGGCACCCCACATTTCTGGCCTTGTGCCACATCTAAGCTAAACTTAGTACATATGCTACAAATATGCTTACTAAAAAGCAATTCTTTGTATTCGGAATATTATTTTTCTTAGAACAAAAACTTAGGTTAATGATATAATATAATCATTTTGTTTGTTTGATTTTGGTTTTTACGGCATATCAATTCAGTGGGTCATTTAATGCGATAAAGTTTTGAAATAAAGCCATTCTTAATGCATATACATTTTTAATAAAATACATTTTCTATTTAACCCATAGATGGGACCCTAACAGGTACTACCACTCCGTGTCAGAGTGGACCATGGGGCAATGGTGAATGAAGGGTGTGCTCCACATTCACCAAAACTCCAAAACTGGAACCTCACCATCAGATAGAGTTTAAACGTCATTCCCAGGGACATGTAGACCCTCAGTCACCGCCTTCTAGTACCCATATGATAAAAAAGGGCTTGGTTTTGCCATAAGAGCAATAGGTTGGAAAAATCATATAGGTGCTAGGCTTGACGTGACCAGCCGATTGATCGGAGGGGCCTCTCCGACCGCCCGTCTAGTCCAAGATTATGCAAGTCATGAACTGCTCATCACCCGGGTTCTATCCTTAAGCATCACGGGTCGCACCACGGCCACAGGTGTCCCATTGGGAGAGCCTTACCCTCTGTAGAGGTGCATTCTAACACCCCACCGACAGGGCGGATAATCATTTAGTCCAATATAATTAGCATTAATTCAATTGTTTGATTTCTTTGTTTAATAGCATATCAACTTCGCGGGTTATTAAATGACAAAGCCATCTTGGAGAAGACAAGTGGTACTATTTGCTGGAGAGATTTTGGGTTGTTAATTAAAAGTATTATTCAAGTATACAATTAAAATAGGCACTGGTAAAAAAAATCGGATACTACGAGTTTTAAAAGCGAATTAAAAATAATTAAATCTATTATTTAAGGTCAAACTTTGCTAAATCGATAAGTAGTAACATAATAACCATCATTAAAAAAAGAAAATATCATTACATATGAGTTTATTTTAATACATTTAAAACTATTCGTTTTGGTCAATTTCGACGCGATTCGCCATTCTGTCTTTTTTCAAGGGTTTTTAAGCGCTTGTTTACAATTTTAATATAACATTGCGATTGCAAATATTATAAAGATCATTCATTGATAAATAAACACTGAAAATTTCATTAAAATCGATAATTCCCTGATTTTTGGTAAATTATTTTAAAACGCATTTTAGGTTCATTTGTCAGTGCCTAAATTAAAACATTTCTGCTACTCTAATTTTATTATTATGCAACAATGTTTTTTTTTCTTCTTTAGCATTAAATGTATTTTCCTAAGAGCAGTGGGAGGGGATTCATCACTTATAGTCCTTTCTTTTGAAAAAAAAAAAAAAAAAAAAAAAATTTCTGGGCTTGAAAAAAAAGAAAAGAAAAAAAAAAAAAAAAAGGTTATATTTTTTTTTCTTTTGTAACAAAATATTTATCTTATTTGTCGGGGAAATAGTACATTAGCCATGGAACCATATTTTATTATCTAAACATATTGAAATTGTATCTTAATGATTTTCAGTTATATTTAAACAGAATATTATTTTTTCTTTTTGAAATGCTATATATATTATATATATATATAATATATATTATATATATATATATATATATATATATATAATATATATATATATAACCGTTGCTGTAAGTTTTTAAAAACATATATATAAACTTAAAAAAATTATAACAATATCAAATAGTTTATCTAAGATGAAGTGTTAAGAAAGAAAATATTCTTTTTTTGCATTTGGACAAGAAAAAGAGCAGATAGATATTCAAGTTATATTGCTAACATTTTTTTTTGTTTCCCAAATAAGGATAAAGAATAATACAATATATGCAGGGTTATCTGAGATTTCCATTTTTTTAAGCGACTATAAAAATGTGACTTAGTGTAATGTTTTCCTACAAAAAATGCAAAATATTTATTTAGTGAATTTACTAAATTTACCAGAAAAAAAAAGACAACAAAAAAAAAAAAAAGAAAGAAAAATACGATTAAATTAGTCATGAGTGAATGCTTAAAAAAAAAAAAAAAAAAGAAAGATATTCTCTGGTATGAAAGAAACTTGTATTTACCAGTAAGAAAGAAAAAAGACAAATTCAATGCTTTCTCCTTTTTAAATAAAATTAAAAAGTAAAGATTTGGTTTATTTTCTAATAATTAATGCGGAAATTTGATACTAATGATTATTCTATTTAATAATGATGAAACGCATAAAATTCTCTGAATTTTGAGATTAAGACGGATCACCTTATCCCAGCTAGAAGACCAGACCAGACAGAGTTGTCATCTGGTAGATTTTGCAGTTCTAGCAAATCACAGTGAAGATGAAGGAAAACGAAAAGAGACAAATATATGGAATTTGTCAGAGAATTGAAAAAGTTTTGGAATATAAGGGTGAAAGTGATACCAATTGTAGTTGGTGCACTGGAACGTCCAAAAATGCTTGAAAAAAGATTGAAAGTAACTGGAAAAAAGATTGAAGTAACTGGAAATCAGAGGAAGAATTGAGACCATCCAGAAAACAGCATTACTGAAATCAGCTAGAATACTCAGAAGAGTCCTGGAGACCTGAGGAGACTTGTAGTCACTCAGACTCCAGTGAAGACCATCAGCTAACGCTGGTGTGAAAAACTCACAGGAGTAAACATGATAATAACAACATAAAGGTGACAGTGATACCAATCGTAGTTGGGGCACATGGAACAGTCCCCATGAACATGGAAAAGAGACTCGATGAACCGGAGATTAGAGAAAGAATTAAAACCATGAAGACCACAGCACTACTAAAATCTGCAGGGATACTTAGAAGAGTCCTGGAGACCTGAGGAGACTTGCTGTCACTCAAACTCCAGTAAAAAAAATAAAAAAACAGAACAGGTGTGAAAAACTCGTCAGGAATAAAATAAAAATAATCCTTTGTTTTCATACAATAATATAGCATCGAATATTCCTTTATAAGCAATTAAGGACTACTCCACTGGAAACTTAAAAGTAAATTGAAAATTAGTAGCATGGAATTTTTACATAACACAAGATATCTTGATAAAAATGAAAAGAAAAAAGTTGAGTTCAAAATCTGAATTATTTTCTAAGGTGAAGGTAAGAATGAACGAGAAAAATAAAAGATATAGTTATTTACTAAGATTAGTTGGGACACAAGGCCAGAATATGGGGCACTCAGTGAGGATCAAACCCACTAACAATGTTTTGCTAATATATCTAACCATTAAATCAAATTACAACAGCAATATCAAAGTCACACCTCAATATTCAGGTAGATTTAGTTACTTACTAAAATAAATAATAGTCAAAAAATTTTCAAAAAAAAAAAAAAAAAAAAAAAAAAAAAAATCAATTATATTAACTGAACTACTGATATCGTCATTTTTACAAAAAACCAAAAACTTTTTTAGTGAAGAAAAAAAAAAACAAAAAAACAAAAAACGAAGTTCAATATAAAATGCTTAGATTTGAACCCGAAGCAGATAAACTTACATTATTGGTTATTTTATTGCAACTATAGTACATGGTCAGCCATATATATATATATATATATATATGGCACTAAGCAGGTTTTGATTCTTATAATGAATGAACCCTTTCATTGTTTTATTTTCTTGGTGGTATTTGTAAAGATTATTAGTTATTCTGACAAAAAAAGTCAACTAAAATAAATTTCAACTTCAACGCCTACTCACAATCAATAATCCCACCCCCTAGGTGTGTGTGTGTGTTGGGGGGTGGCTGAGGAAGAGCACTCTTCTGACAAGTTTTTTATCTAAATCCATACTGAACAAATTTGTTTGGAAATAATTCAATTTACTCACAATCACATCAAGGCTGACACAATCACACACTTTCACAGCTTGAATAGACAGCACCAGTCATGCTACTATACAAATGTCTAATGTTATATTGGGTTGGGTGTGTAACTAAACAAAATAAAAGAAAAAAGAAAGAAAAAAAAAAGAAAAAGAAGGAAAAAAAAGCTAATATTGTGGAATTTCCAGTTCTACTTTCTAATGTAAGATCAAATGTAAATTAACGGAAAGAAAACTCGTCTAGTTCTCAAGAGTTGAATGATCTTTTAAATAAACAAGTCCTATTACAATTGTAGCTTCTGAAAATATCTTAAACAAAGAAAGTAAAGGGTGGGGACGGTTCCCCACTTTCTTTTTTTTTTATGAATTCAAATGTCCACTACACTAAAGTCAGAGGAAGTTATTTTAGCTGAAATTTATAAAACAAAATGCATTACAATGTGTAGGTTCATAAAAAAGAAAGAAAGAAAACACAAAAAACTATTACGTTCTTGGGAAAACAAAAAAACAAAAAAACCTTGTATGACAATAACATTTAAAAAGTATTAAACATAATACATTTCCCCAAGTCAAGGGGATATCGAGAGAAAAAAGAATTTTTTTTCTTGAACTCTAAGACTACAATTCTAATTTTAAACCCATTTGTTTTAATAGAGGTAAAAGGGAAAATACTCCCACTTTGGGGAAAATAAAACTAATCAACTATAGCAGATGAATCAAAAGTTATTTATTCAATTAGAAAATTTAAAACTAAGTTTTAGGAACCCTCCTCAAAATAAATAATCGAAAAATCAAGGAGTGAATGTTTATTTTAAATTGTTAATTTTAAAGATTTTTTTTATAAACTCCAGATGTGCTCTAACATAATGAGAGAAAGGAAAAAAAAATATTTAGAAACTTAAGAAAACAGTAAAACACAGGGTAAATATATAAGAGATGGAGTAGTAAAGTTTTAGGATCACTTTAGCATCCTTCTCCTCCCTCGAGTGGCCAATTGACCCCCTCCCCTCCGAGCACTTTAAGGAGTAGGATGTTCAATTGGAAAACCATCCTAGAGTAACTTAAAGAAAGAGAAAAGACAAAGAATTCATTTATTTTATTAAAGAAATATTCACTCGTGAGTGCATAAATTTCTAAATGAATTATCGCCAAATATGTCGCTTCATATAAAATCATTGACCTTGTATTCCTTTAAAAAAATAAATAATCACGCTTGATCTTGGGTCTTAATTTTTTTTTTTTTTGTACTTGTTTTGTGCTAATATGACCATACTTAAACTATGAAGTCTGTACGTAGATGCACTCAAATCCAACGAGTTCACAAAAACACTGAATGATTTATAAGCTGAGGACTTGAATGTTCCACAGATATCATTTCTACCCCCCATCTCTCCGAAAGAGATTGCTTTAACCCTCTTCCTACTAAACCAACATCGAGGCGGGGAATATGTTCAAGTGATCTAGATTAAAAAAAAAAATATTTCTTACAACCACTTGGCATAGTAGTAGTTAGTTTTGATTGAAGAATATCAAATGCAACAATAAAATGAACCGAGCTTTTGTTTTTGTACGTTTTTTTCTTCTCTCGTTTAACAAAGAACTGACAGAAATTATTCAGTGATTCAATACAATGAATGATGTATACATTCATTCAGTAATTACTCGAACTATAAACTATCAAGTAATAACTTGTATTATTGTTTAGTGTTTTAGCAATAGTATTCATTCTTTTTTTATCAACAAAATTCAATAAAAAATATCCAGAAAGGTTTTTGCTTAGCTTATCACATTACCGGAGCGTCTTTCTTTCTTTTCCCATTTTTAACTTGTTGAATTTTTTTTATAGCATGCAATTAAAAAGCTTTATTTGTGGTATGTAAATTCCTCAACCTCAATACTTGAAAAAGCGGATTAGAATAAAATAAAATTAATCTCTATTTTTATACGAGAGAAAGAGGGGCAAAATCTTTACTTACTATTTTCCACTGACTAAAACACACACACACACACACCACACAATTCCCAACCCAGAAAAGATGTTAGCCACTGTATCAACAATCCTTTGCTTAGCACGAGTTAGTGACTGAAAATCAAAGCTACCCAATTTTATTTATCTTTTACTTAATGATTTTTCTTTTCACAACCTAATTTCTCATAAGCGCAAATAATCACATTTAGTTTTGAGTAGATTAAAAATAAAAATAATCCTTTTTTATTCTACAAGAATAAGAAATTTGGAATGAAATTTATTAGTAATATAATAATCATTATTATATCATGTCCTTACTGTTTCAGTTAATATTTTACACAGAACAATCAACCCTCCTTAAGACACACACACACAAGCCAGATCTTAGAATTCAATACTTTAAAAAGTAAATAAATAAAAAGAGAAGTAAAAAAAAGTTGTGACGTTGAACCGTTTACACTTAAAACTGTGAGTACTTCCTTCGGGTTCGGGGTGGGGGCAATCTCCACTCGGAAAATCACACCCTAACCCGACTTAATGGATACGCCCCCACCTCATACTCACACTACCCTGGCGAAGTGCCTGACCCCTCCTCCCCCGCTCTCTCAAAAGAAAAAAAAAGAAGGCAAACACGACGAATTGAAGATAAGATTAACTCCTTAATCTAACTATTAAAAGTTTACAATTTTAAATATACTATTCACTGATATAATATTGAAAACTCATCCAAATCGTTGTAAGCAAACTTTGCACAATAATTACCATTTTGTTATATATATTATATATATATATACACACACATTTGTGTGAAATAGTTTTTGAGCAATTAAAGATTAATTTTGAAATGTGTAGTAGTCGAGCAAATAGCATTTGTGAATTAAATTGTCTTGTTTATTTTCTTGTTTGATCTTCATTTATTTTCACACACTCCTGATTATTCAAGTTGCAACTTCTTAAGATTTAAAAAAAGCTAAGTTTTATTTTTTGTCAACGTTTAAAAAGCCAAAATTTATACGGATCAAAAAATGTGATTTTAACAAAAACACTTAAAGCATGAAAGAAAGGTCGATATATAATTTTCAATGTCATATACAACTCTATATTCATGTAAGTCAATTTACAACATTACAATAAATACGAGTAGAGAAAATTAACTTTCACTCTAAAACAGTTAATGCTTCTCCCCTCCCCCTTTTTTAATAATCAGCATTTTTCTTTTTAAATAATACCAGACCAACCAAGTAATTTAACACCACTAAAGTAATTAATTGTGATCCCAAGTTTTAAATTTTACATATAGTTTTATAAAAAAATGTTTTTATATAATAATAATGTAGATAAAGTTGAAAAAAAAAAGAAAAAGAAAAAGAAAAAAAAAAGATAAGTGGGAGTGGGTAACTAAGAGGACGAAGAAGAAGAAAAAAAAGTGTTACTGATTTATTGCTTAGTGGAAAAAAATGGAACTGTGTTCTGAGAGAAAGAAATCTCCTGAACAAAGAAGAGTTTGGTTTGCTATTTGAGAAGCAAGTTCCCAGTTTAGTCTCAAGGTCAAGGCTATTTGCCAAAACTTTACACGGGTCACAAGCCTTTCTTCACATGTGGAAGGAGTTAAGGTTGTTGTTGGCAATTATTAGGTGCGCGCGAAAATACAGGCAGCCGCTCGACACACACGCACGCACGCATCTAAGTGTCAAAAAAGAAAGACAGACTAACAAGTGCGTGTATCAAATAGAGCGCAAATAAATTTTCAGTTTTAAAATAAATACAGTTTACTATTCTTAAATGCTTAAGCAGATATTTAATATTTCTAAGGTTCTTAAAGATTATGGTGTTATCTAAGTATTTTTTTTCTATTTTAGGCATTAAATAATATTACTAAAAAAATAAGACAAAAAAATCGACTCATCCATACTTAAATGCCGACTTACTCCCCTCCCCCGAAAAAAGTTTTAAATTTACAAAAGTAACAATAAATTTGATTGTGTTTGTTTAATTTACATATTAGTCATTGTAGTTTTGAAGAAACTTTTCTTATAATTTTAAGTTTTAGAGTTTGTTGCTGAGCGGCGCTCAGTGAGCGCTAACAATCATTGGATTCGCGCGAAAATACTCGTTTGCTAACACGGAAAAACAAATGGACCCAAATGTCATTGAAACAAGACATTTTTATTTTCTACGTATTTAGTTTTCTCCAATTTTTTAAAAGAAACTTGACTTTTATATTAAAAAAAAAAAAAAATTTTTTTTAGAATTCAGAGGAAATGATTAACAAAACAAGTGTTTAGTGTTTTGTTGATTGTGCCAAAAATTAATAGGGAAGATGTCAGAATTTAGTAGATATCCCTTTTTGTGTGTGTTCCTCACTACTAACAAAATATTCTACGAAGAGAATTGTTTGTAAAAAAGAAACCTTTCATCTATTTTAATTTTAGTAAAATTGGATTGAAAAAAAAAAGTTTGCTTGCCTTGCTCGGTTACTATTTTTGTTTTATTTACATGAAAACGAATTGATAGAAATGGAAAAAAAAATCAATAATCTTAGTAAGTGCATTAGGACTAAGTACTTAAAAGAAAAAGAATTTGCCGTCAGCATTATTGAGTCGAAGGGATTCTAGGATGTTTTGGTTGTGGACAGTTCGACCCGGACCTTTTGGTCGCGCTTCGATTTTGAAAGCGAAATCCCTTGCTCGGTGTAATTTAAAATAAAATTACATCATAATATCTAAACCTAATGCAATGTACATTAATCCGTTTTCTGTTTTATAAATGTCTAAAAAAAATTTTTTTACAATTATAATGTATGAAATATTGTTTATGTACGGTACGTCGTACACGTACCGTACATAAACAATATTTCATAGCTATATGAAAACAAGTACCGAAAATCGAAAAATAAAATGTAAAAAAAAAGCTATTAAAAATAAACTTTTATAAAAGAAAAAAACAATTCATTCATGTTTACTGTTTCCTAATCTTTTTTAACAACCCTTTTAATTATTATTTTTTTAAAAATCCATTTAAAAAAATAATTCAGTTACCAAAAATGTATATACCCTTAAAATTTAAAAGGTATACACTGTATATCTTTTAAACTTTAAGGGTATATACATTTTTGGTAACTAAGTGTATACTAGGAACTGGCAAAATGAGCCTAAAATGCGTTTTTGACAAAATGACTTTAGCCACAGACTTTAGCTACAGAAAATAATTTACCAAAATCCAGGGAATTGTCAGATTTTAATGAAATTTTCCGTGTTTATTTATTTATCAATGAATAATCTTTAAAATGCATTATTTATTTTATTTCAAAACTTTCTCATTTTTTTTCAGTTCGCTTAATTTCGACCCCCCCCCTTATGTTGGGGCGTAACATTTTTTTCAAGTTGGTCTTATCGTTTTCTAATTACAGTATAAAATAAAGAGATAAAAGACCGAAGTTATGAATAGAAACAAAAAAACATTTTTACGTGGCTTTTCTATGAGAAAATAAGTACCGAAAATCGAAAAATAAAATAAAATAATAATAGATAATCAATTTTATTTTTACTCATTTCGATAATTATTTAATTGGCTATTATCTTATAAAAAGAAAAAAATTATACATTTATATATTATTTCTAGAATTTAAAATATAACATTTTAAACTTAAAATCCGAATATTTTTATTTTAAATGAATTTTATATATTAATTTTTCATAGCAAAAATACTAAAAGTTTTGAAATAAAATAACTGTTGCATTATAAAATTCATTAATTGATAAATCAATACTGAAAATTTAATTAAAAATCAGATAATTACCTGATTTTGGTAAATTTTTTGCAAATCGCGAATGTTACAGTAAAATTGTAAACAAGCACTTAAAACCATTGAAAAAGAGACAGAATGGCGAATCGCGTCGAAATTGACCAAAACAAAATCCCTTTAAATGTATTAAAAAATAAACTGCATGTGTAATGATATTTTTCTTTTTTAATGATGGTCATTGTGTTACTACTTATCGATTTAGACAGTTTGACCTTAAAATATAGATTTAATTATTTTTAATTCGCTTTTAAAACTCGTAGAAGCTGATTTTTTTGCCAGTCCCTAGTGTATACCTTTTAAACTTTAAGGGTTTTATAAATGTCACATTTTTGGTAAATGAATTTTAGTCTCCTGCAGAAGTCAAGTCATTTAAAAGGATGGAAAAATGAATAAAAATAAATGTTAACGGTTATTTGATCCTTAGACAAACCTTACCCCCATGAACCTTAGGTACCCGGGTGTATTAATGGTTAGCAAACTAGACTAGCAAAGCATTACAAGTGAGTTCGAGTCTCACTGGGTACACCATACTTCCGGCATTGTGCTTAATAAATAGCTACCCCTTAACCTGACGCAGACGCTTTGTCTTTGAAAAATAACGATTTCTTTGTGGAAAAAAAACTGAAACTCGAACTTTTCCTAAAAATAACTTTTTATACCAAACATTTATTCATTTTAATTTAAAGAATCATAATTTCTGCTAAGGAAAATTAAAATGAGTATTTTTTATTTTTATTTTATTATTACTACCAAATGGCTAAAAATTAGTACAACTTTTTTATTATGGTGTAAATTATTCTTTACTGTAAAAATTATTTTCAAAAAATTAATTACTCTTTATTATCCCTTTATAAGAAAAACCGGTATAAAAAGGTTTATAGAAAATCAGAAACAATTAACCAACATAATGTTACATATGATTAATTTTTCTCTTAATAGAAAATCACTAAACAGTATGGATTTGAATTGATGTTATCTACCAGAATAATTGTAAAATGTTTTTAAAATATTTATAAAACAAAAACAGATTAATATTGAGTGTGGTCCAAAAGTCTTGTCACCCCCTACATATAGAGTAAAATAATTACATAACTTATATATTAAAACGAAAATATAATGAAAGATAAACAACGCGTAGGAGTGACAAGACTTTCGGATCACCCTGTACATGGCATTGAGATTTAGAATTGATTTCATTTTATTAAAGTGATTTTCGTCTCTAGCCCAATTGAAATGGCGGTTATCAGTCGAAGGTCATAAATTAAAATATCATTTATTTCCTTATTTATTTATTAACTTCATAAAAATAATCAAGAAATTGTATCAGTTACAAAGAGAAAATAAATTATAAAAGTTTAAGAATTTTTAATTTATTGATATCTGATAGTAAATGATGGAGAAAAATGTGTGTCCCTATTTTGTTTTTTTAATTCAATAATTAAATAATAAAACAAGTGGGGTGGATTTTATTTTTAATTTTTAAAAGATATCAAATAAACGCTTGAACTTGGTTAGCAATTTTATAAAAATAAAATTGTTAAAAAATAAACTAAATTAATCAATATGGTACAATTCTTTTTAAAGTTTAGGCTAAAAGCGATCAAAAAATATGCAGTGGAGTTAAAACCTTCCAAGTTCAACTATTCATCTTGATATGTTATCTTCTCAAATTCTTACCTATCATTTATTATGCATATATACAAAACAGGCGTTAATAATTCCTTCGTAAGTGTCGTATGTTACTGCCCTCTCAACTCTGAGGAGGAGTAAATAATATGACTGCATAATGTCAGGTGTCCGTTATCAGCTACAAGTTTCTTTCTTTTTGTTTGCTTTTTAGCCAATTAATGCGTGCTCATACACTCAAGCATATGGCAACCTGCCTGAAGAGAGGCAGCAGCAGCAGCAGCATCCAACGAACACTGTTGTCATTCACCTCTCATGTCATCATCATCTCTTTGGCTCTTGCAGCTGCAGCCCGAAGCTAATATCACCGCCGTCGCCGCCACGACTGCCGTGGTCGTCGTCGCCGCGCCCGCTCTTGGCTGATAAAATCAATATGAATATAACTAACTGATTTGGTAGCTTAGTCATCAATTATATAGGTCAGCATGGCCTCCTTTAACAGGAAAGAGAAGGGAGCTGAAAGGTTAGGGAAGGAGTAAAAGATGATATTAGTCTGTGTTAAGTCTGAGAAAGGAAAGAAAACAGTAGTAGTCGGACAAAGTTGACCAAAGAAAATAATTACTACTACTACTACTTACTCGTGGCAAAGGCGAAAAATTCACCCCGTCTAGCCAGTTTCAAAATATGTTATTAGCAATGTCAGTTATCAACAACGATTGTTTTACACTAGCACTTCAAATCAGTTGTGTTATTGTTGGTAGTAGTCAAGAAGTACATTTCATTTTACGTTTGGCTCAGATATTGCTTTAAATGAGATATGGACATTTTGGGAACATCAAATTATTCGTTTATGATAATGATTGTAACATGCACAATAAAAGAAATATATAGATATATAATATATATATATATATATATATATATATATATATATAATATTATATTATATATATATAGCAAGAATATGCGCCCTCCGGGCATAAGTATTTAAGTTTAATTAACTTAGAAAGACTAAGGAAATCAAATAAAAACGCATATGAAAAGATTACACTTATCTTAATATTTTAATTGGTTTATATATAAAATCATTCAAGGATTAATTTTAATATGTTGAGATAAAACAATAATATTAGAGATCAATAACACCAAGTAATTATTATTTAAAAACTCGGTTTTGTTAAAACCAGCATGCAAATTAACCCACCATATTATTATGTAAACCTTTATTTCTTATATTAAAAAAAAACCCCAAAAAACATGGACTGTTTTGAGGCAAATCTAACTCAGATTTTCATAGAGACATCGTTAATAAAGATTTATTCTATTTATGAATGATTGTGACTGAATAAAATTCTCATTTGATAAACTTAGGCAATTCCTAAGGGTATTGTGACGTAGCTTCGATTACAGACAGACAACCGAATCTCCATTATAAACGAATACTTTTCATGCCAAAAAGACAATAAAAAAACATGTGAAAAAATTCTAAAACTTTAAATTTGTAAAATTTTGCTTTAGTGATTTATTCATATCACAGCCTTTCTTTTTATGTTAATTTATTTATTGTAGCGATATTGTTTGTATTGATGAAAAAATCAATACAATTCAACAAATGCGTTACACCAGAAATTTGATATCAAATGGGATTTTTTTAACAAAGGGTCAAAGTACTGTATAATGTGGGAGGGGGGGATATCAATTTTTATGTGAAAGGCAAAGTTTCTTGATTTTACAGTTACCTTTCACTCCATTAGTGTTCATTATACTTAAACTTATAAAGAAATGTGTGCTAATACCCCTGGGAAAAGATGCATCCAGCTATGGTTAATAGTAGGGGAGACTGGGCTCTTCAACCTTGGTATAGCAAACAGTCCAGAAGGAAAACTAAATTAAAACCTGTTAAACTACTTAAGAAATTGACTGTGTCACATCCTACTCGTGTGGAAAGAGTATATAATATTATATATATATATATATATATATATATTATAAAAGTGAGAGAGAGAGAGAGAGGAGAGAGAGAGAGAGAGGAGAGATGAGAGAGAGAGAAGAGGAGAGGAGAGAGGAATAACTTGACTATAGATTCTTAGTTTCAATTATATTTGTCTAGATACAAAACAAATAGACTAGTTCTTTATTCTTTATCATGTGTAGGCACATGGTGTAATGGTTATGTCATAGAAAATAGACATGGAAGTTTAATTCCTGGATGTGGCTGTTTGCATTTCACAGTGATAATACCTTGGGAAAGGTAGGAACCAACAATTCTCCTTCCAGCTATGGGTAAATAGTAAGGAAGACAGGTCTCTTTAACCTTAGTATGGTAACTAGGAGAAGGAAAACTGAACGACCATCAAACTCCACTAAGAAATTGACTGTGTCATATCCTGCTCATGTGAGGGGTTAGTAAATACATGTTCTTATTGGTTGCACAACCAAACGTAGTAGTTTTAATTAAAGGAAATTTCAATAAGAGTATATAATCTATCTATAAATATATAAGGCATTGGTGTGTATGTTATGTCCAGAGGAAACTTATGAAAAAAAAATGACAAAGTAACATATCATACACGTTCACTATCACCAGCTATTTTGCTTTTTCAGCAAAAAATAAAATTGAAGATCTTTTGATTTAATAAAAGTGAAAGGGATAAAAATTTTAAAAATGAAATTTAAAAATAGTAAAAGAGATGTTTTTTGCATCTGAGGTTGAACGCCACACTTACCATCAGAAACCTTACTACACAGATCCCTGTGCTACTCATATGTTTGGCGATGGCAGGTATCAAACCAGGAACCTTGTGGTTTGTAGGCGTTTCCTTTTCAGAATCTCTGTGCAAACCCTTTTTTTTTTTTTTTTTTGTTTTTTTTTTTTTCTTGGCGGCCCCACCAGCCTGATCAATACAAGGTCTTGTTAACATAGAGAATTGTTAATGGGCACCCTGGCAAGTATATCAACTCATGATTTCAAGTGATAAATCTGTGGGACTAACTTGTCCCTTTCCCCCTCTATCAGGCGTATAAATAGATTCAATTTCTTTACTTACTAAATGAACTAAAATTTTGGAAATCTGAAAATTGATTGGTTTAGCAGTATTTATTCACTTCCCATTGGGGACAATATGACAAGAATCCAAGTTTACAGTGAAGGACCTTCAAGTATATATATTATATATATAGAAGAACCTATCCAGCTCCCTAGTAACTTTATTTTTTGGGATGCCTCCAGTATCAGGGTGACCCAAGCATACCCCAGGGAACATGTTTGGTGGG